>OX940985.1:26204395-26733395 GCA_954871275.1 Leptopterna dolabrata | reverse complement strand
CTTTGGAAGTTTTCGGTTTTCTTGGCTTGGTCCTTACAGATTTAAATAATATCTCAGAATTCATGAATATTTTTCGAGTTTTATAATTTTATTCTTACTCGAAAACGTGCTCTCCTGCATAACACTCCTACAACCTCCTTTATTCCTCTTATTCTTCAAGTGTTCTTTTGTCCGGGTCACTTGAAGTAAGATAGCAGTGATTTTGTGCAGTCGAGTCCACATTTTGTGGCTCGCTCGACCTTTGGCTGCAAATGTGTCTACCAGGTGTTTAGGTGCCATCGCAATCGACTTGGAAACGCTAAAAGCCATTTTTAAATTTGCAACCAATCAACTACCGTGTAATATAATTATTATAAAGCACCTTAGTGTAAGGTCGCAGTGTTGAATTTCGGAATAAAATTTATTTATGTCCCTCCACGTATGTGTCACCCTCGTCGCCAATTATGATAAATATACTTTACGATTGGTATTTAGCCAACTGATGTCATGGGTAGGTATTGATGGCTAGCATCACGGGATACTGATATTCTTCATGTTTTGTTCATTTTTGTTTCAGAGAGCCAGAACGAACTGTGTAAGTACACGGATAAACGGCACCGATTGTAAAACAGTAGGTGACCAATAACGCAGTTTTCCTTGAAATCCTTTTGATAACGCTGGCTTCTCAATTTGCATTGCCCCTTGTCACCTTCATTGAAACTATAGACAAATCGCATAATTAGTTTAGTCTTAGACGTTTTATGAATCCTCTGATCATCCCAATCACACCAAAAGCATTCATCTGCTTTTTTAAAAGGCAGCAACCCATTCTACATCTACATCCATTCTGTAGTCAAAATGTAGTTGAGTAGCGTTTTTAGATTTTTTAATATTAATAAAATTAACCCTTTTTTAATAAATTAACCATTTTGTAATTTCTGAATCATTTACCTCCTTAGAAATCCCTTAGGTATTTAAATATTGTTATTTATTGATTTTTACTATTGATTTCATTCTTGACACTTACCGTACATTGTCCTTCGGAACACAAGTCCAATTTGGTTTTCTAGCAAAGTAGTGATGAAACTAACACGATTCCATTAATTTATAGAACGAAATGCACACCAATTTCCGGTACGTTCTCTTTATTTCACAGGCTATTAGTACGCATGGTTTCATAGTAGACTTATTATTAATTAAATCTCGTAACGAATAGAAGGTCTATCAACATACCTACCGTTGTTGGGATCGGTACACAAAATTGTATTTTGAATTGTAAACGAAAAGTTCCAATCTCAATTAATTACCTAGGAGGAAATCCACAACTCCCAATAAATAACAATTTTTCCACCGTCCCAAGCTTTAAGCAATCTTTGCCAGAATTTTCTCATCGTACGATTCTCAAACATTCAAAACTCATTAGCCCCGGATTGTAAATTTGTAATATCCACTTTTATTGGTTAAAAAGTAAAGATTCTCGAATTCGTGTAAATTTCTCCGAAGTTACCCGTTTTTAGGGGGAGAAACTCGACTCATCGTTAATAATTGTGTACAAAAATTGCAGAATGAAGCTACTGACAATTTCCCATATTCATAAATAATTTTTAATCAGTAAAGTCGTCTTCTAAACAATGAAAAGTTGATGGTTATATGACAGCAACATGACTACTGCCACATATATCTACCTCATCCAGCGGAATATTTCAATGTCTATTTGGCCGTTTGTAGCTGCAATGCGAATCATATTTATGAATCCACCTCTAATGTACCTATAACACAAACATGATTACTTTCAGCTTCTCGAAGCATGGCAAGCAACATAGCTTATAGCGTGTAATATTATACAGTCTAATTTGAAAGCACGCATTTCCTTCGTTCATTAGCAACTCAGTGGTTTTTCATATCTAATCGCAACACTCTGATTTGACGCATTTCCATGATTTTTGTTCCAGAACTTAAAAGTTAGTGGGTAAGAAAATGGATGTTATGTTAAGTGGGACGTTAACCAGGGCTAAATAGCTTTGTTCGTGCAGTTCCTCAGAGCTTGATCAGTGCAACCCAGGCATGCGCAGTAAAGGTGAGGCAAAGATTCGCTGTTCGTGCAGACCCAGGGCGAGCTCCGAGCCAAGTGGTCCGGTGTTTTTTCAGGGTGTAGGGAATCTCCATTTCAGGATGTAGGGAATGTCAAGTCAACGGCATTACTTTGGAAATGTATTTTTGAGCGATGGCCTTCACAAAATAAAATAATTAGATCAACTGTTCAAAATGACCCCCGTTCTCGCGGATGCAAAAGGTCGCTCGTCTGCGAATGGAGTCCACCGCATGTTGAAGCTCACGGTATTGTAAGTTGGATCGGATACTGTGAGGCAACCTCAGCATTTTGTAGACTCTCGCGGTGATTGGAGGGCCGAATGGAACTGAGTGAAGAGTTCTGAGTGAAGCTGCGTCAGGACGATGAAAAGGGCCTGCAGCGTCTCTGTTTGTGGACGTACAGCAGTGAATGTACGTTTGCTCTCACAGCTTGAGAGAACACGGAGGACAACTAAGGACGTCCGTGGAACACTCGGTATCAGCTATAGTTACGAAGTGAGATTGTTGGTCTGTGGTCTGTGGCTGGTGTGGTCTACATTCCTGTAACTACATTCCCTATTTAGCTCATTCTAATACTCCATTTTTTTCATTCGTGATATAGCCCTAAAATTAGGATAAACAGGAATATCTTGATATAATAAATCATCTTATCATGTTTCTTGTTTTTATAGTAATAATTATGGGTAAGATAATTACAATTTCAGTATCGAAAATTAGGAATAAAACAGTAATTAAGAAAAATTTCGATGAAAAAGGGGTCCTTGAGGATCTTTTAGGGTCAAAACCACATTCAAATGGGGATATTTTTTCTCGATCTAATGTGGTTTTTTTTACTGATTACTCTACGTAGTATTATTATGATACTTGATAAAAGTATTGCTGGTATAAATGATAATGTAATTTTTAATATTACTTTTTCTTCTGAAAGATCTTTTGATTTGAAATCAAATATAATAATTAGGTACACTAAAAAAGTAGCTACCTCATCAGTAAATAGCAATGTATAGGAATAATCATACTACATCTACAAAGTGTCAATATCATGCTGCCGCTTCAAACCCAAAATGGTGTTTATTTGAGAAATGATATATTATTATGTCGGATTAAGCAGATTACGATAAGAGTTGTACCAGTAATAACATGGATCCCGTGGAATCCTGTTGCCATGAAGAAACATGAGCCATAAATTGAGTCTCTAATAGAAAATATAGCTTCATAATATTCATATCCTTGAAGCACTGTAAAATATAGCCCTAATATTACTGTAATAGTTAACCCTTGTTTGGCTTGACTAAAATTTTTTTCTATTATTGCATGATGGGCTCATGAGCATAGTGAAATTACTGTATTGAGTAGGGGGATTTGTATAGGATTAAATGTTATAATTCCCTTTGGGGTCACAGCATCCCAATTTCGATGGTTGGGGATAAAGTACTATGGAAAAATGCTCAGAAGACACAAAGAAAAGAATTTCAGAAATAATAAATAAGATTATTCCTAGCTTCAATCCATTTATAACTTTCAGGGTATGTTTACCTTGAAAAGTACCCTCTCGGACGATACCTCGCCATCATTGGTATATGGTTAATAGTAAAATTGATACTCCTAGTACAAAAATACTTCTATTATTTTTGTGAAATCATATAATTATATCTGATACTAAAGTTAGTGCCCCCAGTTGACCCTGTGGTCTGGAGTCTGAAAGGCCAAAAGGAACGACCCACTATAAAGGGAGTTTCGAGTAAAACTGCGTGGGATGATGAAAATTATGCCCCTCCCCCCTCCAAAACCACCTTCAATCTCCCTTGGAATACTCCGAAACCCACCCCCAGAGAGTGGGCGACTTCCGAACTCCTGCTTTTCAACGTTTGCCTTCTACAGCCACCAGGTGGGAAGAGTAAATAAGGTTTCTGAATCAATTCGAGGGATCCTACTCCCACGTCAGGGCTCCTCCGGGTTGGAATGAACCCGAATGAGTTCGAGGGAGCAGTTCAACACTGATCACAGAAGGTCCGAATTTACGTGGAAAAGGTTAAACGTGAGTTTGTTGAAGAAGGCTTTCGATGATTAAAGTCCCATCAATGACGCTCTTTGAGAACGTCTTCGCCCTTCACACTGTGACGCTCGTTCCCTTCACGTTATCACTCTCAATAGGCTGAACCGTTTTGACAAGTACAGTGCAACTCGTAGAAATGCTGCATGTTGACAGTGCTCCACACAGACTCCAACTATGACGTTTTATAGTTTTCAGCGCTGAAAGGCCACTTTCGTGTAAAAAAAATTTCCAGTTTAATATACGTGGTTACTTGGTAAGTGTACGAATATAAGAAATTGGCAGCCAATCACAGTCTCTTCGTGTAAGGTTGTAGATTATGTAAAATTGGAGTATTTATTTTATTTTATTTTAAATGAAAGTAGATTCCATCCTGAGAGTTTTGAGACCAACCGCACGCTCCTACCACAAGTAGTTATTTTTCTATGATTTTTTTCAAATTTTTTTAGAGATTCCTACGTCACAGTGGGCAGGGGGGTTCCACCCAGGCAAGAGGAGTGCAATGACGTTGCAAGAGGAACCTCTGGAATATTTGAAAATTCATAGAAAAAGAACTACTTATCGTAGGAGCGTGGATTCGGTCTCAAAATTATTAATATAAACCGCTTTTGTGACCCATGCAAATAGCCCGTTCTTCTTAAGCGGCTTATTATTTTCCAAATATATAAAATATTCCATTTGTCAAGACCACTTCTCTGTACGAATACCCTTGAAAATACTTCTATAGAACTTGACGAGCTGAAATTTTATGGGGTTTTGCAGGGGGGCGCCGAATGGTCGTTCGTTCATCAAAATCCGTCCAAGTTTCTTCTGGGCATCCGCGAAGGTTTACCAACCCAATAAGGTTTGAGGGAAGGTTGGAACGAGTCAATTGATGGGTTCATGAATTTTCCAAATAATTAAACGATTGCTGTAGGCTCTTTGATTTTTCTTAATAGGCTCCGGACACCGAATATACCTAACTACGGGTGTATCATCTCTACAGAGTAAAACTGAGTAATTCTGACGCGTTCCGGTTGGACGGATTTTTTTGTAGTTATTTGCAAAATGACTGGAATTTCCCAGGGAAGATTTGTGGCTCTTCGTTTCACCTCTTGAATTTCCCCTTATTATTCAAATTGGCCATCCCTGGCTAGTTGATTTGTTTGTGTTATGAAGTGCGTATGGCGTAGCACGCTGTTAATATTGTTAACAAGGTTCAGCATTTTATTTTCCGGTTGAATTGTGTAAACTGAAGGTTTTCTTTGCGTTGTAAGGTGTTTAATTTTGCAAAAATTTGGCGGAAGTCCTTCATCAGTAGACAGTAAACTCCCGGTGCGATGTTTTACCTTACCAGATATGATATTTTATTGTATTTTTTAAATGTTGGCATACGATTTCCTTCACGTAGTTCACCTACAGCTGATCGATGGCGTTGCCAATGCATTATTGCAAGATCTGATCTTACTGAAAAATCAATCACCACGAGAGTAAACTTTGCGAGTAAACAGATTCGTCTGGGGTGCCGGTGGATCTGTTAATGCAGATAGTTGCACCTTTCCAACACTGCAAAAATCCCATTGCCCCAACACATTATAACCAAAAATTTTCATTTCACATATACGACCGACATTTTATTTTTGCTTGCTTTCCGTGCTTCTCATGAATAGACCATTTCTTCTTTACCTGTTACTTACTACAGTTTTAATTATTTTCAAGTCGTGTCATATCATCTAATCCCTATTTAATTTAACTTCGCCGGCTTTCTCCTCCCGTAGGGCGGGTAATATAAGTTTGCTAGTCAGTCTATAACAAGAAGTACCTACTTACCCACCGAGTATATCCCAAAGTTACCTTCATATTGTAGCGAACTAAATCACTTACGATGAAATCGTGGAAACCCGTATCAAAATGAGTAAAACTAATTAAAATTGACCGAGAAATCCAAATACATTACGTTTTAAGATTAAATCCAAATACGTGTAATTTTGTAGGGTGGTTATAGGCTCCACGAGGATTTCACGTTTGCGCGTGCGCAGAAGAAAATTACTGTCTTTATCAGTGACTTTAATACGGGACTATCTGTAGCCTAACCCCCCCCCCCCCCCCAACCCCAAACCTCACCGTTTCACGACGATTTCTAGAGTAGTTCTGGGCTCTAGAAGGATTTCACGTTTGTTCGCATGCGAAGAAGAAAATTACTGTACTTTATCAGTGAATTTGATTTGGGGCCGTCTGCTCTCCAACTCGCGCCTACCCTCCAAATTTCAACTCACTCCGACTGCTTTTTCGGGTAATTATGGGCGTTACGAGAAATTGGCAAACGCATTTGCGCATGCGCATCCGAATGCTACTGTCCAAATTTGATGAATTCGATGTGGAACCATCAGTGTACCATTCTGCATCTACTCTATTTTTAGCTCTTTTCGACGACTTCTAGGGTAGTTATGAGCTTTACAAACACGTTCACGGGTTTCACGTTTGCGCGTGCGAAAACGGAAGTTACAGTACTTTTTTAATGATTTTGTTGTGGGACCATCTGTGGTCAAACCCGCACGTATCCTCCGAATTTCAACTCATTACGACCATTATTTCGTAGGTATATTATGCCAGGGACAAGGAATTGACCACAGACACTGAACCAAGCGTGTTCCTTGATGTCTGAAACGTAAAATGCGAGTGGAAATTTTCATTCTGGAGGACTTGAATTTTTTTCGACTCTTGCACGAATACAAAGCTTTCTTCACCTTCGGTAGTGAGGAAGCAAAATAATTTCAATGCCTTTTCTTCTCTCCCTCTGGGTCTGCAAACCGAATTTCTTTGTTTTGCGCTGAAGGATCAGTTTGTGTCTTGATTTACTGGTGCCACTTTGTTTTGTGGCAATATCGTATCAGCTGTCTCGTTAATTACTGTTGCGAGAATATTAGTGACACCAGCTCCTTGCCGCTATGGCCAGTTAGCTGATAAACATACTACTTAAGTTTTGAGTGCGACAGCAGTTCCCATCCATAACCACTGAGAACTGCGTTTTATGCATTCTCCCTCAGACTAGCGAAGCTTCTCCGGTTGTGTCTAGAAGCTTGCGCGATGGTGCAGCGGGGGCCACGGGATGGCTATTCCATAACTAATGACACACCTGGGGTCCCACAGGGCCGATGCCTGGCCCCTTTCACTAAGTTAGTGGTTTCAGCCTGAAAAGGGAGTTGGGGGCTGGTTACACAATGAGCTGGGTCATCAGTTTCTGGGGGGCGTTCCAAGATGATTTTCCGACGAATTTAATCAGGGCGGTCATAATTCTGGTATAAATGAGGTGGAGAAGGGATACTCTTGTAGGTATACTGCAATCCATCATCTGATCAACTGAGGGCGAAAATTCATGGTCATTACTGGGGACTGGAATTATATGGACAAAATTTGGCCAAAATATGCACTCGAAATGGGCAAAATATGCAACACATGCACCCCAAGCAAAATTACGTAAAAAAATTTAAAATACTTCTAAAATGAACTAAATTTTGCTGTGAGACGTACAGGTGGTCTGTACATCATGTTCCAGTTATTATTGCGTCCTTAAAAAATTATAGAAAAGTATCAAGGAAGAAAATGGAATGAAAATGTACCTTTTTTCTCGACTATACAGTATTTACATTTATACAAAAAAGTCACTAGGTATCAAAATTAAAGCACTGGATAAGAATTGATTTTTCCAAATTGTCAACCATAAATCTCCTACGGTTGTCGCTGAGGAGCAACTTTAAGGCAGAAAACGACCTCTCGACATCACAGGACAAGATGGGTAAAAATCATTCAGGGATAAATGGTAAGGGCGCGCCTAAGCCCTACCAGGTACACGGATTAAACGATGAATGGTCTAAAAATATCCGTGACCCCTTTTCAGAAACACCATACCGGAGGATTTGGCGATTGGAATGTCGAAAAATAGGGAAATTCCCCAATTTCGATTAAAAAAGCAGAAATATGCACAAAACTGCCAAAATATGCAAAAATCTCCTGAAAAAAATATGCTATTTAAATTTAACACACGCTAAACGCTTCAGGTACCCTCAAAAGGGAAAAATAGAACGATATACACGATAAAAAACACATACCTATGCAAAATATGCAAATTCCAGTCCCTAGTCATTACAGACTTTCGTCTCTGGGAGGAAGTCTGATCGGCTTCTTTCACGCCAACTTGGTAACGGTCGGCGAATCTGCACTTCAGGGCTGTGTATGTACCAGAATTGCCATAATCTACGGATTTTTGCCATTTCTTCGGATTTCTGTTCAATCTATTGATATTTTTCGAAATAATTAGGATTTTGTGGTTTTTCATTCGTTTTATGCCTCATGGTGTATTAGTAAAAGATGTAGGTAATTGTAACAATCCGAAAGATGTCATTAAAACCCAGAAAATTTTATTGGTACGATATAACAATTGATAGGTTTGCAACTTGAACAAACGTTGAAGTATTATTGACGGGTAAATTATTACACAGTGGCCAATTATTACACAACGGTAAATTTTTACACAACGGTAAATTATTACACAACGGTTCATTATACCATCTACGTAGAAGGGCTGGATTTTGTTGATATGTACTTTTGCAACTTGAACAACCGTTGAAGTATTATTAATGGGCAAATTATTACACACCGGTTCATTATACTATCTACGTAGTAAGGGCACCTAGACAGGTAAATTATTACACAACGGTTTATTGTTTGCCTTATGATTCACGAATAACTACAAATAGGTAATTAATGATTGAATTATTGAATCACACGGATTCGTAGGAACAACGCAGTGAACAACGCAGAAGGGCATCTATACAGGTAAATAATAAACCGTTGTGTAATAATTTGCAGCGGTTTTTTTAAAACGTGATATGCCTCTGTTATCTATGTGGTATCATCTTCTTAACAATTTCTATTCAACCCATTTTCCAGTTTCATGTAGCACTAACTTTGATAAGAGATGGTGTATACCCTAAGTGTAGTATAAGTACTTGGTATTGGGGTATACCTGCCCCAAGCCGGAAATTTCCTGTTCAAATCGAAATGCTGAAGTTTGAGAGTTTGGAAATAAAAGACGGTGAATGACGGCTTTCACCCACTGAATAATCCCCAGGGGAAAAAAGTAAGTGCTTTCCCATTGCAGGTAAAGGCTTCTAGTTTGGATAACTTCGGACCCTCTGCAACAATCAAGCGAAAGAAGAAAGAATCCCATTCTCTGAATGGTATTCCGTCCGAAACTTGTCTATAGCTCCAACAGTGGGGGGATTTAAATCTCACAGCAAGATTCATCGGCAACACCCGAAAGGTCAAGTTTACTTCCATAAATCTGAAAGAGGGAAAAAGTGCTGTTAGTCTCGATTTGAGGAGAAAACGCTCCGAGTCTGCTATGGCCTTTCCGAAATTGATCGCTCGGCAAAGTAACTCGGCAAAAGTCAGATTTTTCTGACGCAGTAGAAAAGCTCCCCGCCAAACACTGTTGAAATATATATCAAGTTTTCTATATATATGCCCTTTCAAGAGTGAGGTGCAGCGCACCGAACGTGCTACTTTGGCTGGCAAAATGGATATCAGTCCTTTTTGCGGCTCAGGAGATTTTCTTGGCGGGTAAATTTTTACAACAAGGTTGTATTTAGCGAATTTTCAAAGAAAATGAAACCATTGCAATGGGCCCAAAATTTTCAGAACATGAATTTTTGAAACTATTTGATAGTAACTCAAATACTTTTTAGAGCATCCTGAATTCATCCTTAGATTTTAACAATATTTAATTATATGCGTATAACTTATGTACCTATTTATTTATTTATAGAATTTAATTTATATATTCAACCTTAGATTTTAGCAATATTTAATTACATGTATATCATTTAAAAACTTATTTATGTGCCACTCCGGACGATATCTGACCTTGGGAAAATCATGAAAATTCCGAATTTCGCCAAAATGTTCGTGTTGCCAAACGGAAGGAGTTCGAAGATGAGCGATTTTCAGAACTTCTAAGGGGGTCGAATTTGAGTTGTCAAAGGACAAAAGTCGCTAAAAACCGCTAAAATTGCAAACGATTTATATAATATCCCTGAAAGTGGTACGGAAGGGTGATTACCAGGGACAGGAATTATATGCACAAAATTTGGCCAAAATATACACTCGAAATGGGCTAAGTATTAATTTAAAATATGCACCCCAAGCAAAATTACGTTCAAAGAAATTTAAAATGAACTAAATTTTGCTGTGAGACGTACAGGTGGTCTGTACATCATGTTCCAGTTATTATCCCGTCCTTAAAAAATTATAGAAAAGTATCAAGGAAGAAAATGGAATGAAAATGTACCTTTTTTCTCGACTATACAGTATTTAGATTTATACAAAAAAAGTCACTAGGTATCAAAATTATAGCACTGGATAAGAATTGATTTTTCCAAATTGTCAACCATAAATCTCCTACGGTTGTCGCTGAGGAGCAACTTTAAGGCAGAAAACGACCTCTCGACATCACAGGACAAGATGGGTAAAAATCATTCAGGGATAAATGGTAAGGGCGCGCCTAAGCCCTACCAGGTACATGGATTAAACGATGAATGGTCTAAAAATATCCGTGACCCCTTTTCAGAAACACCATACCGGAGGATTTTGCGATTGAAATGTCGAAAAATATGGTAGTTCCCCAATTTCGATTAAAAATGCAGAAATATGCACAAAACGGCCAAAATATGCAAAAATCTCCTGAACGAAATATGCTATTTAAATTTAAATTTAGCACTAAATTTAGCACACGCTAAATGCTTCAGATACCCTCAAAAGGGAAAAGTACCTAGCTAACGATATACACGATAAAAAACCAATACCTATGCAAAATATGCAAATTCCAGTCCCTAGTGATTACGGACAGAAAAATACAATTTCAATTGTTTTTCTTACAAAATGGGGGTCAAATTTGGGTTTTCGGGGTCAAATATTTGTATTAAGGGCTAAAATTGATATTAATTCACGTGCCGTTTTTGGGGATGGTGATTCACGACGGGGAGACTATTTCGATGATAAAATAGTTTTCTCATTAAAAGAGCGGGCCAAGTTTGACTTTATAAGGGCGAAAAGACCGGTAAAAACGCTGCAAATCCCTGCACAACGGTTTATTATTTCGTACAGAATACCCTTCTGTTACATATCACAGCTCTCTGTACAGATAACCCCTCTATATAATATAATATATGTACTATTCTATACATATTATGTAGAGCGCGGACCCTCCGTAGGTCAGTACCTAACCCCGTACTCGTTACTAGGTACCTACCTAAATCACGAGTTAAAAGTTGCTAAAATAATTCTTTCGATGACAAACAGTAACTATAATGGCGAAAAGAAACGCAAATAATGAAGTTCTGAAAGGAAATTGTTGATCTGGAGTGAAATAGATGCCCCTTCTGAGTAGATCACTGTTTTCTGTGGCCAATACCTACCTTCGTGGTCAAGTATAATGAACCGTTGTGTAATAACTTACCCATCAATAATACTTCAACGGTTGTTCAAGTTGCAAAAGTACCGATCAACAGAATCCAGCCCCCTCTTGGTAAATGAACCGTTGTGTAATAATTTACCGATGTGTAATAATTTACCGTTATGAAATAATTTACCGCCGTGTAATAATTTACCGTTGTGTAATAATTTGCCGTTGTGTAATAATTTACCCATCAATAATACTTCAACGTTTGTTGAAGTTTCACAAGTACCTAACAACAAACTCCAATAGTCCATCACTTATCAAATGGAATAATATCGCAGAACAACCAACTCGACTTCATACAGCCATCCGTGATTATAATCAGGTGCTCCCTAGCGATGATATCTGGGCCGAATTTATACCATTTGATACACGATCGTGTTGACGAAGCTTTTTGGTGCACACGAACGGCTGCACGTACAATGCTCCGGGTGGTCTCAAAAATTGTTTAGCTCAAGACAAATTTTATAACGTAAAGAAAACCATACCCTTCTGTAGTGATTAAGGATGGAACAGTCGAGGCAGAAAGTTAGCTTGAGAATGGTTATGTATTTGTTGGCCCCTCGGCTCTTTATAGGGGTCGGGGGGTCCCCACTCTGAGGTACAACATGTATGTACATTACATTGGTTGTGGAGGAGCAGCCGATCACAACACTGCTCCCCCCAGAATTTAAGTAACGCATTTAGTTAAATTTTGTTCTGTTGCGGTGGCGGTTGTCGGGCGTGCGGTGGTCCGCTGTGGCTGTCCGGGTCGGTGTCGTTGGGGGCGGTACGTTTGCGACGTATGAAGAGCCGGGGTGTAGGTTGAGTGCGTGGGTACGGCCGCAGCGGCTGTTGTTGCGGGCGCCAGGTGCATGGGGTGCGGCGTTTTTTTGCTCGGGGGTCCCATGTGCGGCGGTAGAAACACGAGCCGTTCGTCGCGCTGCGTGTGGTCGGTCGTGGCTGCGTCGGCGGTCGCTGTTGTCGTCTGTTCGAATCACACGAACCTCTTCGGTGACGGTAGCCACTCGAGGAGGGGGAGCGAAGGGTTTGAGGCGATCGGCGAGAGCAGCGAGTTTCGTGACGTCGGGTTCGTCGCGCGCCGCTATGTGAAGGCGAATGCTGTCTGGAAGGGCGCGTGTGAAAAGCTGCCGAACGAGCGGGGTCGGTGTGTCGGCCGGGAGTGCTCGAGTGAGTCAGAGGGCGAGGACTGACGGTAGTTCGTCGTCGGAAGTCGGTTGAGTAAGGCGGTGAGCCGGGAGCCGTCGGACGGTGCGGGCGTGGCGAAAAGGCGAGTTGTCAACGTCTGGTAGCTGTTGGCGTTCGATGGTGCCAGCCGCTAGTAATTCGCCGAAATGGGCCGACGCTTTCGCGTTGAGGTCCGGTAATATTCGGCGAAGTTTCACGTGGCATGGAGGTCCCTTCGTGACGATTTGATGTTCTACGCGTTGCGGTGTGTCGGCCGGGAGGGCTCTACGGAGTCGGCGGGCGTGGACTGACGGATTCTCGTGCTCAGAAGTCGGTTGGGGTCGTCGTAGAGGTCCGCTTGTCGGGGCGAATTTAGCATGCGGCGTCGTGAGGCCTTCGTGAGTCAATGTGATCTCGAGTTGGGCGAATCAGACGTGCGGGAATGCGGGGTCGTACGGCCGGAGCTGGAGCGTTGATGTCGGTGGAGTCGTTTCTGCGGGTGTCGGTGGTTTCGGGTCCGTGTTCTCGTTGTAGGCGTCAGTCCCGGAGAGGTGTCAGCAGGAAGTGTGCGAGGCGCCGGCGTCCGTTTCCTTATATAGGAATCGGATGGTGGGGCGAAGTAGCGGGGGGCCGCTGTGTTGGGCGTCGAGGCGGGCGTCGGAGTGGGGCGCCGCTGTGTGGCGTCGGTGGGGGCGGCGCTGTGGGGCGTCGGAGTGGGGTGCGTGTGCCGGGCGTAGTGCTGCGGAGGTGGGGCTCGTCGCAGACGGTCGGCGGGCGCTGAGCGGCGTTGTTCGTCGTTGCTAGGCGCTGTCGTCGCACCGCGGTCGCAGACGGCGGGCGGAGGCTGCGTGTCACCACTCGGGGTCACCAGTGTAGTGATTAAGGATGGAACAGACGAGGCCGAAAGTTAGCTTGAGAATGGTTATGTATTTGTTGGCTCCTCGGCTCTTTATAGGCCCCTGACATGATCAGAGGGGGGTCGGGGGGTCCCCACTCTGAGGTACAACATGTATGTACATTAGATTGGTTGTGGAGGAGCAGCCGATCACAACACCTTCTATCGCAAGTTTTCGAGCTACGGCGTTCTGAAAATGTCAACCCCTATTTTTATCCCCTTAGAGATGACTGACAGGAACGTCGAGCTTCGAGGACCAACTAGACCCCGAACGGAACCTATAACCCGGATTTCATCAATTTTTTTTCATGGTAACTAAGAAAAGTGGCCCGTACGGCGTACGGCGGACAGGCAGGCATTTTTGGTTTATTATTTTCAATGATGAACCAGCGGAATCGAGCATGAAAAAAAAAAAAATTCTTACCCCCCTCAAAATTTGATGGTTTACGTTTCAAGGTATGTAGAATCCGAAAATGCAATAAAAATATTTCTGTCTGTCCGCCGTACGCCGTACTGGCCACTTTTCTTAGTTAACCATGAAACAAAATTGATGAAATTCGGGTTGTAGGTTCCGTTCGGGGTCTAGTTGGTCCTCGAAGCTCGACGTTACTGTCAGTCATCTCTAAGGGGTTCAAAAGAGGGGTTGAAATTTTCAGAACGCCGTATCTCGAAAACTTTCGCTAGAAGGGTATGGTTTTTTTCCGTTATTAAATTTGTCTTGAGCTAAACAATTTTTTGAGACCACCCGGAGCATTGTACGTGCAGCCGTTCGTGTGCACCAAAAAGCTTCGTCAACACGATCGTGAATCAAATGGTATAAATCCGGCCGGGATATCATCACTAGGGAGCACCTGATTATAATCAAGGATGGCTGTATGAAGTCGAGTTGGTTGTTGTGCGATATTGTTTCATTTGATAAGTGATGGACTATTGGATTTTGTTGGTAGGTACTTGTGAAACTTGAACAAACTTTGAAGTATTATTGATGGGTAAATTATTACACAACGCTAAATTATTATACAACGGCAAATTATTACACAACGGCTCATCTACCCAGAAGGGGCTGGATTTTGTTGATCGGTACTTTTGCAACTTGACCAACCGTTGAAGTATTATTGGTGGGAAAGTTATTACGCAACGGTTCACTATAGGTACTGACCACAGAAAACAGTGATCTATGCAGAAGGGGCATCTATTTCACTCTACATCAACAATTTTCCTTCAGAACTTCATTATTTGCGTTTCTTTTCGCCATTATAGTTACTGTTTGTCATCGAAAGAATTATTTTAGCAACTTTTAACTCGTGATTTAGGTAGGTACCTAGTAACGAGTACGGGGTTAGGTACTAACCTATGGAGGGTCTGCGATCTACATAATATGACATGTATAGAATAGTACATATTATATAGACGGGTTGTCTGTACAGAGAGCTGTGATCTGTAACAGAAGGGTATTCTGTACAAAATAATAAACCGTTGTGCAGGGATTTGCAGCGTTTTTTATTGCAGTTTTGAATTCTAAATACCTTGAAACGTAAACCATCAAATTTTGAGGGGGGTGGGGGGTAGAATTTTTTTTTTCATGCTCGATTCCAATGGTTCGTTATTGAAAATAATAAACCAAAATGGCTAAAACGTTTACGTAAAGTGGTGTGGTTTCTCGCTATATCATATTTTTAGACAATAGCACGAATATTTCTTTGAAAATTCGCTGTTATAGATATGCTGCATAGGTGGAATTTTGGTTTGGTTGTCGCGGAGGGGAGTGGGGTGGGGGTAGCTGTTCCAAGTGGACGCGTTCGGTTCACACCTGTTATCACAACAACGTAAACTGTCAGCAAGCGCCGCGGAAAGTCAAGTTTGCCTACGTAAAACCGAGTGAACAAAGTGACCGCAAGCCCTGACTTGGGGCCCGATTTACAGCCCCCCCCCCCCCCGCACACCAACCGAAAGTGATCCCTCAGCTAAGCCGCCCTGACATCAGCAGCACGTACTGACGGCTGAATGGGAGCCGACGGTGCTGGGGTCGGAATGAAAAGAGCGGCCCTCAGCCCCCCCCCCCCCCCCCACCACAGTCACCCTAAATTCGTTCCCGCAATTCCCGCCCTTCTGGGGCACAACTGATTGGTTCGACTCATTCAGGTTCCCGGTGTTGATTAGGCGACAATGTCCCGCCTTCAAACGCTCCGCTGAGCTTCCGCTTCCAATTCGGTCGGCCCTGCCGGGAGTGAACTGAAACTGGGGGAAAAGCCCCCCCCCCCCCCCCCACGGTGGTCAGGAAAAATCGCCCCGAGCGAGGGAAAATTTTCTCAATCGAACATTTAAGCGATTTGTTGAAGGAAAATACGCTATTGCAAAGGGTTAACATTTTCGGTTGATATATAAATTTTTGTAACCCTCATTCAATTAGTATGGAATGTTTTCCGTTTCAAGGTATACGTGAAATCCGAAAATGGAATACAAAAATTTCAGCCCGTCCGCCGTATTCCGCACTTCTTGGTTACCAAGAACCAAAATCAATGAAATTTGGTTTTTAGGTCCCGCTAGGGGTCTAGTTGGTCATCTCTAAGGGGTGAAAAACAGGGGTTGAATTTCCTGAAGGCCGGATCTCGAAAACTTCCAATAGGTATCGTTTTTTACGTTTTTAAATTGATCTTGAACTAAAGAATTTTTTGAGACCACCCGGAGCATTGTACGTCCAGGCGTTCGTTTGCACCGATAACCTTCGTCAACATGATCGTGAATGAAACTGTATAAATCCGGCCCAGATATCGTTGCTAGGGGGCACCCGATTGTAATCACGGATGGCTGTATTATTTCATTTTAAAAACTTTGAACAAACTTTAAAGTATTATTGGGTAAACGGTACATTATTACACAAAGTTAAATTATTACACAACGGTAAATTATTATACAATGGTTTATTATTTACCTAATGTGTCACGAATAACTACAAATAATTATTGACCGAATTATTGAATCCCGTGCATTCGTATGAAACTTTAATTCCCAGGCCGCCGGCTCCAGTACTCCATTTAGGGCTTTCCTGAGGGCAGCTCGGTGGTATTGACCTCAGAAAACAGTGATCTACGCAGAAGGGGTATACAGGTTATACAGGTAAATAATAAACTGTTGTGTAATAATTCGCAGCGTTTTTCTCTGTAATACTGTTTTGTAAGTTTGCACTTGACAATATTGTCTGCGCACTCTGTGTTTTCGTCAAATAAAGCAAATATTGAGCTAAGCGTCAAACCCCTCGGTTTGGTAAGCGGAACAGGATCGGTAATTCGGAACTCTTCCACGTGTGGAACTGGAGTTGGTAGGAACAGTTAGAACAAAGACCGCTCTCCGCTAGTGATGGGCGTTGAATACCGGAACCGCTTAGAATAACCGGTTATCGACCAAGAACCGGTCATAGCGATAACCGGTTACCAGAAAACCTACGTTATTGGAACAACTACTCCGCTTGCCTGGCAAGGGAGATGGTTGCCTTCACTATCCCCACGCAGGTAACTGCCTAGCTCTCGCACCCTTTGATGTTGGGATGGTATTGAGTAACTACCTGCCGCCGATAACGCTTTACCTCGCAACCAGTTACCAACTTCCTGACAGTTATCCATCACCTTAAGACCTTTCGCTTCCCTTTGACGTGGGATGGTATTGTACGCTGTGTCCTTCAGCGTTCGTAACAGTTTACCTACCTATTTTAGGATGGTATCCTTCAGCTTAGTGCCCATCAACAATTTAAGGGTTATTCCTCATTCCCTCAGTTCAAGTTATCGAGTAATAACGTTAAAAATGTTGAAGGATTAAAAACTAGTCCCATCATGTTTCGCATTCCAGTTTTTGTGATGTAGGAATTACAAAAACGTATTGCCCATAATTAATCCAAGATTTTATCTACCTATCACATTAAACTGTAAATAGGTACCTACCCACAGTTAACGACCTACTATACTCAATTTTATGGGATCCCAGGGAGGACAGACGGATTTTTTTTTTTTTTTGAGATTCGGAATTCCTAATATTAGCGAATTTTCGAAGAAAAGGAAGCTATTGTTCTCGGTCCAAAATTTTTAAAACTCGAATTTCCGAAAGATTTTTATACCAAAATCCGTTTCAGACCATCCTGAATTCACTGCCGAAAGACACCAAAAATTATATGTATATATATATATATATATTTATATATATATTTATATATTTATATATGTATGTGTCATTCCAGACGATAACTCTCGAAAGAATTGAGATAAAAAGTTCAAATTTGCACGAAAAATCTGTCTTGGCAATCGACAGGCTAAGTTCGAAGATGGGCAGAATCGGGTCACTCTAAGGGGGAGTTTTGGGGAGTTTTGGGGGGGGGGGGGGAATTACCCATAAATTCCCAAAATGAAAAAGTCTGACAAGTGACACCTCATTTTAAAGGTTTTTGTACGCTGAACACGATGGTGAAATCAGAATTGCGATATCTCATTCCACTCTCAAACTGGAGCACTTTGAAGATGAAGGAACGTGGTTATTTCTTGAGATGTTCTTCCTGGTTCGTCTGCTCTAATCTGATAACGGAATGGGATATCGCAATTCTGACTTCACCATCGTGTTCAGCGTTGGAAAATCTACAAACCGAGGTGTTACTCGGCAAAAAATGGAACAAAAAATTTGTTACGTATCCAATACCTAGGTACTCTTCTGGTATTCAAAACATTTTTGATTTCCCCCTCCCTCTCCTTCCACCCCAAATTTTACTTTGCGTAAAACTACTCCTGTTTTAATTTTGTATGGTATCAAGTTGGGAAAACATTGGCCGAAAATTAATTTTCAGAAAATTTTAGGCGGAGGAGGAAGATGCCGAAAACTTCGAAAATTCGCTCTTATAGCCATGCTGCATGACTGTGGTTTTTTTTATTCCTCTGCTTTATTTTTATTAGATTTATGTTCAGCATTTGTATGTAAGCCCCATCAGTGTAAGCGACAGATTCACAAAATGAAGCAACAGGTTGGTATCATAGGACGAACTTTTCGTCATTGCTCTCATGTAAACATTCATGTTTGTCTCTCTACCCCATCCGTAAACTGGTAACCGGTTATCAGAATAACCGGTTATTGGAACCAGTTGCCGACCGATAACTGCGTTATTCGCTAACAGTTATTGGTCAGTAACCGGTTCTGATAACCGGTTACCAGTTTAGGGATGGGGTAGAGAGACACATATGAATGTTCACATGAGAGGGATGACGAAAAGTTCGTCGTAGCTACCTATTGCTTCATTTTGTGAATCCGTCACTTACACTAATGGGGCTTACATACGAATGCTGATAAATGTAATAGAAATAAATTGTTGATAAGAGGAATACAAATATTACAATTTCCTAATCTCAAAAAAAAATCCGTCTGTTCTCCCTGGGATCCCATAGAATTGAGTTTTGTAGGTTGGTAACTGTGGGTAGGTACCTATCTACAGTTTAATGTGATAGGTAGATAAAATCTTGAATTAATTATCAGCAATATGTTTTTGAACTTCCTACATCACAAAAACTGGAATGCGAAACATTATGGGACTAGATCTTAACCCTTCAACATTTTTAACGTTATACTCGATAACTTGAACTGAGGGAATGGGGAACAACCCTTAATTTTTTTAAGGGCACTAAGCTGAAGGATACCGTCCTAAAATAGGTAGGTAGGTAACCTGTTACGTACGGAGTAAAAGGTAATGAGTGATAGCTATAGGTACGCTGTGTCCTAGAGCCTGCGGTACCATCTCATGTCAAAGGGAAGCGAAAGGTTCTAAGCTGATGGTTAACTGTCAGGAAGTTGGTAACCGGTCGCGAGGTAAAGCGTTATCGGCGGCAGGTAGTTACTCAATACCATCCCAACATCAAAGGGTGCGAGAGCTAGGCAATTAACTGCGTGGGGATAGTGAAGGCAACCATCTCCCTTGCCAGGAGAAGCGGAGTAGTTGTTCCAATAACGTAGGTTTTCTGGTAACCGGTTATCGCTATGACCGGTTCTTGGTCGATAACCGGTTATTCTAAGCAGTTCTGGTATTCAACGCCCATACTACCGCACACCTCCCCTGTGACCGCTGATGTCTAGGAAAGTTATTCTACGTATCAGTCAGAGAATCCCGTTGGGTTTCAGCGGCAAAGACGTCGGCCGCATTCAAATTTATCGCTGAAATCGTCTTTTCGATGTTTACCAGTGAAAACACGTGAGGCTTCGAACGGCTTGTGGGCAGAGTAAACAGCGAAAGGAGGCCGGCGATGGAGCGGGGGTTCGACGTCACCAATATCAGAGGCGAAACAGGTCAGGTGGGTCCCCGGATCCTTCGCTTTTCTGCCTCCCCTGGGAAATGTCCTTCATTTCCCCGTCTTGTCAACTCAGCAAATCATCTTTCTAATGGAATTTGGAGATTTTGATTGCGATTGGGGGGGGGGGGGGGGCTCGAGATGCGGAAACGAGACCTTTAACGGTGGGAAAGGTTAGAATGGTGGATATCAGCTCAGGGCCGAGTGGCGAAGGGCTCAAGACGTTTGAATTTCAGTATGAAGAAGCCTGCGTGGGCTCAGAAGATCGTAGGAACTTGGCTGGCTCCTGCAGGCTTTTGCAACTTGAAAACGCTGCAAAGTCCTCGTCACATGGGTTTATTATTCTATTCTATTGTTCCTTTCATGTGCAATAAACGGCAATAATGTGCAGTTTATTGGTTTCCACCAATTTTGGCCCCAAAAAACACGAGTTAGGCTCCTATTTTGTTACAAATTTTTTTTGGTCATTGATAGAGCCATTTAATTGTTTTGATTCTAGTGCATACTAATTTATTGTGATTTCAGAAAATTTCCCAGGTTTTTGACTCAAGCAAAATGACTAAAAATTCCCAAATTAATTTTGGGGGCTTAACCTTTGATTCAACCTCAATTCTTCGCTCATTGGTCAAAGTCGACTTCATATTCGGTCTTATCGCCCTAAAAAACATGGAAAAAGATACCTTACAAGCTCATGTTCACTAAAACCTAAAAAAAATCGAAAAACCCTATTTTCACACTCTTTTTTCCCCCATAATACCCCTGGTGTATTCCAATCGGGCTGCTGAGCTTCGGAACACAAACAGGACCCAAGTGGAGCCTGTGTGCGGGAGCGACAATTTTAGACAAAATTTAATGTACATTTAAAGATTAAACATTGTTACAACCTGTTTTCCACTTTTTTGTCAAAATCGACTTCATATTCGGTCTCCTCGTCCTAAAAAACATGGAAAGCGTTACCTCACAAGCTCATGTTACTCAAACACCAAAACACACTATTTTTACACCCATTTTTCACCGATAACACGCTTGGGTATGTTCCGATCGGGCTGCAAAGTTCCGGGACACAACTTCGGCCCAAATGGAGCCTGTGTGCGAAAGAACGAATTTTTTTAGATCGAAAATAAAGTAGATGTGGATTTGTGGATGATACGGTGGACGGCGGAGGGACATTGCATTTTTGGAATCTACGCACCATAAATCGTAAAAGAAAAAAGTTCTGGGAGGGTATTATAAAATGTTTATGCTGAGAATTCACAGAATAATAAACCAAAACGAGCATAAGATCCTCAAAATCGACTTTATCTGAAACCTCCGTTGTAATACATAGGTTAATGACCTGGGCGTGGCAATAATTTAAAGAAAAAATAGAAATGCAGTCAGCATTACCATACGAGCGAATTGTCGAAGTTCCCTCCCATAACGTTTTTGGTGTTGCGTTTTTTTTTCTTCAGCGAATTTCTAAAGAAAATATTGGAATGGGTCCAACATTTTCGAAACATGAACTTTTGAAATTTTAATCAAAGCGCTAATTAATCCCTAGATTTTAACAAAAATGTATATAATATAGTTCTATATATATTTTTTTTTGTTATCTAGTGTCCCTCCAGACGGTATCTGACCTTGGGAACATGATAAAATTGCCTAATTTGCCCATTTATTCGTATTGCCAAGCAAACAGATGAGTTCGAAGATGAGCAATTTTCAAAATTTATAAAGGGGTCAAATTTGTTAAAAATCGGTAAATACGGCCGAGGTCAAGAATTGGTACTAAGGGCCAAAACCAATATAAATTCACCTGATGTTGTGTGAGATGGTGATTCACGACAGAAAGAGAGCCCATTTCGATGATAAAAATATTTTTCTCTTAAAAGAGTGGGTCAAATTTGACTTCATAAGGGTCAAAAATCGGTAAATGTGGCTAAAATTAAAAAAAATGATATAACTTTACGAAAAGTGGTATATTTTTGCGCTGTATCATCCTTTTACACAATAGCACGAATATTTCTTTGAAAATTCGCTCTTATAGCCATACTAACGACGGGAACTTTTTTAAAGCAATTTTTGATCGGCAAAAAATCACATTTGATCTCATTTTTTTTTCGAACCTTTTTCCAGTCTTCGAACTTGATAATATATAATATATTATATGTACGACAATTTTGATGAAATTTCGATTTTCCACCTTGTATAGCTAAGGTGTGGTCTGGAATATAAAAATTAATGTTGTTTTAGAACTCCCGCGAGTCCGACTGATTCGGGAGATCTAAAGTTCCATTCACGCAGCATGACCATATGAGTGGATTTTCGAAGTAATCCTATAACATTTTTCAACATAAGTACTCTGCGGACTTTTACACAACGGTTCATTAATGTCACTGTTGATGTCCGTTTATTCAGACCACTTTTCTGCTACCAAATTCCTTGGGCATTGCAAACAAAGGTGCTTAACTGTACGATAAATTATTGTGAATTAGCAGTGCTATATGAGAGGTAGGTGCCTACTGGTTGGTCCCCAGTTAGTTTCGTCCAAATTCATCAATATCAGGCTGTAAAAAACTACAACATAAAGATAGACTATTCTATTTTTATCTTGTAGTTTTTTGCTATGGATTTCCACAACTCCCCCGCAAGTGATTTTATACCAGGCTGTAAATTTCACCTGCGCTTGTGTTGGGGGTTTTCCTGAAAAACATATAATTTTGGCCACTTGGAGACAGCAGTTGTGAAGTCACTGTTGAAGTGAAAGCAAAATCGATTTATCCTATAAATAACGAGTTGTGGAATTTCTCCCAATTGTATTGACTGTACACTATTGTTTTATTGATTTGTATTTGTATTGAACTGGTGAGAATAACAATGCATCACATGTACGATAACCTGGGGTTTTTAGGATGTCAGGTGAGGGCGTGAAAACTGTTTTTCCTGCCGCTGGGCTGAGCCCAAAAACGTTGCAAAGTCCTTGTTACATGGGTTTATTATTCTATCGGACATATCGACAGATATGTTGGCTGTTCATTAGGGTGGTCGGTCACAAGGCAATAGGCAAAATTTTTTTTGAGAAAATCACTTCTGGCAACCCCCTAAAAGGTGCCATTTGACTAGAAAATGAGATTCGCAAAGTTTTAGGTCGATCGGTTAACGTTAACCCGTGCCGCATTGAGGTTGAAGATCAGAAAAACTCACTTTGTTTCATAAAAATACTCTTTTTTCCCTCATAACATAGTAACCATTTGTCCTAGAGACTTGAGATTGGTCTCATTTTATTGAAAATGTTATCTTCTTCAACTTTTACTTCCATAATTTTTTCGCTACATCCTGTATATTTTATGTTATTCAGCTTTTCCCATCTCAAAACGTGGTCCGTTTCAGCAAATGTGCCTTTTTACGCATACCCCTAAAAACCACACTCCAGTCAATGAAATAGACCTCCAGGCGATTTGACACTTCTTTATCACTCTGGTTTATTGAAAATGAGTATGTTTCAGGTATAAATGTAAAGGTTGAGGCTGTAATAAGGGGGGGGGGGATCTAGGTAATGAAGGGTGAAAAAAAAAAAAAAGGTAATGAAGGGTATTTAGACCGGTGAAAGGTAAGGAAGTGTGACCTTTAGCTTTGTATTCGATGTTATCTGTTATCTCTATTACTGTGAATCATCACTACTACTGTGAAAATTGTCTTTATTATTAGATAGGTGCAGAATTTCTGATAGAGATGCTGTAAGGATAATATTAGCTACAGCTGAGGCACTAGGCCATGACGTACAACAATTAACCGCGAGCAGAAGTGTAGTTCGACTACGGCGACAACAATTTAGAACGAAGAGGGCTTAACTTATAAAATACAGATTCAAAAATAATTCAGAATTAGAAAGTGCCGTAGTGCACTGGGACGGGAAATTGCTACCAGATATCTTGAAATATGAAAACGTAGAAAGAGTAGCGATCTTGATTATTTGTGGAGATGAGGAACAGTTGATCGGAGTTCCTCAACTCGAAAATAGTACTGGACTCTTGCAAGTCCAGGCGGTATTTGGAGCCATTCAAGAGTGGGGTGCAGCAGACAAAATTCAAGCAATGTGCTTTGACACCACAGCTGCAAATACTGGTCGGGTTAGGGGGGCTTGTGTTTTGCTGGAGCAATTATTGCAAAAAGAACTTTTGTACTTAGCATGCCGTCATCATATTTTGGAAATTATTTTGAAAGCCGTGTTTGATAGCAAGATAGGCTCGACCACTGGTCCTGAACCTAGCGTTTTCAAAAAATGTCAAGTTGGGTGGCCTAAGTTCGACCAAACTAAATACAAAACTAGTCTACATGATGATAATACGAGAATTAGATGCAAAATTAGTAACATTAATCAAGTTTCACTTTTTTTAATGGAACATTTGGAAACCCTGCAGCCCAGAGAGGATTACAAAGAGTTTCTTCAACTTTGTTTAGTGTTTATAGGGCTTCCTCCCCAAAACTTTTCTTTTAAAGCACCTGGTGCAATTCATCACGCCAGGTGGATGGCCAAAGCAATTTACTGCCTCAAAATTTATCTTTTTAGAGATCAATTGTTATTAACTCAAAAAGAAATGAAAGGAATAGAAGAAATTTGTGTTTTTATAATAAATATTTACGCCAAGGCATGGTTCAATGCCCCCAAACCTGCTTTGGCCCCTAAACAAGATCTGGAAATGTTGAAAGCATTAGTAGAGTATAGGAAAATTGACACAGAAATAGCAGATAAGGCTTTCCAAATTTGTAAACCATCTGTGGTACCTCAGCTCAGAGAAAATAGCGTTCTCGTTTTTCGACCACACTTTAGACGACAACATTAAATAAAGTATGGCCATGAAATTGTTTTCCCTAGGTGAACCCGATAGTGAAATTGATGGTAGGGATAGATTAGCGATTTTAGATTTTGCACATGTAGAGCAAATTTTGGATAAGCAACTTGATTTTTTGTCACCTCTCAAACCTTGAATTTTTTCAAGCGGTTTTCCATAGAGACAGATTTTTTAAACACCGATACACGCTTATGGAACAAAAATCCTCATTATTTGCATGCTAAAAACATAGTGAACGGTTTAAGGGTAGTCAACGACACTGCTGAAAGAGGAGTGAAATTGATACAAGACTTCAACTCTTGCTTGACAAAAGACGAAGAACAGCGCCAATTTTTAATACAAGTTGTGTCAGAATGTAGGAAAATTTACCCTGATGTCGATAAAGCCTCACTATCTAAGCCATTAATGTAGTTCTAAATTCAGTGGTGCTGGAATAGATATATTGTGTTGTAAAATAAGTTCCAGGCTATTATTTTCTATACAAAAAACTTTCAATTTGTATTATTAAAACACTTTATATAATTTTTATTGTTTTTTGTGCATTTCATAGCACCCACCACCCACCCATCTCCCCCCTACCCCCTCCATATATTATATATTAGATTCAAATGTATCAATTTTCAATATACCAGAGTGATAAAGAAGTATCAAATTGCCTAGAGGTCGATTTCATTGACTGGAGTGTGGTTTTTAGGGGTATGCGTAAAAAGGCACATTTGCTGAAACGGACCACGTTTTGAGATGGGAAAAGCTGAATAACATAAAATCTATAGGATCTAGCGAAAACATTATTGGAGTAAAAGTTGAAGAAGATAAAATAAGACCAATTTCAAGTCTCTAGGACAAATGGTTACTATGTTATGAGGAAAGAAATAATATTTTTATGAAAAAAAGTGAGTTTTTCTAAACTTCAACCTCGATGCGGCACGGGTTAATGTTATCCGATCGACCTAAAACTTTGGGAATCCCATTTTCTAGTCAAATAGCACCTTTTAGGGGGTTGCCACGATTGAATTTCGAAAGTTGACTTTTTGTGACCACCCTACTGTTCATTTATTGTTTCTTGCATGTGAAATAATTGAAATAGCTATTTTTTATGGTTTCCACCAATTTTGGCCCTCAAAACACAAATTAAGTAGGTACGCTCCTTTTTTTTTTCAAATTATCTTTGAAAGTGCCGTTTAATCGTCTTGATCCAAGTGTTGGCACTTTTTCCAGTGATGTTATACAAATTGATGGTAATTTCAGACGATTTTCCAGGTTTTTGCCTCATAAAAAATCAATTTGGGCAGCTGAACCTTTGGTAGAACCTCAATTTTCCACTCTTTGGTAAAAATCGACTTCATATTCGGTCTTCTCGTCCCGAAAAACATGGAAAAAGATACCACAAAACCTCATGTTACTAACATGTTACTAAAACACAAAAAGTACCTATTTTTATACACATTTTCACTCATAACACCCCTGGGTATATTCCGATCGGGCTGGAAAGTTCCGGGACACAATTAGGGCCCAAATGGAGCATGTGTGAGAAAGAACGAATTTTTCAGACCGAAAATGAGGTCGGTACACGTGATACGGCGTACGGCGGACGGACATTGCATTTTGGTTTATTATTCTGTGAATAATACACCTATGTAATCGCTCAGCAAAAAATTTTTATAACACTCCCTCAAAATTTTTTCTTTTACGTTTCAAGGTGCATAGATTCCAAAAATGCAGGTCCGTCCGCGGTCCGCCGTACGCCGTCCACCGTACGCCGTATCAAGTGTACCGGCTTCATTTTCGATCTAAAAAATTCGTTCTTTCGCACACATACTCCATTTGGGCTCTAGTTGTGTCCCGAAATTTTGCAGCCCGATCGGAATATACCCAGGGGTGTTATGAGTGAAAATGTGTGTAAAATAGGTCCTTTTTGCGTTTTAGCAATATGTTAGTAACATGAGCTTTTGAGGTATCGTTTTCCAGGTTTTTGGGACGAGAAGACCGAATATGAAGTCGATTTTGACCAAAGAGTGGAAAATTGAGGTTCTACCAAATGTTAAGCTCCCAAAATTTATTTTTGTGAGTCAAAAACCTGGGAAATCGTCTGAAATCACCATCAATTTGTAGAATAACACTGGAAAACGTGTCAACACGTGGATCAAGACGATTAAATGGCACTACCGATGATCAAAGATAATTAGAAAATAAAAGAAAAAGAAGAAGCGTACCTAAATCGTGTTTTGGGGGCCAAAATTGGTGGAAACCATCAAAAATAGCTATTCGAATTATTTCACATGAAAGAAAAAATAAATGAACAGCCACACATTTCTGTAGGTATGTCCGGTAGAATAATAAACCCATCTGACAAGTACTTTACAGCGTTTTTGGAATCTACGCACCTTGAAACGGAAAAGAAAAAATTTTGAGAGTGTTATAAAAAGATTTTGCTGACCGATTACATAGGTGTATTATTCACAGAATAATAAACCAAAATTATAGATTTCACTCTCTAGAGACAGATGTAGGAAAACCCCGGTCAAAATACCGGCAACCCGTAACCAGTTGCACTAAGGGAGGAAAAATTATATCACTCAAGATTTGAGGGGGTGGGATAAGAGGTTTTTGCCGTGACCAGCTCGAGGCTGTAGATTTCCCGGTGTAATTCACTGGGAAGATCGATATTGCTCTAATGAATATGGCAAAGGGAAAGGAAAGTAGGGGCGAACGGCAGCTCTCAAAGGAGAGAGACGTTATAATACGTTGCGAGGGGCGGTGGCGGTTGTAGTGGTGGGGATGCCGACTTGGAGGGGAAGTGGAGGGGAAGGGCTGTTTGCTGACCCCTTCTAACTTAATCAACAGGCCAATCAGAGAAGGGAGGCGACCACGCATTAACTTGATTGGACGAAAACTGCTTTTTAGAAACTTCCTCCTTTTATACCGCCGAGCTCCCGGGCGGCCGAGATTGATGCTCCGCGAGCGGATGATTCTTTTGTGGCGTGACAACATCATCAAGCTGACATGACTTTTTGGGATTAGGGAGCTGGTTTCGCTGGTATATAAGCGACGAAAAATGCTCCACAACGGTCCAGTAGACAGTTTTCGCAATCAAACATCGTAGATGCGCCAGTGAAAGTTACTTAGTATTTGGGTGTACCAGAGTTGTGGAAAACTTACTTTATGAACTTTATTTATTTATTTTTTTCATTTTTTTATTTTTCTAATACGACGCACGTAAGTATCAAGGTAAATAATAAGCTGAAGGACACCTACAATAAAGATGAAACACGAAAAGTAAGTTCTGGAAGTGTGGAGTTCTAGACCTAGACAGGAGTTCTGGAAAATCGAGCTATGAGCCAGAAAAAGGCTGTGATAATGTGATAATAGTTGTGTATTATGTGTCCGTATTATAGCACTAATAATATATGCAACAATAATATATATATTTATGTTGCCAAAGGAGAGGTGTTTACCTTCTCCGTACTTCCTTTGGTTTATTATTCTGTGAATAACACACCAATGTATTGGCTCTGCTAAATTTTTTATACCACCCCTTCAAAATTTTTCTCTTTTACGTTTCAAGGTGCGTAGATTCAGAAAATGCAATGTCCGTCCGCCGTGCGCCGTATCATGAATACCGGCTTCATTTTCGGCCCTAGTTGTGTCCCAAAACTTTGCAGCCCGATCGGAATATACCCAGGGGTGTTACGAGTGAAAATGGGTACTAAAATAGTTACTTTTTGTGTTTTTTAGTAACATGAGCTTTTGAGGTGTCGTTTTCCATGTTTTTGGGACGAGAAGACCGAATATAAAGTCGAGTTTGACCAAAGAGTGGAAAATTGAGGCTCTAATGAAGTTTCAGCCTTACATTTACGTTGAATTTTGGTCTAAAAATCGTTTTTCTTTCGTGCAAAGTTTGGGAACACATTTGGGTCGTAGTTGTGCTCCAAAGCTCGGCAGCCTAATCGGAATACACCCAGGGGTGTTGTAGGGGGAAAAATGGGTGTACAAATAGGGCTTTCCGAGGTATTTAGGGTTTTAGTAATTTTGGGCTTGTGAGATGTCGTTTTCCATGTTTTTTAGGGCGAGGAGACCAAATATGACGTTGACTTTGATAAAAAAATTGAAGGACTGAGAATCTGACAAAGTTTTAACTCTCAAAACTCAATGTTTATGGGTCAAAAACCTGTGAAAATGGGTGTAATCACCAGAAATATTTATAATAACACAGAAGGTAGTATTAACAGATGAATTAAGACAATTCGATGACAACTTCAGCGAACAAAAATAATTTTTTTCAGAAATAGTACCTAACCTAATATTCTTCTTTAAAACCGTCAAATATATCTTTGTGGGTCTGTTCAGTGAGGTCCCAATCGTGCCGTATTCATTCGAGAATAATATACCCATGTGACAAGGACTTTGCATAGTTTTTTCACTATTGCAAGGACTGTATTTCGAGAAACATCTGAAACAGCTGAAATCTTCTGTACAGATGCCTAACCCTTTTGTCTAGATCACTGTAACTAATAACCAAGACAAGTGCACGAATAGAATGACTGACGTGCTTTCAAGTTTAGAGCATTTGTAGAGAAATACCTAATCATGACAACTGATTATAACACTGTTACCTAAATCGTTTTAGAAAACGGTGCCATTACATCCACATTATTCATATTTTCTCGCCAAATTGATTTCCTCCATCGATATAACCCAGTTCAGACCACTGTTTTGTACGCATTATTCTCGAGATGACCATAACTATATAAAACTGTCTGAAATGTGGGGGTCAGGTGCGGATTGATGATACATCGTTTTCCATGTTTTTTACGGCTAAAAGACAGAATATGAAGTTGATTGTGACCAGTGAGTGAAGAAATGGGGTGTAACGAAGGTTAAGCTCCCGAAATTAATTTTTTATGAGCCAAAAATTTGGAAAATTGTCTGAAATCACCATAAATTTGTATAATAACACTAGAAGTAGTATTAGCAGGTGAATCAAGACAGTTAAATGGCACTATCAATGTTCAAAGATAATCTGTTTAAAAAAAAGAGCCGAGGTCGTGTTTTTGGGGGCCAAAATTGGTGGAAACCATCAGAAATAGCTATTTCAATTATTTCGCATGAGAGAAACAATAAATGAACAGCAACATTTCTGTAGGTATGTCCGATAGAATAATAAACCCAAGGGACAAGGACTTTGCAGCGTTTTTCAAACGGCTGACATTTTAGTCCGTCTTCTCTTCTACAGAACGTTGTAATATTTATTTTTTTCCCTTCGTTTTAACCGTGCTATTTTATTCCACATAACAAAAAAGACAGACTAAATTGGACTTTCTCATTCACGATTATTGTTCATTTGCTGCTTTCGACCTCTGAATCGGATTCAGCACCCTCAAAACCCCCTCTGTCCCGATTTTCAGCTCCGAAATCCGAGTATTTCTGCGAGAATAAGCTAAAGAAAAAACGCATGAGGTCATCAGGTATGGATCTCCCTCTCACACTCAGTTTACGAGTAGGACGCATGTCGGATGGCGCCGCACGATTTTTCCTTTTCCCTTTATCGCCCATACTTTTTTGTTCATTTTCGGCCCAATGTACATCACCTTGTTGGAAAGCTCTCCGTTAGAACTGTAGTTTGAAAGAATTTTTAAAAATGCACGTCTAGATAGAAAACAACTTACAGGTCACAGCACAGGTTGCAGTAGACCCGAAGATTATGTTTGTATTATTGAATACCAACCAAGTGTCCATTTCGTCGCTCTCTACCGGGAAGTACCGACTTCCCTACAAATATTCTGTTACCGTGGACTGGACACAGAGGATGATACTGAAGATGAAAGACTACTCCCACTTTTCACATCCTTCTTCGCTCTTGTAGTGATAATTATGTTGAAAGTTTTCCAGTTTTATCTGAAATCTTCCCATAATACTGCATACTCTGTTCAGTCATAGCATCCCTGTCTAGATTCGAAACTCCTCCGTTACGCTTTTCCATAGAAAACCGATTATATTGTGCCAACGAGCTCTCTTCAATCGCCATTACTTACGCCATTAGTTACGCTATTAATAATTGGTTGCTTCTGTTAATAATTGATTCCGACGTTATGGCTTACGTCTCAACCCTTTCGAAATCCACTTAGACTGAAAGAGCGGAAAATCTGGCTGGAACAAGTTTGAAGAACTTGAAATGGGGTTCTCATTGAGAGGCTATTTATAGGTTGGAGGCCAAAGTGTCTGAGACTTCGTACGATTGTTCCACCCCGCCCCGAATGGTAAATTCCAAACAAGGTTGAACGGCTATCGATTCACCGTCAATGTCATTTCCCTCGTTGAATAGAAAATTGGTGCTCCTTGTACTCGTTTGATATAAACTTCCTATAAACACTTTGAGAGCGAAGTTTGAAGACTGTTGTTCAAAAAAACACAGTTTGTTGAATGCCGAACCAAACGCAGTTGTTGACTGTTAAATTCAATCAGAATTGCAAACACGGCTTGTCCGCATTTCCTAAGCCTGTCCCAAATCTTCCGTTGGTTGAAGGTGTGCACGGGAACTACTCTCATGTGCTCGTGATTACTGAACCTAATGTGATGATTTTTTCACCAGCAATTAGGATATACCAGAATCAGGTGGTGATGATTGCTAGGAGGATAAATAAATTGCTCACAAACTTCTGGAAATAAGATTATATGAAGACAAATAGATTAGGTACTTTCACGCAATGGGTTAACAAACCCACAGTAAAATTACTCACCTAGATCCTTTAGAATAGGAATTTATTCTAATGGGTTATTCTTATTTTATTATATTGGTAGGTTCATTACAGAAGGAGATGGCACCTTCACTTACTTTTCAAAACCAACTATTTTATTTGAATACAGTCGATTCTCGATAATTTGATAGGACCAGAAAACGAAAAGTTCAAATTACCGTACAAAATAATAGAGAGTGCTAAGTTCACATTTAGATTGTAACGTGTTCTTGTTCAGGATTAGGTAACAAGTGGGCTTCAAGCAATTACGAGTTCCAAAATGTATTGATTTATTCAAACTAGCATTCAAGGGCTAAAAATAATAGAAAACCATCAAATTATCGGGGTTAAAAATATCGGGACTAAAAAAATACATCAAATTATCGGGGTTCCAAAATGGATTGATTTATTCAAACTAACATTCAAGGGCTAAAAAATGCATCCAACTATCGGGGTTCAAATTATAGAGAGCCGACTGTTGTAGGACTGTATCTCCCGCGATGAATTATTTCCCTTAGGTATCTACTTATTGACAGAGATCAAAGTGTCCATTTGTACGAACAGTAAAACAAGCCAGGCGAGTGAGACAAATTTTTGGATTTACTGCAACCCATGAACCCTTGAATGACCCGGAAGTTGGAAAGAAAATTTTTGAACCAATAAGTGATCTATTGCAATACAGTTGGGTAAGGCGTACAGATTTTTCAAGCAAATTTTTGTATAAAATTTGGTTGGATTTTCATTAATTTCATTTGGGCCGAACCAAAACAAAGTTTCAAATGTTGTAGCTCACTAATATAATGGTGCTCTTATGTGTAGTTTATGGGCTTCTGAAAAGCATAACATATAGAACAATCTGGAACATCAAGACAGAATAGGATATACTGAATAAAGGTGCCACTCCTCATTATGTAGAAACAGTGATCTATTGACTAAGAGCGTCAATTTATGAAGAAACTTTGATGGGTGAATAAGATAGAGATAATGAATGATAATTTAGTTGAGTGTTTACATCACTCGATGGGCGTAAACCAACTGCTGTATCGCATGGCTCATTCACTCGTTTGAAGTGTTGGTTCCGATTGCATGACCGATAATGATAAAACCGATTTGGTTTTGGAGCTTATTGTTGTATACGTTAGTTGAGTTGGAATAGAAACTGATGGAAAATCATTCCGTCGGTCGCGGGCCTATTTGCTCTATCGAACGAGAAGAGGGAAATTGGCTCAGAAATGGTTCGGGAAACACCCGCTTTCCCAATCAACGGTGGAAGCGATACCTTGGGGAGATGAACCTCTAATTCCAAACCATTCAACTCTGTCCAGGGGAGGGAGGCAGTAGAGTGAACTATACCGGAAATTCGCATTTCGGTAATGCCGATGCCTGTTGTAGTGTCGGATGACAGGTGCAACCACTAATGCTACCTCTTAAAACTGATGGAGGGGTCAGGCATTACCGAACCCTGGTCGCTTAGCTCAATAATCTGCTCGACCTCTAATTTATACTCAGTATAAACCGAACTAAATTTGGTGTGGGTTGTTCGTTGGTACGTTTAGTACGAACCATATTTATTCAATTTTTGATTTTTGAAGATTGAATTTTGAAGTTTTGACTGCACTTAGGTACCTTCATAATGCAGAACAAACCACGAGGTGACCAAACTTCGTTAGGTGGCGCACATGCTGGGCATCTCGACGGCGCTACTCCGTGGTGTCAGCACCCCATCTTGCTCGATTCATTCTTCAGTAAAGTTAACAGCTTATTTGAGGCTTCATCCGCCCTGCCGTCGTCGTTCAGGGGAGTTCCGGTGAGATCCAGGTATCTCGTCGTCAGAAATAACAAAGAAACAAATTACTCAGTTACAAGTAACTCACTCGTTCGTCAGTATTTCAAATCATCTCTTCCATATTTATCTTCTTTGTGATCATTCACAAGAGTTTCTGTCGTACTTCGATGTATATAAAGAATTTCACGCTGATCACAAATATACCTTATTTTATGGGTCCCTGAATGGCAATGACCTGATGATTATTCGGAACCCCCCCGAAATAATGTTGAGTTCAGCATCTAATGAAACGAAATTCAGCCTGTGAGAAGCCAAAAATGAAAAAATCTCAAGGGCTGCAAAATTGTATCGTATGGGAAATGTAATATTCTGGAACTTTGGAAACCTGGAACAATTGGATGGTTATTTTCTGCCTAAAAGAATAAAAATGTCATTTTCATAATTTTCCATAAATTTCATTAAAATAAGAATTTCAATTTTCTTAATTTTTCATAAAATTTCATTAAAAATAAAAATTTCAACTTTCTTAATTTTTCATAAAATTTCATTAAAAATCAAAATTACTTAGGGACTAAGCTTGACGTCATTCGACGCCAAATCCAGTTCTCTGCTATTTTCCGAGAGTTTTATGATCGAAAACATGAAAACAAAAACATTGAAAAAGGGTGGGTATTTTGTCTTACCTTTTTGGGGCATTTGCCACAAAGTATCAGGACCCTGTGAATTTTGTTTCACCACTCCGTGCCCCGATGCGGAGCTATAATTTCTCTGAATAGTGGATTTTTCCACCAATCATCACCACAAAACACTTGGGGAAAAATAAGCCGCCTCTGGAGGATACTAACTTGATAGTGAGTACAGAATTGCATGCCGTTAGATCTTGCTCCTCTTGCAGTCTGGTAATGCAAAAAGCAGAAAAAACACTGGAAAATCAGTTGTAGTCACATAGTTATAGTCACGCAGTCTTATTATTTGAAACTTTGCGAACAACTTTCTGCTAATCTGTTCAAAATATCCCAAACGTACATTCAGATGAACAAACCCTGTTGTTTTTCTGTCCACAGGTCCGGCGGAGGTAGCATGCTAGGGGATGTAAATATTTCGGCCATTCTCGACTCATTTAGCGTGAGTTACGACAAAAGAGTAAGGCCCAACTACGGTGGTAAGTACATATCCGACGACCTAAAACCCCATTGTATTCACATTTTATCGATATGATGAAAATTAAAACCTGTACGTGCCTGTGGGGTGAAGTCATGGTGAACTGCCATCAAAATAGTCAGTCTGATAGACCTGTTATACAGCAAATACTGAGACGAACAAAACAAAAAGAAGCCATTTTCGTGAATCTGATAAATTATTGTTCATGTAATAATAATAATACTTGGTGGTTAAAAACAGCATCAGAAAATAGTGCACTAATTTCATTTCGTAGTCGTATGAAAAGAGTAAAAATGAAGGTCAGAGTGGGACAACATTCATATGAGTAACAATACGTACATAATAGCGTGTGACTGATCGGTAAGTTGGAAACCCCCTGTTTTTGTACGAAATTGGGGGTTTAAAAATCGTTTTACCCATCTTTTTTGGTGTAAAAAAGCCCAAGCTTGACGATCACATAGAATAAAAACTGACTAATTTATTTCAGGCAATTCTTAAAATAATTGTTTAAAAATAAATAAAAAATGACGCATTTTGCGCATTTTTGATCGATTTGATCAAACAACGGATTTAGGTGTTTGATTGTAAACCAACTTCAGATTAATTTTTTCACCATCCCCAGATATGGTTAAAGACGAAGAAAAGGTTGACGAACTCGGTAGAAACGTTTATTTTTCAAACTTGGAAACTCCACCAATCGGATTCTATTTTTCTTCTAATAAATATGCTTTTGATCCTGCTTAGACAGAGACAGATCTCAGTTTTCAATCAATGTATGGGAGAATGATAAATCGACACTCCTAATCCCTCTTGAAGCCTGAAAGCCCGCGCTCTTGCCCTTCTTCTCTATGGACGGCATTCTTTGAATCGAGGGACATCCCACTCTTATAAGATTCATCTTCGATTCCGTTTCATTCATCTTATATATTCCGTTTTATTAATTTCTTGAGATTAGGGTATAGTGCCTACTACCTACCTCCAAAATTGGAACGTACAGGTTTTACTTTGTCACAACTCAATGGTATTTTATGTATTTTATGTATTATATAAATTACATGTTAAATTATATTTATTTTATGTTTTTGTTTCTCTGAGTAAATTCTAAACCGATAGCCATTATAACGTTATTAAAAAGTTGGAGATGATTTTCCCTAACTAACGTGCTGATTAACAGTTAACTACTAATAAACGTAAAGCATCGGCGTGGCAAAGAGGCACAGCAGCATAAAGTAAAACTTTATGCATTTGTCTTCTTCATTAGTCTGAAAAGGAATCTAAATCGATCAAAGAATCGTCATTGAAAAATTCCGTTTTTTTTTTTGTAATAGAAGTCTATCAATACATAATAAAGTATACTTAGGTAATTTTTGAGTTTACTAATATTAAAAATTGCATTGGTAGGTATCTACAAAAACAACCTTTGTTTGCCAAAGGCAAACCATAACTCAAAGTTGAGTTATGAGATTTTGAAAATTAGGCACTACAATGGTGGTCCGTTATTAGGATGTCATTACCATGCAATTGCTCATCGTTTGGAGGATAAGGACATGTTTAATGCTGGTTTTGAAGCACTCAATAATGTAAATCAAGCACACAGATCAGAAAATTGAACAATATTCCTAAAGGAATCCACCTTCATTTCACCACCACCTCCTTATCACCTTCATTTCACCACCACCTCCTTATCACCTTCATTTGGTATATTTTACCACAATATTTCCGGATCTTATTTTTCCCGAAACCTGGTGTTATGGTTAACCCCAGAATAGGGCATTCAAGGAGCTAGAAGAATTTTGTCTCACTCCGATCTAATATGCTACATGCGATATAAAGTAGGTAGTTCTCGATTAAAATTAAGGCAGTGAGAGGACAGAACGTTTGGTGTCATATGAATATACCAAGTTTTATAAATAATTATCATGCAAATTTATATTTTCAACTTTCGTGTTTCGTAAATTTCATTCCTTTTTGACAAATTAATGATGTCGCCACCAATTTTCGATGAAGCTACATAATTCATTTCCCACATTGAACATTCATTCCCCACTTGGAGACATTTTTTCTATACGGACCTTTAGCCTACCTGAATCTGTAGAGTGCGCTTCGGGATATTGCTCGAAATGCCCGAACTACTGGTAGCTGAAGGGATATAAGGTAGTTCACCCTGGGAATCTCAACAAGCCACTCGAATTAGAATTTGTTAAAAAATAAAAATAAAATTTTTAAAAACGCGAATACCATCAAGCTCAGGTAATTCAAGAACACGCTCTCAAGAGAGTGCCCTTCACTCAAATGCCTCTTCCTATAGGGCCTACAGGAGGCCTTGGAGGTACTCCCTACCACAGTCTGTCCTCACTAGTTCCTACTGCTATACTAGTTAGTCGTCCCACGTAGGTGGCTCAGTCCAAACCCTACTCAGTCTTTCCCCATTCAGTTGAGCTGTCTCCCCAGGCGGAGTGTGGGATGCAAGATGAGTGGCAAGAAAAAAGCTAAGTAGGCCATTATCTTTTGAATAACCGTCTACTCCTCAACCCACACTGGCTTTTTCTCAGTCCCTTCCTCATTATATATATATATGTACATATATATATATATATATATATTTATATATATATCCCTTCGTGGTTTTTTTCCACGTACTGTTCCGCAGTGGAAAAAATTTTGCATCATTCGGGACAGAAGGGGAGGGTAGTTTTATTTTTCTCATCAAGATTCTGCAGCGTCGTCGCTGATTGGGACTTCCTAAGAAAAAGCGCATTTGAACGTCACGAGCTGCTGGAAAGCTGTCAGAGGAAAAAAGCCTTGTATCTTCCAGGGGCCCAACCATCGTAGTTGACAGATCCCTCTACATTATGAATATCAGTTGTGTGAGATACGATATTCACGATGGCAAAACACACAGGACGGTATACCAACACACAGTCAATCCAAGCATTCAATCAAAATTCAAAGAAATGTAAAAATTGTAATTTACATTTTTCCTGTATTGTTTGCTTTTTGTGGAGCTACAGAAAAACTTTCGCCGATTCCCAACTTGACTCAAATGCTGATTCATTCAGTGTTTATTGGTTCAGTGTAAAATAACAAGCTCTGAAAATGATTAATAACATATTTTCGGAATGGACGTTATGTGATAAAAATATACGTTTCAGCATGAATCAAGTCTGCCTGTAGGTACTGATAAGCGATTTTTCTGGTGGAGTTGAATATAACTTCAAAAGATGATTCGCCTCCAATCGTAGAGAAGTTAACAATTTCTTCCAAATATTTTTGGCAAATCATGGAGGTTTATGGGCATTGTTCTGTAAAAGTGAGATCATGAGTTACAAAATCCATGTTGTGTCGGATATAATTAGTAAATTTCAATGTACTTTTCAGAATAATAAAACTTTCCGAATCTCCGAACACCCTTTTTTTTTTTTTTTGTTCTGAATTTGTCAATGTGGATAAGCTTCAATATTAAAACGGCTAAGTTGACTTTTAGCCGGGGAGGGACGGGCACTAAGAATGTTGATAAACCACTTGTCTGCCGAAAACCCAATACTAAATTTATTAATTACTACTTCTTCAAATGACTTCATGAATTTTTCTTGAAGACCTTTAGAAGATCTGATGAACCAATGACAAGCCCAAGGCACACGCTTAACCAACATTCCTTAGTGATCTAATTCGATTCTGTACAGGATGAAATTCAAATTCGGTGGCAAAGCGTGGGGATTTGAATTTTTTGTGTCTTGCAATGATGTAAATCGGGCGCAAGATCGATATTTACCTAGCTTTTCCTCCTCCCTTGACTCCCGTCCGCTCCTGTACTAACCGATCACTTATATTATGGAGAAAAACTCGACAGCCCCTGAAAAAATTCGATCTCATTTAAAGAACCAGAGAGTTCGGGCTGTTTTTCGCTATCCACTTGATCCTCTCTTTTACATCCATTAGCATACAAATCGAAGGTTCTCGTCCGGTAGTCCTCAGTTCCAGCTTCTAACCAACGGCGTTTTCTCAGGTAAATTAATTCGGGAGTTGGTTGGGAGAAAAAAAAAAAAAACATGAGCAGGTACTCAGGTTATGGACGATTCTCAACTCTCTGGAACTAAATCCGACAGGAATATCCCCTGGTAATCAGGCAAAACATCAGAAAGAACTTCTGGTCGACTTGGTAGTCTAAGGGTGCTTTCATGCTGGAACAGGGATAAGGTCCATTAGACAGTTCATGCAGTCCAGCTGAGTCGGCATAAGAGTAACTAGATTCTTACCCTGTAGCCTGCGACTAGAAAGTTGTTACTGTAACTCGATCAACCGATCGCGACGCGTTCCTCGCACGTAGCTGGCTGCTCCGCTTATGAGCGGTCTGTCGTCGACAAAATGTTCATCTCTGCTCGTATAACGAATGAATAATGTATACTCCGAATCGACCTCCTGACGCATCCGCAACCGCAGTAGGACTTGCAGTTCCTACTTCCTATCACAGAGGTAGCGATCGTGGCGTATCGGACTATAGCTGAGTCTGCAGACGAAGATTGCCGGAGGATTTTCGACTTTTTCGTTGGTCAGCTCGTCAACCATCCCCGTGCCAAGTGCCCGTTGTCTGTTGCAGTTGTCAACTTTGACGTTAACGATGGATATCATCTTCTTCTTCGCTGCTAATGTTGTAATATTCGTTAGCTGCCAGTGACGGGTAAGGCTTCAGTATGGGGGATCTAGAATCGGTATCTGAAATATTATAAGCTGGGGATGTTCATGTTAGAACCGCTCCTCATCATTTGAAGGTTGCTTATCAAACTCAAACTAATCTTCTAGAATAATTTGATCTCTGGCAAAACTGTGATCTAGCAAAAAAACGAAAAAAGAAAAATATGAGATAATGGTGGCAATCAGCTTCACTAAACAAGTCAATTTTACGCATGATTTTGGCGATATTGATTTCATTGAACACATTTATACAATGGCATTATTGACATTTCCTCTTTATGGGAGAAAAACGCTGCAAATTATTACACAACGGTTTATTATTTACCTGTATAGATGCCCTTTGTGCGTAGATAACTGTTTTCTGTGGTCAATACCTGGAGCTCCCCCCCCCCCCTTATGAAAGCCCTAAATGGAGTACTGGAGCCGGCCCCGGAATTAAAGTTTCATACAAATGCGTGGGATTCAATAGTTCAATCATTAACTATTTGTAGTTATTCATGAAGCATAAGGTAAATAATAAACCGTTGTGTAACAATTTACCTGTATAGATGCCCCTTCTGCGTAGATTAAACCGTTTTGTAGTAATTTACCGTTGTGTAATAATTTGCCGTTGTGTAATAATTTAGTGGTGTGTAATGATTTACCCAATAATACTTCAACGTTTGTTCAACTTGCAAAAGTACCTATCAACATAATCCAAAACAGCAATCATTTTTCACATGGAATAATATCACAGAACAACCAACTCGACTATCATGTTGACGAAGCTTTTCGGTTCAAGCGAACGGCTGGTCGTACAATGCTCGAGGTGGTCTCAAAAAATTCCTTAGTTCAAAATCAATTTAAGAACGTTAAAAACTTTTAAAAACCATACGCTTCTATTGAAAGTTTTTGAGATACGGAGTTCTGAAAATTTCAACCCCTATTTTTCACCCCTTAGAGGTGGCTGACATTAACGCCGAGCTTCAAGGACCAACTGGACCCCGAACGGGGCCTACAACCCAAATTTCATTAATTTTGGTTCATGGTAACTTAAAGAGCAAAGTACGGCGTACGGCGGACAGACAGAAGTTTTTTTATTGCATTTTCGGATTCTACATACCTTGAAACGTAAACCATCAAATTTTGAAGGGGGGGGGGGGGGGGGGTAACTCCCTTTTTTTCATACTCGATTCCAAAGGTTCATTACTGAAAATAATGAACCAAAAAAACTGAACTAGATTTGGCAGTTTTTCATCAAGTTGAACGATTGTGTAGCGATGGTAGAAACCTCCAAGTAGAAAACTCTGGGATTGAATGGAGCAGTGCGATGGTAAATGACCGACCGCACAAGGGGTGGTGCAGTAAATTAAAGGGAATCATCTCTCTAATGAAGTATCATCTTGAGAAATAAGGAAGAAGAAGAAAAGCCTTTTTTCCCTTTTGACGATAAGGTGCAGGACTTTTGCCGCCTCCTTGCCCTAACCGTTGTTTCCGGTGGTTTGCCTGGATTATTATTTTCTTCAGCAACTCCTCGGTCCGCATTGGAACATGGTGAGCATTATGGTGGCAGGTTACTGACGATCATCCGCATTAGCTAATACTTCCCATTCAGCTGGCTCAATGGCTCCATACAGTTATCACATTCATTCCGGAAGGGAGCCATTGGCTTCCATGGATTAAACTATATCACCATCTACAATAATAACTGAGCAGGTACCCAAAACTATGACTGAATCAACGTTGCTAGAAAACCTTCAGGGAAACTAGTGTTGCAGCTTTGGAGGCCTTGCTGTATCTCAACTTTATTTACTCTTGCGAAAAACGTCGACATTGTACCATTTGGGAGGAAGGAAAACGATAAAGAGGGGAACATCAAGCTGATAACATCTGATTGGTAGTTCGGCCTCCTCAAGAAAAAGGTGCTCCAGCTATAATCGATTTTCCTTACCACACTCCAGTTACTTTGGAATTGATGAGCGCCATGAACGCATGCGTGAAGTTGTCTCGTTTTATTATTAGGTATGAGGTTGATTAGCACCATTAAATCAGTTTTCTTCGTTTTTATATCAGTCTGTCGTTGTGCCATCGAATTGGAGGGATTGACAAACTTTTCAGGGTTGAGGAGTTTTTAAAGGTCAGAGAACGCAATCAGTAACACGAATGATGATTATTACCTGTATGTATAATTCTGAAAAATACCTATCAAAAAAGCGCGAATTTCTAAGATGTGGGTGCTTGCGTGATAGTTCCCAGAGGTCTCCCCCAACCATTTCAAACTCCATAAATATCGAGTGGTAATCTCGGTCAGCGCATGCGTGAGCGTGCCTTTTTCGAAGTGCTCATATTCCAAAGAATGGTTGTGACGCCTTGAAATTTTGATCGCAGAGGGGATGAGTCCAAATCAATACTTTTCCCACTTTTCCGTATACCAGTTTTAAGCCATTCTATTGGGGTATTTTTAACAAAACCCTTACATACCCATATGTATATATTTAAAAAATATATATATACAATTTAACCTCAACCATTCTGTATGTAGTTTCCATAAAACTGTATTTATTTTTCTTGGTCGAAATCCGTAGGTAGTGTTTATGACACTTTTCCTATTGGGCTCCAGTGATGTCCAATGGTTATGTTGACTGTGTGCTTCATTCACATTATTGTGTGTTTCAGTTTCGCCTCTTACTTTTCATTTGATAACACTGAGCTGTGCTACTTGACTATGTTATCTTTGGTGGGGGTAAGGGCCAATTATTATTTCGTAAAACTGAATTTATTGACCGTTCTTCTCCATTGAATCGTATAATCACATTCGAAATGGATACGTTTTTATTCATGACTGAATGTACCCTTTGGGCTAGATGAAGCCGCCGAGAAGAACCTGTGGCTAATTAAAAATATATGAATTTTTTAATTGGTAACTAAAACCGCACGTTACCTACTCGAGTAGGTAATTACTCATATCATTATCCCCTCATACACATGGTAATTCGAATAATAAAATTTCTGAGTAGAGGACTGATAACCATCTAGCAATATAAATACCACTCTGATGTAGGGAATAAATTGATTTATCAGCATAAATTATTCTTGATAATAATAAGCTCCACCTCAAATCTAAATATTATATTTTATAAAGTTGATTTTATTAATTTTCGACTGTTAGTTTTGGTGATAAGAAATAATATTGCTTAACGTTATCATCATCTTTGACGTTCTAAATTTCAAATGTGAATCTGGCATTCCGCTATTATTGGTGACAGGTTGGGTGCTAATGTACTGGTTTCTAACTGAATGGATTGAGGTTTTAGATATGGACGTTTTGATTGTAATGTAAAACGTAGTCGACTTAAAGAAACGTTATTTATTTATTTTGTATTTTTTATTTATTATTATGGGTTATTCAGACTCACGTTTCTTGGTGGACAAATACAAGAGTATCACAAAAAACTCACCGTCACGTACAAATAACCAAATCCCAAGAGCCCAAGTTTTGAGGTATGGTTGTTTCAAAACACGCCTCACTAAAGTACAAGTGGTAGTCGTCATTTTTATAATTCTATGCCCATTGGACTGATTTTTTTAGATAGCGCCGCGCAAATAGAGTTGTGTCATTTTCGATGAAAGCCTCAATCAAAACTGTACATCCACGTTCAACTGTACGTCGAACAAGGTGGGAAATCAGGTTTTCTGTTGTTATTATTAAACACGACTGAGGATCCTGTAGGAGGAAACCACTTTTTTCCAACAATCCCAAACTAATTTTTGGGTTTTAGTACCGCTACGGTCGAATGCTGCCATACTAAGCAGCGGTTGTGGCTAATTCTGATTTTATATGGGTTATACTTATTGGGAGGGTAATTTGCCGTATACTGCACATCGACATACATACAGTACGCATATATACATGTATGCGTAACATATATACAGTACGTTGACTTCGATGGAGTCAGTGCCACACAAGCCTTGGGCTAGGCTCACTGTGGAGCTGACTATGCATGAAGTCAGTCCTTCTTCCTATCACGACTCACCATTTGGATGCCCAGAAGAACTATCTGCTGAACTTGGGAGCTCACAGTGGCTAATGGCCACTGGTTGTGTGGCTGTCAGCTGACAGCATTACAATAATGGCGGCAAAGGTTTCTCCATTCCTACTGGTTACTACTCTGAAGGTTTCGTTTTATGCAAGTGTTCAAATCGCACGGCAATATTTTTCTACGCCGATTCGTACATAGTTCGGCTCCAGTGTGAGCTTAACCACCTCTTACACTGAAAAAGGAAACTAACGACCAAGAGCCTAAACGCCAAGACATCAGTGGGTTGTGCAAGGGAAATGAACCCTTCAGTGTGCTACGCACACTCCCTTTTCCCTATCTCCACCTCGCGCATCTGATAAAGGCATCACCTTCGAGAGCCCTTTGTCGATTTTTCACTTGTGATCTTCTTCAACCTCGAGGCCAACCCTCCTTTTCCGCCTGACAGATATTTATCTTACCTTTCCAACTTCAGGAGTGTCTGCTTTGCCCTTCTCGTCAACTTGGAGTAGACACCTGTGGAACTAATCAAATCCGTCCACTTTTTTCCAGCTTTTATTTTTTTCTTTCCGCCTCTTCTTTCCAAAGTTGACGGTTTTATCTGGTGGGCGGGTCTTTTTTTATACAAACGGAGGATGCCTCAATAGGGCGGAACCTTATTGGTTCTTCTCAGAGAGGAAATTTGTATAAAAGTTTGAGTTATGCAGCGAATGAGCGAATTGTTTGAAACAACCGCTCTTTTAGCGAGTTTCCGAGGAAAATGAACCAAGTATTGCTAAGGGTCAAAACTTTTAGTAGGTACTTGATTCTGTTCATTATCCCATACCTGCAACTCCACACACACACAGAATCGGGGTTGTCGCTTTCATAGGTATAAAAAGATTTGTCACTAAAAACAAAATTTAATTCACATTTCTTTCTTTCAACACGGAAATTGCAATGTGAATAAACCATCCAGTTATGAAAAACAGCAGAGTGGATGAACAATTATTTGAATAACCAAAACGTTAGGGGGGCAACAGCGTATTCAAACGTGGATGTTTCTGGTGAACAAACATGGAGAATGTTCGATCACGTAGTAGGAAGGTAGAGGGGTAGTTCAAGCAGACCGTTACTTTTAAAATTCGCTCAGTCGGTCATACTGCCTATCAGGAAATGTTTTTCCACCTCATATTTTCAAAGCTAACGTTATTCTTTATCAGATATTAACGTTAGCGTTATCAGCAATATTGAACAATTTCTCACAGAGCGAATGGATTTTTGAAATGACAAATATTAATAGCTATTAATCACCAATCATCACATTTGTACCTGTAATTTCCTTGATTGAGATTATTTATGTAATTACGATATATGGTGACAAATATTCTCAAACTTAATGGAAATTATATCTTTCACCTCTGAATCGTCAATTTTACGTACTAATTATTCTTGAGAAAAAGTAATAAAAATAACCAATAACTTCGAACTGCCTTGGGAGATAGAAAGCAATTTCATCACTCACAGTTTTAATTTAGATGGAAAAATAGGTTAAAAGAGCGGAATGCTGGATTCCATTTGCCGTAGAACATAAAAATATTACTACCTCGAGCTGCTGTAAAATCCAATATGAATTCTCAATGAAGGCATTTCATACTCAAGTACTGTCCTAAATGTTATTTCATGTAGTTATCATCTTCTATTTTTTGATTTTTAAACTACTGTTCGTTGTAAAATGACTTCAGAATTATACCGGGGGGTTCAGCGTGAGGAAACAAATGAAAAATTCGGTGAAAATACATTACTGAAAATTGACAAGAATAATGAAACATGAACGTTCCAGGCCTTGCAAATTATAGTGATTGTATCGATTTTCGTATTTTGATTTGTCAAAAATTCGTATTTTCATTGTCATTATGAACCTATTACTTTTTGACCATCATTCTGGAACTTAACGTCATTTTTAAGGTCTACGTTGAAATCCATGTTAAATACAACACACATCAGGTTGAGCTCACAAAAATTTATGCTTTAAGATTACCAAACTTGGACGAATAAAACAATAATAATATTAATATGCAAAATAGAATGCAAAAAGCAGAATAAACTAAGTTGTTTTGTGCAAAATGATGAATGTTTGAAGTAAAAACAAAGTTGTTTCCCAAGCATCGATTTTACCTCTAATTTATTTTCAATGTGCTGAACTCCATGCTTCAGCATCTTTAAAATTTGTATTTCATCCAATTTTATCTTCGTATCACTCACGCTGGACCTCCCTGTAACAAAAACTGTCTCTATACTGAACAATTTCTCATATATATTTTTTCATCATGATCATGACACTTTCATGATTATGGTAGTTTCTGATAATGGTGATAGGAGGTTTGGTTTATTTCGTTTCCTTTATTTGCTTTCCGTTTTCCTTTATTTTGCTACATTGTTTGGGAGATTTTTTTTGTCCTACCTAACCAAAAATAACAAAAAACAAAAAACAAAGAACGACATTATTGGGGTGGTGCAATAGAAAGACATGTTTCAGGTCCACCTGTCGAAGTGGGAGTAACTATGTATGTCCTGAGCATCAGTTCTCTATCAGAAGTTCAAATGGTACACCAGCGAACTGATTCGTTTATTTTCCGTATTCTATACCTCTCTTTTAAGTGTACCCGGGCATGATACCTTATTACCCTAGTAGAGCTGCCCTATTTTTTGGGGTCCATTGCTGAATTCTCTGTCTTTTTTGGTTTTACGTTATGGTTTCATATTTCTTTTTTTGTTTTCATACTTTGTTTTATCCAATGAAATTTTACATTTTGCTGTTTACATGTTTTTGTCGGTAACCCCCCCCCTCTATTTTTTAATATAAACCTCAGACCTCCCACCATGTTTTTTATGTTGTGTACGTATTATTTTCATTTACGTTTCATTCTAATTTTTTTTTTTTAAATCACATTTAGACACGATGGATATCCCGGGGTTTCCGATTGCGTCGAAATAATTTTGTTTTGGACAATTTTGGACACACAAAAAGGATGACTCACATTTTAATAAAAACCACAGCAGAAGACCGTATAGAGGTGTTGTTCACAGGTCCCCCAGTTGAAGTTGGAGTCACCATGTATGTTCTGAGTATTTCGTCGCTCTCTGAAGTCAAAATGGTACCTAACTGAGATATATACTTTCGTTCTTTAAGTCGAAAAAAAACAGATGAATCACAAAAGCAAATCGATAAAGTGAAACAGAAATGTGAGAAAGTCGAAAGAAAACACGTCCGTTGTTATTTGTTTATGTTTTTAAACGGAAACTGTTCTTTTGTTTAAAAGTGTGTATAACACAAGGAAGGAAGAAAGACTTCCCCTTCCACAAAGAAAAAATCTTACACGACACTCTTTATCAGCGCATGAAGCAACTATGACAGTAAAAAAAGCTTACAATGACACATGAACTAGGGGTTCATTTCACCTGCACATTCAGTGCCCACTCGTTCTACTCCAGTTCAAACTTATGTGCAACTTTTTCCATGTCTATGTCAATTTATGATCACTTACTGTATGGTACACATATAGATCAGGTTTCAGCACACTGTTCCGTTCAGACGAAAAGTCACTTTGGAATAAAACATAGCATTTTCACATACACGCATTTGGACAGGCTGATTTGAACATATTTGCTCTTGAACTTGTGTAAACAACTGCTTTTTGCATCGCTTAATATCGTCTTGATCAAGATCCAAATATTGATGGTTTTTGCAAAATTCAGACCGTTGCAAGACAGTTAGTTTAAGCAGTACGTGAGCAAATGTCGATAGCCTACGCACCGGGAAAATGTTGCATCAAACGTGAGAACAATGTACAGACTTGATAGAAAATTTCAACAAAGCACATGGTAGCACAACGTCCAGGAAATTTTGGTATTTTAATTTGAAAAATGTACATTTTTTTTAAATGTGTTAGCTGACATGCAAAGTGTAGTTTTGTAAGCCTCACAATAGTTACAGGTCGATTCTTAATTGTCTCATTGAATTAGAATCATGTACTTAGTTGGTGCGAAATATTTAAACTACTATGTTCTTTCCGTTCATTTATGTGGATCACGGGGCAAAGTGCCGAAAGGTTGGGTATTCAAACATTTCATGGTATTAGATTAATTAATTTCACTGGTTTGTTGAGAGTACTGTTTTGTAGTAAATAACGCACACATCGCTGCTTGGGAGAATTCTGAGAGGCGACGCTAGAGGAGAATTGAGCGATACATAGGTACCGATTGCTTGGCTGGAATTTTTGATTAAACCACTTGGCCAACGCTGGACGTAAATCGTGATAATTCAGCTGATAAGAGACCAACGAAACTAAAATTTGGTATACAGGTTTGAAGGATGAATCCTTCGGTTATTCGAGGATCGACCATATTCGACTCCTCATCTTATAGACCACCCCCTAAACCTAGTAGTAATTACTGACATTTGGTATTTTTTTAAAATGCTATCAGGAAGGATTTTTGGTACACAAAAAGGGTACACCCTTCCACAGAAAAACACCTAAGAATGTTGGTCAGTGGTGGGAGACCAATTCCAGCTCACACGATATTACTAACTATTTTCTAAGGGGCCTAAAAGCCCTGAAAATGTACGACACCAAACAGCCTCAGTAGCTGTGTGTGCTGAGTACATTATGAAAATCAAATGACTGAACAAAATGAATAAAAAAGTAAACAAAATTTATGCAATAAGCATGAAAGAAACCCTTGCCTGTCTTAAACATGGCAGCAAAAATTTTCCCATCAACTGCGCTACATTCTTATTTGATATTGGCTAGTTTGCCACGTGATTTTCAAAGCAGTGAAATTCATGAAATTATCCTATTTACACGATAAATCAATGTATATGCTCCATGATGCAATGAAGAATCGACCTACATGACACAGTGTGTTGTTTTTCTGGGAAATAGCCAAATTTAGATGAAACACACGACTACAAATACTATAAATACTTCTACTACTACTAACTACTTACTATAAATACTTCTAATCCTTGTATGTGTACCATATAGACATACAAACATGCATTTAAAAAAAGTTTCTACATCATCTTCTTATTTCAATATGCATCGAAATCTGCCAAATTCTTCACTCATATTTCAGTTGTTTGAAATAAGTAAGTTTGAATTTGGAATCGGACGGTTAAAATAAATCCTTGTTGAGTAAAATTCATTAAATATAAATAAAACGCAGCTGAAAATCACTCTTTAACATCAACGCATTGGTTTCGGAGTCTTCCAAATTCGAAATTTAAATTTTTGAGGGTTTCACTGGATACGAATTCAGGAAATGGACCCCAAGTTTTTTTTCGTTCTACCCCGTCCCAATATTTCAATAACAAAATTTATCGAACTCCAAAACACGAATTTTTGAATATTTGTATTAGATTTTTTTGGTCCTTTTTTAATATTTCTTTCTTAACTTTCTTCACTACATTTTGTTCTTCCCTTTTTCCAAGCCCGAGGTAGAAATTTTTGTTTTCATTATAATAAACAAATAAAAAGCATAAAATAAAAAAATCCCTAAAACTCATCAAGATAGTGAAAGTGTAGCCCAAACAACTGCGTGGTCAAAATAATGTCCATTAGACTCCTGTGATTTTCCTGGTTAACTAATCAGTTTGAAATGAGAAAATGTCATTCTTCAGTTGCAATACTACCAAAACCAATTGAATGAAACAAGATTTGGGACGGCGTTCAGCATGGTTTCAAAAGTTGGGTTTTGAAATGAAAGCAAAAATTGGAAGATGATGCTTGCTCCCAAAGTAAATCCTAGACTCTGTAGGAGACTCAGTTGGTTTATAGAAATGTATGTACATTTTTTTAAACGTGTTTGGATGTCTTAGCAGCAAGATAGCAAATCAAAGCATTTTGGTTGTAAAAGTTTTTTATTTTTTATTATAATTTTTTTCTTTATAGTTTTTAAGCTTTTTTAACGCTCTCATTTTACAGGTGGAGGCTTTTATCAGAAATATATTTCTTTTTTCTACACCTTATTCGACGTTTTAAGGCAAAGGAAGAAAAATAGAACGTGTTTTTGTTTATTTTTAAAGAAACATAAAAGTTATAAAAAATAGGAAGAAATACCAAAAGAAAAATCCAAAATCATATGGAAGTAACCCACGAGTTTGTGGGTATGTGTGTCACTTTGTGTGTGTACAGTGAGCTTGGTTGCAGGTCCTCCAGTGGAAGTCGGGGTGACTATGTACGTCCTGTCGATCAGTTCAGTCTCTGAAGTTTTAATGGTACTTGAAAAAACCATACACCAAACCTATACAAATATACTGCCCCAATTGCCCAGTTGTTGTGTCGGTGTTGTAATATTTATTTTGAGTTTAATTTTTCGATTTAGTTCACTTTCTTGGAAGAAAAAGAGAGAGAGAGAAAAAAAAATCAATTCGAAGAGAGTAAAACGATAATTTCATACATTTCCGTTATTGTTCTTTCATCATGAACACCAGGGATTCTCCAATGTGAGCGTTACAGTGAACAGTTATAATATAACACATTGCTAGGTTATACGTACAATATAATATAGCTGACAGAGACACACATTTTGGAGGCTGAAACGTAGATGCGCTGTGGCCGGATTTCGTCCCTATGACTGACATTACACACGCGTTCATTTGAACGATCCGTCAGTGTTGCACACAAGTCGCACATTGTCAGATCGTGCTCTTTACGAAGTCAAATCCGACGTGTGATAGGTCTGTTGGGATTTTGTTGAATGAGGCAACAGCGCGTTTTACATCAGCGGCCCAATTTCATATCCCCAACTATGGTTTCCTTTACGTGCTGTGGCTGTGGTATCTGTGAATTTGAGTTGTCCAACATTCAAGTAGCATTTCTCTGTCAAAACACCTATTAAACTTGGGAGCACAAATAAATTTATTACATTTCCAATCAAATTAATTGTTATCCACTTTTCAGTTCTAGTTCCTAGGTACTTGTTAAATTCACTGTAAATAAAAAACAATTGACTTATTATTGTGGTGAAGGTCTCGTCACTCTTCACCTGGGTTATTTTTTCATGTTGACCGGTTATCACACAATCGTTGGTATTCAAACATTGAAGAGAGGTTCTTAAGTACTTAAGTTTTCCCACAAAGTTCAGTTTTTACAAAAATGGTCTTCAAAAATAGTCTTCATTTTGTCCACCATTCAATTTCAAGGTCTACGTTGTTGTTATTCAAGATTACCTTTACCATTATGTAGGTTACGTAGGTACCTATTATAACAACAATTATTAGGATGACAGAAATTCTAGTGGATGGACGGAAACCCAACATTATCGATCCCATAGCCAATTTATGAGTCATCAAATGTTGGGAACGTATAATTAGGAATTAAATTCTCATTATAAATAATTGTTTTTGGATAAATAATTGACACTAAACCATTTTATTCCCCTCCCTCCCCCCACCTCCACTCAATAATCAGTGAAGAACGAAACGTTCGATCAAATCCACCAATTTCCATCGATGTCGGGCTTATGAACAATTTGATGCAATGTTCACTTTCCCTGTTCCATTACCCCTGTTTTGGTTTCCCTTTTCAAATAAACCGATTTAGCAACGATAGAAGTGGCATAACAAATGCTTACCCCGGTGCACCCAAATGCAGTCATAAGTTTACTTCAAAAACATGGTGGTAAAACACCCATGTGGAGAATCCCTGACCAGTGATATGTGCAGGTGGATTGCAGTTTTGATTTTAATTTTTAAACTTTGTTTTTGTAAAAGGAACCCTGCAGCGTTCCACAGACACCCAAATGCATGGGCTCTGCCCACCTTGTGAACTTCGATACGTTTTTATCTTGCCTCTATATTAATGTATATCATTCATCTCTAATTTTTACGCTAACAATAACATTAAAAATTATAAATACTATCCATTACGAATATACAACATCTTGTCATCACTGGCATCTCACTCAAAATATCACCCTCACGTCACCGTCACACCACGTCACTCCTGAATCCTTTGATGCTTGTTCACACTTCACTATATCAGTTCTAATGGGTGGATGTAGCAGTTCAACTGGAGCTATGTCAAATGGAAAATTTTTGTTCATCTCAGATGAACCCTCCAATTTCCTTATTCATCTTTTTAATTTCAACTTACGGTTACGCATCACGTTTGTTAATTTTAATGTCGGATTCGTAGTTGAAACTCACTAATTGGCACCTACAAGTACTTCTATTCCACCCTCTTCGATACATTCGATGTTTATTCTTAATTACAAATCTTCTTCCTTCAAATCTTCACGTGTCACAGCTTAGTTCATTGTCACTTTTTATTTTATTAATTACAAATACATTCTAACTCAATTTGTTATTCAATCATAATAGGCGAGATAAGTCACAAGGTGGGCGGAGGCGTTAAGTTACTTGAACCCAGCCGACTGACATTAAATTGATGTGTAAAATTTACTGGTTGTACATTGGTTATCGTAGTCGTTGTTGTTCCTAATTTATTTTATGTTTGAGTGTAATTAATACATTCAGTTCTCCCGACACACTGGATTTAAAAACAAAGAAGAAAAAAGAAAAAAAACTTGTGTCTTGCAGTTAAAATGTCAAAAACTTCTGTTTTTCTTCTTCTCTGAGAACTTGTTATTTTTCATTCCACTGTTATTTTATTTTTATTTTTACAGTAGTCATTTTTTGTTTAATAAATAAATTGAATAATTAATTCGAAGAATAAACAACTTTCATATAAAAGTGCCATTTTGTTTAAATGTAGGAAGGCAAAACATTACAACACATACAAATCAAATTGTGCGATCGTTCCGAATATTAGCGACAATTTATTGTTGCCGTAACAGTGAATGAGGGATGAGAATCAGGTCGATTTATGACGATCAATTACGTATTTCGATTATGGAGGGGCTATGTTAAGTTAGTATTAGGCAACACACTCACAAATTTTTGTTGGTTCGTATTTCTGATTGATAATATGACTGCTTTGTGGCTATAATGAATTATATCCATTAAGTGATGTAAGAGATAACAAAATCATTTGAGATGAATCAAGAAAGGAATTGATGACTACCGCTCAACATTAAATTCTTGGAGGTTTGACAAACCTGCGACGCAAACATTCAAAATCGTGGGATGTGAGAAACAGTTCTAGCTGAGCCGAATGGAGTAGGTAAAAAGGTAACACAGAAGGCACTAACTACCCGAGACTACAGAACCCTACCTTTTACTGTAAAACTCAATTTCAAAACCAACCAGCCTTGTATGCAACTGCCTTTGTATGCTGCCTTGTATTTCTGACCTGAAAGGTCGAAAAAATCAACATGAGCACAAATAAAAACTGTGCAAAATGTCCACTGTTTTCATAAAAATTCGTAATCTTTCGATGTTGAATACTCAACGCGTAGGTGCATTTAATTTTAAAAAATCCTTGTTCTTTCATATTTCACTGTCTACAATGGCAACCCTTGCTACATAAAATGCATTAATATTTGTCACTTGTTCGCGTTCTTGAGCTTACACTGCGCACTCAATTTGTCCTTGATTTAGGCCGATTCCTCACATCAGTCATTCCTTATTCGTTATTGTATTGGTAAAGGAAACTACAGCGTAAATGTCAAAAACAGATTAAGATCCTCAAATTTCGTATCTAAAGTAGATTCGTAATGTACAATTTATGATATATTTTATTGTCATAAAAATTACCTAAAATCATCTAGCACAAGCACTCATATTATCAGTGAAATACCGATACTCCGCTCAACCCTCCCACATTTTCACAGGTAACACTACAACAATATCAAAGTGAATTCACCTTAGCATCATTCCCTTACATTTTAGGTGTATAATCGCAAATGTCAGTATTCCGGGAACAAAAGAAAATGATATGGTACGATTTCGTATGTAGCGCAGGTACCTATTTCATAATTTATCTCTATGAGGTCACCAGCTACTGATAATGAAGACTTCAGTGCACTACAACCTCCACCTTGAGTTTTATTTATCAAGTAAAATCAACGGTCAGTGAATATTTTTGATAAGTAGCCTCCCAGCTTTTGTATAAATAATTGCGTTAATTTCAGACATTACTTCTATTCATCAAGTGACATATTTTTCAAGCTTATTGCTTAGTTCCGACGGTTTGTCATATTATTTATTTTTATTTGTTTTTTACTTTACTAGAAACTAAAACCAAGTTTATATATTTTAATTTGAATAGATCTGGTATAAAGAGAGCACTTGTTGATTAATATGTACAAATTTTATGTGTTCGCTTGTTGTGATATTGTCGAGAGAATTGCAACTATTTATTAGCGTCGACTTCAAACATTGATAGGAAGGGAAAATCTGGTTTTTTGATGACGGGACCTTAACCCGAAATGAAAAACCATCTCAGTTGGGTCGGCCATTTTAGGCTATGGATCGAGCGCACCCGGTAACTGCCGGGAAGGGCGTCATTCCCGGGCACTGGCCGCTTTTCGGGACCTGGAACAAAGCTTGGGTTGCGACTGAGTCAGAACCCGCTCCGAACTGATTGTGGATTGAGTGGAAACCTGAAACGTCATGACGGTTTGTGACATGCGCTGTGTTCGCTGTACTCGCAACTTGAGTGCACGAGCTGGTTGATAGCACCACTTCGCCAGGCCGTGAACTTATAGTTGGGGAAGTTTCACAGCCTTCATGCAACACTGGACGATGGGGCAACAGCGCATTCTCCCTCACCCTGCGAGTTCATTGTACTCAACTCTAGACATTTTTCAAATAACTGAAAGCTGTTAATGACAATAAACAAGTAGTAAGCAAATAATATGAATTTGTTTAATATATCGCGTATTAGTTAAAGTTTGGACATAGTATCAGATTTTGGTTTCTTTTATATGTCAATTATATTTTTTCCCTGACTGGCATTTCGTTTAAACAGACTTCAGGTTCGATTAATCTCAAAGAATTTCGTAATTTAAGTACTCAAATTCAAAGTCATCTTCAGCTTAGATAACATAAGAAACTCGAGCAGAAATGAGCGTGAGACTCATGCATTAGTAACCCAGCTGCCTGCATGTTACTGCACAGATAATTTTGAAATTGATAAGTAGCGATTTTGGATTGCTTCATTTTGAACAAAGTATACCTCCCCCCCCCCTCCCCCGATTTTCTTGCTGATTGATTCTTCTCCAGGAAAAATTCAAATCCGAACAAAAACTTGCAAGAGTCTAATTTGTCCAAAAATGTCACAATCACCGACTCATGTTTTTTTTTCTGGGTTTGATTCGCCCCACAATAAGTATACCAGAGTTCAGGATCTGTACCATGTTGCATCGCCCGTTCCAATATTGGAACGCCAACAGTTGGGGATCCCTGACGGTTCCGAAAAGCGGCCTTTACACCTGGGAATCGCGTCAGTTGGGATCGATCTGAAAACGGTCAGATTCAAACGAAAAGGTTAGGGAATCTACAACACAAGGTGAATTCATTGTGCCAACCTAGGTAAGGTTATTTTATAATATATCACTTTTAGCGTATTTACCTACCGTAGAGGTCAGTCTACTTTTTTTTCATCATTAGTTTCAATTTCAGTTTGACGTTTTCGTTCAATTCTACTTTTTTCAATTTTTGAAACCGTTTTGATTTTTTTCTAGGGTAAGTAGTTATAGCCTTTTTTTGTTAATTTGATTTTTCAATAGACTTACCAGAATCCCCGTTCTGTATATTTATTTTATCTCTTCAATTACTATTGCAGTCACCTGTTTGCTCTTGCAACTTCTTTTATGCTCCCCCTCCTACATTACTTTTTTGTGTGTGTAAAATACTAAATTCTGCCCCATCAAATCTTCTAAAAATTGTCATTCCAGGGATAATACAGACAAACCCATCAATAACTCCCCAGATTTATTGAAATACCATTGAAAAATTATTTCACAAGTATATTATTTATTTTTCCTATATGTACAAATGATTAGGAATTTATCAAAAATCGAAAAGAAATAATAAGTGAAACATGGTAAGTCTTTCGTTATTATGGGAATTTACACTTTATTTCACTATGTATTTCTTTCCAGAATTTTCAACTTTCTGCTTTATTTATTTATTTATTTTTAATTAAAAAATACTTGATGAAGTGAATGAAAAATGAGCATTTGCAAGATAGAGAGGCAACTAGTAAGGATGCAAATTTCATGCGGGTTTTGAAACTTTCAGCTTTTTGAAAGAACAATAATTTGATTCAATTCTGTGTTTTTATTTTTTCTTTGTAATTTTCCACTATTTATCTATAAGTTAAGCAGTTTTAGGCTGAAAGGTTCAACACGATTATACATAATTATGTTATTTGGATAATGCGCTAGTTTTAGCTAAGGCCTAGTTAGAATTTTTTTTTAACTTTAAATTTACTGTTCATGATATTTTTTAACGAGTATTTTCAAAACTTCATAGGCAGTCATGAATAGCTTGTAGTAGCTTGTAGAGGGATACCTAATTTTTGTTTATTGAAGGGATTCAGAGGGTAGCATCAAAGGGATTATGATGCACGAAAAGGCAATCTTATGTATTATCGATGAGTCGAGTTCTTTCCTTGGCAGTGAGAATTGAAATCGAGATTGTTGACGGCTGGTAGCTTACGTGACACATTACACATAGATAGATAGAGGTTATCCTCGCAAGTATTACTCATTATTATTAAGTATTACTCATTTATTTGACAGTAAAAACACCCAATGAGGGCGCCACTAAATTGTATCGATTGAGCTGGTTGAATATTTCACCATTGATAGGGAATGTTGTCAAACAGGGAAAACACACACTTCAGTCATTTATTTCAGTTAAGTAGGTGAAAAGAGGATGAAAATGGAACGAACAGATGAATGGATCATTTTTGTACAGTAACATTCAAGATAGCATTGGCGTCGAATAAAATTCATTTAGGTTGGTACGTACTCTAATTCCAAGTTACTCAAGGGAGCGTAACTTCTGCATAATTTTTTTTTCCAGATCCTTTATTCAATCATGAAAGCCCATGCTCAGAAAGTTTGTTCCAAAGTAGCTGTTGAGTGCGTTTGGAAAAGATGGAGTGAGCATGGATACTACGCTCGAGAAAGTTGTGTAGTACCCATGAATTGGGTTCGCGTGGGTCGTTAGCCTCTTGCAATTTTATTCGGTATTTATGCCTCAAATATTCATTTCATGAACAATCTGTGCTTTCACCAAACGTCCGTAGCTTACTTGGTATCGATCATTTATGGAGCAGTCTCCATAAATTCGTCAAAATCATGTCAATGTTACTGTCGGAATTCGAGATATTATGGTCAACAGGTCCTAATGAGCCTTCTTTGTTATGGCTATACCCTTAACTAATACGTATGTACCTATTCGGTGAGCCCAATTCTTGCTTACCTGTAGGACTTGAGTACTTTTTTCTTTAGCAACCTCAGCTCATACACCATTGCTTAATTTGCCACATATCGACAGTTTGCTGTTGAGTTTAGCCTCTGGCGAACGTTTAATAAATAAATAGGTGTATTGTTCAAAGAATAATAAACCAAAAGAATTTTGAAAATTATTTTGAACTAAACTCGTTTGAAACAGGACTAAATAATAGGGCATGGGGGCTCTAGGAACGACAGCCACTGAACTGCACTCACTGCAGGACGGATTCTTGCAGCAACAGCGCATTTTTCCTCAGCCACCTATTTTCATGTCAACAGCTAAAGACTCATACTCTCCACATAAATTTAAATGTTCCTTTTGTGATCTGGAGCACTAAATTTCGTAAATAATATATTTTTCATCTGAAATTCCTATTCGTTCCTTTTCGCTACTCGACTGTATCATAATCAACACTTGATACGATTCGAATCGATCGGGTAGCCATCCCCCATCAATCTGCATGTCAAAAATTCCTCGTTGTTGATGATACGACATCGATGATCGTAAATAACAAAACGAAGCAAAATGGCACAACTCACAATAAAATTATTGTTGATTTCAACATAAATTTGCTCCTTCACTCTACAATAGACTTTTCCATCACTATCGATATCAGAGGGTGACATTTTCATTTGTTTTCGTTTTTTTAATCAATGTTTGGTTGAACTGGGTGAGCCTTTGCTTGCTGACTCCCAACAACCAGGTTAAAAGCCCTGCAACTTTGAAAAAACCAAAAACGATCACCGGGAAACCATAACAAACCGCAAATAAATTGTGTTGCGCTACTTTGTTTTTAGCACAATTTTAGTTAGTTCTTTCGTTAAAGTTAGAGTTTTTAAAAAGTACTAGAACTACGGAACTGTGAAGAGAAAAAGTCACTAAAGTACGTGATTCTTCAAAGACGAATCAATTATATTTTATTAGTACCTACCATACCTTATAGTTTTTACTGCGATACTCTTTAATTTTCATTACCGCTTTGTCATCTGTTGTCTGTTCTTCTTCTGACTTTCCATTTCAACCTTCTCTAATCCCTTTCACTATGTGATTTTTATTTTTTGTTTTTCATTTCGATTTTTCATACGAGAACATCCCCCCTATGATTGCCCTAAGATTCGGGGAATTTTTTTAATTCGACAACCCATTTAAGCAGTAATTTTTATTTTCATTGAGATTATTTCGATTAAAGAAAGAAATCGTAAAATAACGCACACACTACTTCAAATGGCCTGTGACTGGGAAAATCATGTGTGGTTATAGGCAAGCTATAACAATCTATGTGTTGGGCAAGAAAAGTTTATCAAACTTTTTCCATGTGAATAGAATGTATCATAATGTACAAAGAAATGCCGTTTCTCTTCAATTATTATTTTTTAGTTTATAACAAAGAGAAGCAATTTAAAAAAAAAGTTAACATACATTCATATGAAAATGAGGAGAATTTATGTGATAAAGTGGTAGTTTTCAAATATGACTACAATGCTTCTTTTGTTGAAATTTTGTTGTGGGTTTGATGAGAAGCATTTGAAAAGTGCTGCTGCATGTTTGGGCTGCCTTTGACCGCTTATTTCTGTGTTTGCTATATTTTTATTGTGTTTAACTGAACAAAAAAATAAACAAACCCCTGGGCCCCGCTCGATAACCTACGGCCTTAAGTTGATGGTAAGAAGGACGGGAGAAGGTAATCGTAATTTCATTCCAGTCTTTGTTATTATATGTTGTAATATTATTATTACAATTACATAATTTTTGTAATAGTTACATAATTTTTGTTTTACTTGGTCTCTCGTCCTTCTGATGCCTTTATTCACCCAACCATTTCCTTTTCCCGACGTTCACCGGCCGTCACAGGTACACACCTGTCCCGAAATTATTTCAAAACCACCGTGAGACACGATTTTTATTTCCAGTCACTTGAATCACGTTTCCTAATATACTAAAACTGTCTCACTATCATCATCATCCCCATTTACAAACCTTTTCAATACCCCGAATTTTTCTCTTCTTGATGCAAGAACATACAATAATTTATTTGTGGTGCTTATACAGTCGAACTAAAGAGGTGTTTTCATAGGCCCTGGTGGTGAAGGCAGTAAAAGGTCGATAGAAATCGGCAAAAATGGCAGTGAATTCTTGGTGACCCTTATCCAGAATGCAACATTGAATGCAGATCCTAGTAGTTTGATTCCCTGATGGATCTCTTGCCAGTCTGCCCAGAAAAATTGGTACATATACCTGGGCTGCATACTAAACTTCCATACAGGCATGACAAATTTAGTTTTGAAAGCGATAGGGTCGAAAGCGAAGAGAAAGTTGCGATACAGAAAAACGGACGTGTCCCTGTTTAATTGATGGAAGGACACAAAGGGCCGTGTGTGCCACTGAGCAGGGACCCGGCCTGAGTGCTTTTAGCTGGTGTAAATAACGCATTAGAGACGAGAAAAGAGGGGAAAAGCTGGGAAGTTGGTAGAAAACATTTTTAGGCATTCGGGAAGCATAAACTCCTGTAGGAGTTCCATCAGTGTGGTTAATGATGCTTGTTGGTCTACAGAGTGGAAATCTCGCTTCTAGACAGCAGGGCGGGGGAGATGGGAGATGTCAATTATCATGGTGGCTACTTTACTATAACCTCGATATCTCCATTTTTCAAAGTTTTACCGACGGGTGGTTATAGGATGTTTTTTCGTATCGAGATGCGAGTTTTCTAGATGAACGGAAATGTTTACAGTATTTATGGAACAGTGGTTCCGAGTCCGTCACTGGGGCGAACGATTGGGGAATCAGAGCCGGAAAACAGTATACTGGGGAACATTAAATGGAGTTATTGAATGAAAACTGCTGGACAATTTAAACTTTGACTATACCTAACTTAATTTGTTAAAATAATAAATAAACAAGGCAACCCACAAAACACTAATCTCACCCTTGAGTGCTTGCCCAATTTTGACAAATCGTGAGTAACTTTTTCTGTCCAGAACTCAGGCTCGGGTCATTGGTTAAGTTGGGTACAAGATTTCAACTTTTCCGGCAATACTCGTCAAATTCGGCATCGGATGCAAATCCTACGTAAAATTAAAGGGGTTTACGGATTATTTTATTATTGGTCATATCACCTTTTTTGGTCAGCTATTGTGGGATAATAACCTGACAAAAAATGGATGTAACCACGTGATTATTCATCATCAGCGATACTTAATTCGATCTTTTTGGATTTGCGATATATTATATTGCGATATGTAGATCGGGTACTACACTAACTATCCCTGTTCGCTTATTACACTAAAAAATCTGGACATTCTATTAAACGATTAACTCAAAACTTGGACAAAACCCAAAACACCTATAGTGGTTAGGTTCTCAATAGTTTCATCATAATCTCATAGATTGATTTTGCGCTTACATGAGATATCCTTGTAATGGGTTCACAATGTTGCATTCCACAGAGACTTAGAAATCTGGAAAATGTTCCCATCGTTTAGTAGAGAAAACAGGGGCAAGTTCCATTCATCAGACGCTCCTCTATCCATTTTCACTTTACAACTATACAAGTTTCGCTTCGATCTAATGATCCAATTTTCAGTCTGAAAATTGATTAGGATACTTCGGGTGAAAATCAGCTCAGATACCTAATTTAGCAAAAATATTATGTGGAAATTACGAAAAAATTTAGGAAAGCATTGGAAATTAGAATTTAAAATTCAAAACTGAATGTAAAAACCCAAGATTGTGGATAAAGATAACAGAGAACTTCATGGAATGAAACTGGGTTGAACCATTTAAGGAAACATGAAAATTTCTTTCTATTTCTCAATAAAACACAAAAACAACCGTCCTGTTTAGCCTATCCTTGGTTTGAAGTACGTGGTTGTTAGCGTAATTCTCAGTTATCTGGAATAAAGGCCTATTAATTATTATGTCCTTATGATCAACATAAAAATTATGTGCTCAATTGAGACTTTTTTCAATTCAGAGGTTCCTCATTAATTTATCACCACGATAATTAATTCTTATCTTGAAATTTAATGTTAAAATCATAAAAAATATCAGTAAGAAGAGAAAAATTCGCACTTATCACATCCTAAATCACTATCACTTCCTTTACTTATCACTCATCACTACCTCGCACATCCCCTTGACCGCCGCCCAGGTGCTGAAATTCTGACTCCTGAAGTGTTGTCTTCTTTTTTTCTTTTCTTGATAAAATAAACAAGCGGCCAAGGAGAACGCAAAGCGCCAGCCTACCCTTCCCCCTTATGGAGTCCCATATCGCCCCTGTAAAAATGGTAAGACATTTCAAACAGAAACCGACAAAAAAAACACGAAAAATTAAAGAAAATCCCAATTTTTATTAATATATTTTCCTAGTTATTCTCTGAATTGAATTTCCCTTGATTCCTTCGTCCTGATTTTGTTTCCAACCGTTTGTGTGTCAACGAAAACGGAAAATGTCTCTGTGTTGGAACACGTTTTATTCATTCACACCCTCTCCCTTACCTCGCTTCATCCTTTATAATGTTGTTCTCCCTTCTCACGAAACACAAAACTCGAAGAAATACAATTCTTAAGGATACTTTACTAATAAAACTACTAAAATGGATGGAATAAATGACCTTAAGATGGATATATGAAATATTATAGAAACAAGTTCAAATCAACGCAGGATTCGTCATGTTTAGCCAGAAAATTGAGGATTGAGATTTTCACGTTCTTCGATCCAGAACTACTATCTGTACTGGACTTTGTAACCTTTATAAATGGTTTAAACATTTGTTCTATTTAAGAAGTTAAAATTGATCATGTAGATTTGCCACCGGGGAAAAGAATACAATGTTGATAGATCTTTCGGACTATTTAGATTTTATTCTTCACCCTGAAAAACTGGAACAGAAAATTGCGCATCTATAAGGGAGGTTACCTTCAGGATTTACGGACAAACACTTCTGCAATCTAGCACTTCAGCTTATTTAGACAATTCTCCAAAACATGCATCAACATTTTAGAATATGCCCAATTTGATTAGTACCGTATTTGAAACTGATGATTGATTCAATATAATCATTGAACAATTCAACTATGATTTAATTTTTATTGACGGTTAAAATGCGTCGTTCTAATATTTGTATGAGGCACTACCCTGTTGCCTCAGGAGAACTTTTAGCCTAAGGTTGGGGCTTTACTATTATTATTACCTGCTATGTTCCGAAATTGCCATCGTGTTGCAGCTTTCGCTGTACAAGTGCGTACACGTAGATTGGTATGTATGTAGGTAATCTTACAATATTACATATCCGACATGTTACGTAAATTAACATTTCAACAGTGGTTACTGATGAAGTTGAGATTGTTATCTATATTGCGTAAAACAAATGTCTCTTTCAATAACAAAAAAAAAACCCATCCAATTTCGAAATCCTCCATTTCCTCGCCATCCTTTTGGAAATCAATTCAAAACAATGTCAATTCAAAACCGTAGCGGCCTAGCATCCGCACACAGCCACCGAAACCTGTGTAAATAGGTAGCAAGATACCGCAATGTCTGTGTGTAGCCAGCTACTTACCCCATCACCTCATCGATATATACACATGCTCCAGTATGCAGGTATATTAAAACGTGTTGAAATTTCTAATTCGAAATTATTGAAACATTATAAAATTTTTGCTGTGTTTAAATATCATGGCAACCACTGTTTGTCGGGTAGATATCCGCCATTCTGATGATTAATTTTTTATTTTATACAATTTTATTACAATGACAATTCCAGATAAGAGCTCATTGAGTGAAATCAGTGATTGCATGATTATCACACAACCATATTAATTATCTTTCAATGATTCAAGAGTAGCTATGACAGCATAGTTACATAATATTAACAGATAATGTTTTTGCAAACTACTGCTGCATGTCGTATGCAGTACCTATAACTTATTCATATCAAATCGTACATTATAAAACATCTACTTGGTCGATTGTAAAATCATTAATCCTGAGCTGACTATTTTCCTATTCAAATTCCAACGAAGGATATGATGTAATTTCTTCATGCCAGGTAATATTTTGTAGAGAAGGCATGGTAACATGGTGGATTCTATTCGAAGCAAGATAAGCCATTCATTAACTTAATTGAACAATAAGATCGAATTGGAAATATCTGCATTATATACCAGTATGTATCGATGATCACAGTGCATCACTCATCATTCAACGGATATTCCCCGCTTTTTCGTCTATTTGGCTCTGGTTTTCGAGGACACAAACCAATTTTTCAAAGCGTTCTATTCGTGTTAGTTTTTCAATTTTTTTTTTTTTTTTTTCAATGACGAATATTGTATTTTTGTGTGCTTTATTGCCTCCATTTTTTTGTGTTTTGTAATCAACTTTTGAATTCCACCGAGATGTAATTTTTCATCGCAGTATTAAGTATATTTTGTCGAATATTAAACTAATTTACTGGTGTCATTGCATTGGTTATATATAGATTTTTACAGTCGTGATTGGACATCCACGACTCATCTACCATGTACATACAGCTTAGTTTTGAGGTTGAAGTATATCAAGGGAACCAAGCCAAGTAATCACCCCCTCAGCCAAGGACTGTCACCAACCTTTGTACGATAGGTAGAATATCATAGTGGCTTTCAAGGCGTCCCAGATGATAATTTCGATCAATTCATTTAACAGGCGATGAAGATTCTGTGATGACGAGAGTCACCGGAAGGCAATTTTTAGAAAAACGTGGAACCTGGTAAGACACGCTGGGAAGGGACGGAGGGCTGGAAACAGGTAGGTAGTTTTTGATGAGTTTCCAGTTGGAAAAAAAAGTTACCTTGGGAATATGTTGTGTTGAGGGAGGCTAATTGGCTAACTGGCAAGAATTTCTGAATCCTACGTCGAGGTAGGAGGGTACTGGCAAGAATTGTCCGAGACTCGTGGTTTCAAACAAGTACCTATTGTTCATTGCTTCCTGCTTTGGGTTGTTAGGTCTAGGTTAAGCAAAAACGCTGTTCATTTTTGTCAAGCGACCGCTTTGGGACGAAGCTGGCATCATTCTTCACCATAATTTCTAACTGTTGGGTTTAAGTATAAAGAGCTTGGAGAGTTGTGTTTCACTCTGGGAGCTGTTCTCATTTCTGCATTGCTCGTGAATTTGGACGCATTTACCTACTAAAGTCGGGATACCTACTATTTAAAAATTTTTAAAAAGTGGTTTTCAATTATTTAGTTCACTGAGTTTTATTTTGACAGGCCAAGTTCCCTTCCTTCTTAATGCAAAATTCAAAAAATCCAAAGAAAACTGTGATGGATGTAAATTTGGCGCACATCCACCACGAGCGGTGTGAGGGGGGGATGTGCCCGGCTCTGGTTAAGGGCGGACCTCCACCATGCCCGGGTTCTTTTTGGATGAATTTGCTCGGGTTAAGGGCGGACCTCCACCATGCCCGGGTTCTTTTTGGATGAATTTGCTCGGGTTAAGGGCGGACCTCCACCATGCTCGAGATCTTTTAGGAGAGTTTGCTTGATTTGGTAAAGGGCGAACCTCCACCATGCTCAAGATCTTTTAGGATAGGAGAGAGATTAGGTGAGGAGAGAGAGTCAGCGACTTGAGGAGAGCGTAGAATGGTTGGAAAGGCGAAGAAGGCGAGTATTTATGTGCCTGGAAGCCGTCTTCCTCCATCCTCTAGCTAGTAGAGGATGGTGGGGACCCAGGTTATGCATCGACTCTCCTGCGACTTCCGTCCCCACTTCTGCGAGTTTATTTGGCGAGAACTTAAGTTTACAATGTGTAGAGGTTGTGGTTCTGGGAGGATACCACGACAAAAACCTTTGAACGGCCTTCAGTGCTCTCATACTAGAAAGAAACAGCTATTTTTTACAGCTACTTATTTCTTTCTAGTATGCACTGCAGGCCGTTCAAAGGTTTTCTTTGGAATTTTTTTTTTTTTTTACTTGCTTTAAGAAGGAAAGGTACTTGGCCTGTCAAAATAAAACTGAGTGACCTAAATTACTGAAACGTGGAGTTCCTGTTGGTGAACGCTAAACGTATAGTGGAGATAAACTGAGCGTATCATCCAAATTGACTCTCAGCTGTAGTAAAGTTCGAGGTTGGGTGCTGAGGAGGTTACTGTATGGTTCCAAACTAAGGTTCCTTCCCTAGTACCTGAAAGGAAAAGTAAATGGTACCTGTGGAATCGGATGTTACTCTACGCAACAAATGTAAGGAGAAGAACTAGAGTGGACTGGGCATCTTGGACTATAGTTGAAAATAGCCGTGAAGAAGGATGCCAGCTTCCACGGCAGACAAAAATGAACTGCGTTTTCCCTCAAGGTAATCTAACAGCTAACTACATCCACAATGAAGCAAGAACACAAGAAATCAGTTTTACATGGTAACATGAGATATGATAATAGTGATACAGTAAAATAGCACATTAATGAACTATTCAACATAGCAGTAAAGTAATGAACTATTCAACTGGGACGCCTTGCATTCATAGAGAACGTAGTTAATGTTTAAAATATCTTTTCACCCTTAATAGACTTTGAAAATTCGAATAAACAAAACATTTCCATTTCTGCTGGCATTTCAAAACTGAAAAACTACAAATAATTTATAAACGTATTTTTTCTTATTCTGATTAGATTCTAACAAAGTCAACTGCGGATAACAGCATTGTTCGTTCTCCAGAATGTCAAATGCGAGTTGCCGATCTGATTATATTTTGTTGTTGTTCGATGAGGATTAGTGTCTGGTACATGTTGTCTTTCAGCTGGTTCAGGAAAGATATTTTAATACGCACGATATTTCCATTGGTGTGCTCCCGTTCCCTCGAAACGAGTGGTGGGGAATGCCCCATACATCGCGGATATTTTAATGTACATCGGTACTATTAATAATACACAAACCACGGTTGCAAACCGTATAAAGCGGTAATGAACAGTACATCCTCCGTATCCCGAACCTGTTTGCGGGATTCCTTATTTGAATTTTTGAACGGACCCCTAAATTATTTCTAAAGCTTCCCAGCGGAGTTTTGCCCGAGAAATATTATTTTATGCTTCAGATTTCATTGCTCTTAATGCAATTTTCAACTTTAAGCTCGGGGCTGCGGAAACGTCCGAATTATTAATAACATACCCGACCCCAAAAAACGGTTTAAACATTTTTACGGAGGAAGCGGGCTTTCAAGTGAGATTATGATATTTTGACATTTATAAAGGTCAGAGTTATAAAGGTTGCAATAAATGCGGTATTTTTTCGGTGTTTCTTATAATATTCCTCAGAACTATGTTGTAATTTCAGTCATAAATAGAATTAAAAAGGGTATTTTAAATTGTAATTTATGATCCACTATATTTTGTTTCTACGCAGAGCCACCACTATCTTTAGTTGGTACTTAATGAAATGCAGAGTATCGCTTTATGGCCACTAGGGGTGCCTACTGCTTCCTCAAATTTATTATCTCTGTGGGGTTTTGTGTTTGTTTTAGAACTGCATAGGTACCTATACAACATAAGAAACCAATCTGTGTATCGATCGTTTATAAAGTGGCGAATTTCTGTATCTCGACGGATGGATGGCTATTTTCGGTTTCATTTCAATAACGAAACTATTCATTTGGCCAATAATGAAATTGCTAGGCCTCCTAAAAATTCGACATTTCTTACATCGAGGTAGGTAAAGTATAACCTATAATAATTTGAAAAAAAATTGTTCACCCGCCAAAACTATCAATTTGACATGCGGATCACTTTTTGATAGTTACTGATATTGAAACTCATTTGTTATAATTGTATTCCAATAAAAGAGTTTATCTTATATTTCTAGAAAATTTCTTATTATCTGTTTAGAGAATGTGGTAAAAAACTGCTGAAAAAGAGCTATTTTGGAAAATGGAGATAGTTAGGTACCTTCCCACGACTGGTTCGTTGATATACAAATGCTGAAAATTTGCTGTACAATCCCTATACCAACTCTTAGTTACACAAAGAAAAATCTGTGTTTAGCTACGATTTTCAAGTTTACATCGATTAGAAAACTTTCAATTCATCGTAGGTAAGTAAATTATTTACGTAGTATCATACTGTGAAACTACGGTTACATCTGATTATAGGTTGATCGGATTGCATCATCTTGAATTTATTATTCTTTGTTTGTGTGTAGGTAACTATAATTATGGGATGGTACCAATGTTAAATTCTCCGATAGGCTATTTCTACGACCCTGAAAGACAAGCCATCCTCCCTCTATGGAGGATCAATAAAAGAACAGAAATAAAACGGGAAAATAAGCAAATAAAGCTCCGAGGAGATACAATGAGCAGGCTTACAGACGCGAGAACTAATAGGCAGTTGGGTAACTCGTCGTTTCATAGTTTCGACTACAGATAGTGCCACTGGCTCCGCGTGATTTCTACTTCTTGAACTTGATGCAACTTGAATACCGCTTACGCAAGTAATGATGGCCTGAAATTACCTGAATCGGTACCTTAAAATTATGACATCCGTGATTACTGCATCTCAGAAAAAAGGAAACAAAATTGATGGTTAGATAAATAAAATCAATAACAATATTGCTGAATGCCATTCTAAAATGATCTAACTACCTAATGTTAATCTGAAAAACTAAAAATTAAACTATTGGTCCATATAATCTGTGATCTCGGGATAAAGGTCAGAAATCTCCACAGGCCATTCCTCACCACTCCACCGTCTTCAATGTCGCCACCCTGCAACAAATGTGCCACAGCGTCCCCCATCAACAAAATAACAAGGACGGCATGATGATTTTTCGTAATTTTGCGTTTTTTTTTTAAATTTTGTCGTTTGCCCTACCGAAGAACTCGAAATTTCGCTCGAGGTCGTACAACTCGATCGAAAAGAGAGCAAATACGACGTGTATGTTACCATGCTAGCTGTTGTCACCACCAAAAAGAAGCGTATAACCGCCAACGAAACGCTTTTTATTTTAGAAACCTTTTGTGTACGACCATAGTAAGTGTTTAGAACCACTTTTGTCTTTTTGGGTCATGTACGAATTTTTGGCTACCATCGTCCAAAAACCAAGGTGTATACTAACCACCACCCCTTCCCTGGTTTTTTGGTCCATTTTTTAAATTTTTTAATTTTTTTTAAATCTTCCCACGCTCAACAACGTAAGACCTGGTTGTATTGGGCGTGCCCAGATCTTTGTTTGTTTTTTTCCCTCCTACAGAGTTTTTGCATGCTTCATCTCGCACGTCCGCATGTTTCGAATGATGCATCATGTTTTCCTTTTTGTACATGAACAAAATTGATCCCCCCGTCGTGCCAATTTACGTTTTTTTTTTCGTTTCATTCAAACGACTTCTCCCGATTTTATTTGTTCACAACCCTAAGTGGAAAATACCCAACACCACCTTTCTGCTTCTTATTAATATTATCTTGTGATACTATGTTAAATATTGTATAACACACTGAACATGTTTGAAAAATTTGTTCATTTATGAGGATTAGTGCGCTCGTTCAAACTGCACCACTTTCCGTTTTAATCGTTACTCAGCACAATCTCCTGAATTCAGAAATTTGATAATGCGGTAAGCTGGCAATAGCAAATCTTGTCCATTTCGGGAAAGATATTTGAAGTTAAAAATTATCTATTGGAACAATAATGGTGATCTCAGTTTACTAGTCCTAGTTAATCTGTAATGCCATTGAAATTTGAGGGTAATCTCAATATAGGTTCACAAGCACAGAATAATATCGATGTCGCACGGTTACGACCATGCAATTTTAACCGACGTAGCAACAACATTGATATCCTTTGTTTGTGTACTTATATTGGGATTCTACCCAAATTTGTTTAAAAATAGGTACGTCATGTAGTGCGATTTTCATGAATGAACGTAAACTTCATTGAAATACAGGCATCTAGTTAGTGTTGGAACAAAAATATCAAATATTGTTTTGTAAAATATAATCGGTGTGACATAAATACACCTGCTGCCACAAACTTATTTTTGCATGTCTGTAGTAGGTATCGTTTTCATAAAGTATTAAAATAACTATAAGTTCTAGTTATCTCAAGAGTGAATGGATCCATAGTAGTTACATTTAATTGCTACATCATTTTCAAAATTACGGAAAACCGAACATCCTCACAAATATTCATGATAAATTGATTTCTGCAAGTTTAATTTTTTGGCTAAAAAAAAATTCAGATTCATCGACTCTATCTATGTAGTCTATAATGATTATTGAATGTCGAGAGCCTAGTGAAGAAAAATAGATATTTATTTAGCTATGTAGATTTACATTTTTATTTTTCTATTGTTACAATATCACAACTGACACTGTCTATAGCTGTACCGAGGTGAATGAAATTCAAATTTGAAAATTAAATTCATCTAGTATCAAGGTAAGTTCGAATCCTGAGCTTTGAATGCAAATGATGCCAGTGTATGGACTGAGTAATTAGGTGACGTAGATTGCTTTGTCAGCTTACAGCAACTTGAGAGCGCACTTGTTCCTTGAGGTCTTTGCTGTCCACTGGCCGACATTGTAGTTTTCGGGCAGCCGTCGTTCAGCAGTACGTAGAGGCTGACAGATTATATGAAATCTAAGAGCAATAGAAGAAAATCAAAATAGAAGAAACTTCGTCGTGTCAGTTTTAGTGACTAAAAAAGTTGAAAATCCGCTTTTTCAGGGTTAGAAAATTGAGATTTGGAGAGTTATTCCCTTTTACCATCAAACATTTTGGTTGGTGGGAGGGACGGGAGGTTATTTGTGACGTCGGCGTCGTTTTGAATTTTAGGAATTCAAAATTCAATTGGGGTATGTATCAAGGAATGTATCAAGGAATTCAATTGGGGGGAAAAGTGCAAGAAAAAATATATAGGAAATTTCGAAATTCGGAGGATCTGGTCAACTTGAAACAGCTGGTGATACTTTATTGCATTTCCATGATTGTCGAATGTAAATAATTTAGATTCATAATCGACACTTGGACAAAATTGCTTTCAAAACTCTTTCAACCTTTCCAAAAATGTATGAACTACTTCTGTAGTTTTAGAATTTCCAAAGAGACCATCGTCTGCGCGCTTGCTTTGACAGCACAAATATACCTAACCCACTAAAACCGACGAAAAAAATTGAAGCTTCAACGCAGCTGCGCATCAAATCGTGATGTTAACGGTGTGAGGAACCCAAGTAACAATAATTAAAATTGTCGAGGGAATCAAATTCGTACTGCTTGCAATATGTATCAAAATTTAGGTCTGATGAGTTGGCGGGCTGAGTTGGAGGAAGTTTTGGTCTTTGGCACTTGTTCCTTTGGCCAAACGGTGCGAGGTGTCACTTTTTTGGAATTTAAAAAAAATTTGTAACTTTGAAGTACAATTATTAATTTGATTCAGTCATCAATAATTCATTACTTGTAACATTACATCGAGTTTTACAAATTGAAGTATTATATTGCTGGGTACAATCCATAAAATTCAATACTGGCACCAATAACGAGTAAAATTTATGTTTGTAAGGTTCACGAGTTTAAATCGATTAGGTTAGGTAGGTACTTTCGCTTCACCATGGGTTCCGACCCGGTTAGATCATGTATCGCGATTGATGATTCGCGATTAAGTTTTGATCGAGTTACAATCGCATCGTCTTGAAACATCGGTATTCTTTGTTTGTGTACGTGTATAACTACAATGATTAGTACTTCATATTTATATACGATTTTGGACTTCAACTTGGACTTTTGGATTTTGGACTTTTGGACTCAAGTTTCGAGGTTGACCCGATTTGATCACCCGAATACTGGATAATAGTTTCGAGACGATCGTCAGGACAAGCAGACAAACATCTTATGACGGCTGCCACTTAGCTGCAATGCCGGCCAAATACCATAGACCTTATTTCATTTTGTGTACGTTATAATCAATTATAATTACGTTTTTTGCTCATCTAAATGTTCGAAACTAACCGATTCCGTTTGTTTGTATTTGTTTCTTTTCTTCCTCCCCTCAAACAAACCCTCTGAAAACCCCTCAAAAAACAGGACTTCACGCTGGATTTTTACTTCCGTCAATTCTGGACGGATCCGCGGCTGGCGTTCAGGAAGCGGCCTGGCGTCGAGACGCTGTCTGTCGGGTCGGAGTTCATCAAGAACATCTGGGTGCCTGACACGTTCTTCGTCAACGAGAAACAGTCGTACTTCCACATCGCCACCACTAGCAATGAGTTCATTAGGATACACCACTCGGGGAGCATCACGAGGAGTATACGGTGAGTCAATTCCCGCTATTTACTTTGTATTCGCAATCGTTAGTGGCTTTTCCTTGGGCTCGGGCGACATTCGGCGCAAGTTTTAACAAAGGAAACGTCCCTGGACGACCTTTGGCGCGGAATTTCAAGGTTCCACACGTTGGGCCATTCGCACAGTTCGCTGTGTATCTTTTGGTGCCACCGAATACACATCATAAATTGTTGTATGTGCCACGAGGCCATAGAAGAGCTCTAGAATTTTTATCTATGAGGGGAGGATAACTGTTAGCGAATAAGGCGTTATCAGAAAATAACGCTTTAGCCCATCACTAGCTTAAGACCTTTCGCTTCCCTTTGACGTGAGAAGGTATTGTAGGCTATAGGACACAGCGTAGCTATAGCTATCACTCATTACCTTTTACTCCGTACGTAGCAGGTTACCTACCTATTTTAGGATGGTATCCCTCAGCTTAGTGCCCTTCAAAAAATTAAGGGACCCATAATGTTTCGCATTCCACTTTGTTGTGATGTAGGAAGTTCAAAAACATATTGCCGATAATTAATTCAAGATTTTATCTACCTATCACATTAAACTGTAGATAGGTATACCTACCCATAGTTACCGACCTACTAAATTCAATTTTATGGGATCCCAGGGAGGACAGACGGATTTTTTTTTTTGAGATTAGGAATTTCTAATATTTATTTTTATTCCTCTACAATTTATTAGCAAGAATATGCTTTAGCCGTGACCTAACTAGCCAAAAAAGCAATTTCGTAACGAAATTTCGTAACGAAATGTGGGACGACAACATTTGTAATGATTTTCACGTACAACCGATTCGTTGCTACGGAACTTTAACTTCGCCAGTTATCATCGTACAAAAATCGTTCACCACTCGTTGGATAGCTCTCGATTTACCTAACCATATTACGTTAACCACTGCGGAGTGCGTGGCCGACAAGCTGCGGTATGAGCGTGATTGTTTAAATAATTGTTTACACACAGGTGATCATTCTCACTAACGAGGTACGTGGTACGTGGTGTGGGTGCAGGAGGGGGCGCAAAGACATAAAATGTGGGACGACAACATGGATACCGATGATTTGTTGAATAATTACTGGATGAAGTATTGAAAACAAATGTGCAGCCTCACATAATGATACCCACATTTTGGGTCAGAGAAACAGCGAGGAGCACATCATGAGGCTAAAGCATATTCATGTTTTGTAATTTTAGCCAAGGGCTCTAAGTAGTACTCAGGCGAGGCGCGCAGCGCCGAGTTTCTATTAGATTTATGGACAGCATTTCTATGAAAGCCCCATCAGTGTAAGTGACAGATTCACAAAATGAAGCAATAGGTAGGTATCATATGACGGATATCATCCCTAAACTGGTAACCGGTTATCAGAATAACCGTTTATTGGAACCGGTGACCGACCGATAACTGTTAGCGAATAATGCGTTATCAGAAAATAACGCTTTAGCCCATCACTACCCCGAGTAGAAACATCAGCCGTTGTATGAGTTATGGTGTGTAGGGGTGGGTATGAGGGGAGGGGGGGGGGGGGGGGTGTTACCAATACAAAACGTGGCCCTCCCCTCACTCGTCGCCATCGTCTATTATGTAGTTGTCAGTACGAAGTTGGCCGCAACTCGGGCTCCGACAACGTCACTCGGATTCTCATCCAATACGACGGACCGCTGTGGCGAGGTGACGGCCGGCGGGGGAGTCGGCTCAAAGCCTCGAGGCTGCCAATAGTTATCAGGTGGCTCGCGGGGGAGGACGAGGCTCCGGCTAACAGTTCCTGACACAGTGGCCGAGGGGAGTCTCAGTCCTTAGCTTTTCCTGGTTATCGTTCCCGCGGTGTAACTCTCTTGTCGCTTTCAAATGGCTGTGGCAAGGGAGAGAGACAGACAGAAGTTGAAGGGAGTTGTGGCGGGGGGGGATCATCATAAACATGTTTTCCACTCTGCGGGTGAAGTTAGAAGGGGGGGGGGGGGGTCTGATACATTTCAAAACTCGAAGGGGTTTTTCGAGGACTGTCGGAAGTGGCGCCTCCCCACCACCAACCTTCTCGTTCCTTTTGAGTAAACACTTCGATCCGTTTTTAACCGACTTCGACAAAGGATGAGGTTCTCAATTCGACCTGTTTCTGTTCTTCTGGTTTATTAGTTTCAATTATGAACCTTTTCAATCGGTCGTGGAAAAGAAAACGCTGCAAAGTCCTTGTCACATGGGTTTATTATTCTATTGGACACATCTACAGAAATGTTGGATGTTCATTTATTGTTTCTTTCATGTGAAATAATTTAAATAGCTATTTCCGATGGTTTCCACCAATTTTGGCCCCCAAAACACGAACTAGGTACGCTTCTTTTTTTATTCTTTTTTTCAAATTATCTTTGATCATTGGTAGTGCCATTTAATCGTCTTGTTCCACGTGTTGACACCTTTTCTAGTGTTATTATACAAACTGATGGTGATTTCAGACGATTTCCCAGGTTTATGAATTATAAAATGTCAATTTTGGGAGCTGAACATTTGGTAGAACCTCAATTTTCCATTCTTTGGTCAAAATCGACTTCATATTCGGTCTCCTCGTCCTCAAAAACATGGAAAACGATACCTCAAAAGCTCATGTTACTAAAAAAAAAAAAAAGTACCTATTTTTGTGCACATTTTCACTCATAACCCCCCCTGGGTATATTCCGATCGGGCTGCAAAGTTTTGGGACACAACTAGGGCCCAAATGGAGCATGTGTGCAAAAGAACGAATTGTAATAATTTGCAGTTTTTTCCGAGACCGATTTTGATTTATGTCTTTTCAAATGGTCCCATACTAGTTTTGAAGGTAAAAAACAATGTAGTAGTGGCCCTATATTAGGCCGGTTGTACTACTGCGATTTCAGATGCCCCAGTAATGACGGTATCACTACTTGATAGCATAAGGTATATCACTGAGCTAGTAATGGGACATGCAGTGCATTCTCGATTCGCAATCATCATCAAACCCTTCTCAAAAAATGCTTATCAAGACGACATTGGATTGTGGATGGTTTCTTACGGTTTCCCAGGAGTCTGCTAACCGTCAGAAAAAGCCAGTGGGGACGAACCTTGTGGTGAGTGCGAGGTAGGATTGGGTTGGGTAGGCCGCAGGAGAGAGGAAGACCTTGGGAGTCTTTTATGGATAGCTAACACTCCGCGGTTATCACTACAGTGATTGTTAGAGGATGAAGCATCACAGTTACCACCGCAGCAGACGCTAAGGGAGATGGATAGCTAACACCCCGCGGTTATCACCGCAGCGAGTGATAGAGGATGAAGCATCCCGCGGTTACCACCACAGCAGAGACTAAGGGAGATGGAAGGGTAGGCGAGAGAGGAGGCGCAAGGTGAGGGAGAGAGAGAAGTCGCAGGCATGGAATAAAGGGAGAAGGAAGGCTCACTGGGTAGCCAGATGAGTGACGACTTTGACCAGTGTTCCGTGCAGTGGGGTTAAGGTGAACTATGATGATAGTATGATCATTTGCCGCGAGAGTGGGCATGGGCGACTTGGGGAGGACCTAGGCGCTTGGCCTCCGCCATTATTTGCCTTTGACCTTACCAACCAGATCTTTGTTTCCAGTGTTAGTGTTCTCCTTCTTTTTCTTCTCCTTCTCCTTTCTTTTTTGGTAGTTATGTATGCAATATAAATTATATGCTGAGTGCTTGCCCTCAGCAACAACAATAACAAACTAAGAAACAACAACAACCCAACAAAAACAAAGAATTAGGTTAGGAACAAATAATAATAGAAGAAGGTAAATTGAAGATGTTGGATGAATAATTGTGGGGGGCACTCCTGCTAACAGATAGCGACCTAACGTCATTTCATGGAACTATGTTAGTTCGGCTTAACCACAACAGATGAAGTTGGTGGGATGAAGGTAAATTTCGAGCACAGGTTATAACACTGACTGAGCTTTACTTCTCCCTTTATTCCATGTCGCAGGTAAGAGTGAGGTCGGTCAAATGAAGAGCTGGGCGAGCCGGGCGCCTTATAAATGTGCCTCCACCCCGTCACCCGTCAGTCAACAGCCGTTGAGAGTCGTTGGGAGTTCGATAGAGGGGAACGTTCTGGGCTTCAACCAAGGCGTTGCACAGCTCGTATTTCTCCTTGTTTATTGGTAAAATCTATAAGTTTCATGTGAGTGGTATACTCGTATATGTTACATTTGAGGGGTACCACCACAAACCTCATGTTAGACACCCGGACAGTGGACCTACCAGTGGTATTAATATCTGTGACAACTATTTGTCTCTATAACAAATAGTGGTATTGAGATCCTCTTCTGAGAACCTGCGAAACCTCACCTACGGAAAAATCGATTCTGCCGCGGAAAACCGTTTGATTGAAAAAAAGTTGACCATCCGGAGGAGTAATGAGTGGGGGGAAATAGAAAGTGTAGTTGGTCTTGATGGATACTGGTTGTGGAGGGGGGGGGGGGGGGTTGGCTGGTTGCCTAGGGTAATTATTTTGTCGAAGACACGATAGTTGGCTCAAGTCTTTGTGTGGGCGGGTGGCCAACGAGTTTTCGATCACCTATTTTATTTGAGCTTTCCCCTCCACTTCTTACCGTCAGACCCCTTTTTTTTCTTCTTTCGTCTGGTCACTCGTTTTTCGCCGTGTTGCCACATCAGGCTGAACGTCGTTTTTCTTTCTACAGAGTCCGCAAATCTTTCACGGTCCGGTTAATGGTGTTCAAAAACTATCGACAGCGGAGTACCGGGCGGACATTACGTTACTAACAGTGGTAACTAGGGCGGTTTTGCCGGAACTGTCTGAAAATCGATTTGTGGATGATGTTTCCTCGATCCGTCCTGGGTTGTGAGAAGTTGACTGGGCAATAAGCCCTCGACATTTGTGAAGGTGTATATGAGAACCCCGTCCATACTGGATCAGGGCGTACATCAGCGTTTCGCGGAAACGGACCGTCCCAAATTCCATTGTGCGGGCAGGCGTGTCGTCCGTTTTTTTTTTTTTCCCACAATAAAACTCAAAGCGATCAAGCCAATCTTCCCATTTGAAATTTTGGTACCTTCATAGTACCTATGCTATCTACCGACCCTTTCACTGTTATAGTATGCTATCTATCTACCTTTTGCTGTTACAGAATGCCTCAACCCCCCCCCCCCCCACCCGGTACCCGGCCCTACCTCAAACCTGATATCTACCCGATGTATGCGGTTTTACAAATTCGGAAAAACAAAACAGCTTACTTCGAAAAAATTCACTTTCCACCACACGGCTCACAATTTTTTTCATTTTGTCGCAAACCAGAACCTGCTCACGGAACAGTTCCTTCTCTTCAAACATACCGTTGTGTATGTAATGCGTGCATTACTCTCCCGCGTTCTCTCCTCCCCCCCCCCCCCCCACCCGTATAAATAAATTTCGAAATTCCGACGACGTAGTGCACAACTAGACTGAATTCTGCGTCGAACAAAAAAAAAACGTAAATCGGTTCAGAATTAAGCCCTGAGCAGCGCGCCCAATATTTTGCCGGAAACCCGCGTTTTTTTCGGCACTGACCCCCTTTCCCCTCTCTAGAAATAAATTTCGAAATTCCGGCGACGTAGGGCACAACTAGATAGATTTCTGCATCGAACAAAACAAGAACCACGCAAATCGGTAGAGCATTACTGCCTGGGCAGTGCACACAAAATTTAGCCGAAAATCCCACTTTTTTCAGCATTAACCCCCTTCCCCCCTTCTAGAAATTAATTTCGGAACTGACGACTTAATGCCCAACTAGTCAGATTTCTGCGTCAAAAAAAGAACCACGTAGATCAGTTGAGATTTAGGCCCTGGGCAGCGCACACAATATTAAGCCGAAAAGCCCACTTTTTCAGCATTAACCTCCTTCTTCCTTCTAGAAGTAAATTTCGAAATTTCGGCGACGTAGAGCACAACTAGACAGATTTCTTCATCGAACAAAAAAATAACCACGGAAATCGGTTGAGAATTGCCGCCTGGGCAGCACACAAGATTTTATCTGACACACACTGTGGGGTTTTTTCCCACTGATTTGGGTTCAGGATGGTCTGGAACGGATTTGAATCTGGTTCATTTCATTGTAGGCTGAGTGTTGTCGTCTTCTGACCAGATCAAATGCATAAGGACGTCTTACTACCGAGTGACGTTCTAAAAAGTCCCACGTTTCGTCATAATAAAAATGACTTCTCTGCAAATTTGCCCCACCGTCATGCCGTCATACATCACGCACTGCACATTTTAATCACAGATAATAATATCACATTTGAATCATAGAACTGTAGGTATACACGAAAATAAAACTAAATGACTACGAAACACAGAGACGAGCACCAGCTGGATCCCAAACCAAACTAACTAACTGTACGTTCTGAGCAGAAAGATGGGCGTTTATCGCTATAATTCAGATCGCCCTCATTTGCTTTGTTTCTTTTCTATCTGTGTGTTTTTCTTTTCTACATTACCAGTGGAAAATTCAGCTTTACCTTGTTTCTTCTTCCTCAAAGCCATTGCTAGGTTCACCTTGTCGTCAGCTAAAATGTACTGAAATCACATATTTTACAAATCATTATTATAATATTATTCAGTGTTACATAGGACATAGTTGCTACAGTGTTGGGAGGTCCTCGAGACTGGGCTATCGTACCAGACTCTCAAAATTATCGGATTTCGAAAAAATTATCGAACGATACATAATCAAGCATGGAGATGGTAATATAAACAATTTAGTTTCCATGCATACAAAACTTTTGCGTTTGCCCCATTTTTCGAATGGAAGTAGAATAGGAGTCCCACTTCCATGGTATTTGTAGACCTTATGGTATCAGACCCTTTCCCCAAGCGCAAAGTACAGCTCCTCCTTACGATAATTGTAGTGGTTTCAAGGAATAGCCTATATGGCGACTGATGGACGCGGCTAAAATGGAAGAAGAAAAATACCAGTTACTCAAAAAAAATTATAATGGGCTGGTAGGTATAAAAGAAACACAGTGTCAAAAACGAATGAATGGTGAGTGGCCGAATGACAATTAGAAGCACCTAATACAGGACTGTCGCGTTTCTAGTGGGAGCGGAATATGAATATAAATATCATTCCATACCTTTCGCCAAGGCTGGGAGTAGGCGGATTTGCGTTTCGGACTGAGGATTCATAATTTAGCGAGAACCTGGAATTACAATTACAATGAGGAAAGAGGTAGCCAATGATATTATACAAGGGCGCGTAGCCCTGGCCCCGAAGTGAGAAGGGGGAACCCCCACACAGTGAAAATACGACGTGTCCCGCACAATGCGGAGGACGGATTTTCAAGAATAAATCTGAATAATGCCGTACGTGGAATGGAAGGCGATGGTTTATGTTTTGTTTTCAAAGTAATTCTCGGCGGATTATCAGTGAGGAAATTCGAGGTTTTTTTCTTCTGAGGACGAAAGGGGGGCTTTGGCGACAAAACAGACGAATTCCGTTAAATTATTCGCCGCTTGCGTCTTCAGGGGGTTTACATGAAGACAATGGAGAGGACACATCGAAGTCGGTTCAGCCGTTTGAGCGTGATTGTATAATGATGAATATAACGCCAATTCCTTGAAGGGCTCGTTAACTTAGGATTTTATAATGGTAAAATATTGTTGAAAATAAAAAGCTCCAGTCCTGCAGCATAGCTATAAAAGCGATATTTTAAAAATATTCGTGGTACCCATACCGTTTTTCGTAAAATTATATAATTTTTTCGTGATTTTAGCCATTTTTATCGAATTTTGACCCTTATAAAGTCAAGGTTGACCCACTCTTTTTTGAGAAAAATATTTTTATAACCGAAATAGTCCTTCTTTCTGTCGTGAATCACCATCCCACACAACGTCAGGTGAATTAATATTGATTTTAGCCCTTAATACCTATTTTTAACCCCCCCGAAAATCCAAATTTGACACTAATTCTTTATGGAACTGTCTTTACTCACCCTTCCACATCACTTTCAATGATATTATATCAGTTGTTCGAAATTTTAACCGTTTTTACCGATTTTTGACCCCTCAGAATTGAAAATTGCTCATCTTCGAACTCATACTTTTGTTTGGCAATAGGAACATTTTGGCGAAATTTGGCATTTTTATGGTGTGCCCAATGTCAGATATTGTCTGGAGTGACGCATAAATACATGCATATAAGATTCAGGATTGAAGAATGACCCGTATAGTATTTTTTTGAAGAGTGCTACCAGGATCATTCATATGGATCTATGTATAGGAAGATGACAGCAGTTTGTTAGTTAAATGTCTAAGATGAAATTTCAACTTGATCTATATAATTTTTGTTACCAAAAATGTTAAATATAATTTATGTTAAGTAAATAATATGTTGAAATTTTAATATAATAGGTATTGTTAACAAATTTTTTTTTTAAATCTAGGGATGAATTCCATGATGTTCTAAAACGGATTTGCCTATTAGGAAAAATTTCAAAAATTCATGTTCTAAAAATTTTGGTCGCATTGCAATAAATTCATTTTCTTTGAAAATTCGCTAAAAAAGAAGGGTCCATGAAAATTGCTGACCAGCAATTGAGCTGGAGTCCTGTGGCGAATCTTTGGAAGACAATATTAACTGAAAAGTTGTAAAGTGGGGTCAAAAATCGGTTAAAATCTGTAAAAAATCACTGAATTACCGTAAAATACCAAAACGTTATAGGATGACACTTCGAAAGTTCGCTCATTTGGTCATGCTCCATGACCAGAACTTTTTGGTAGTTTTTCTATTAAAAACTGGCTATTCCAGTACTTCGGGTGTGGAAGCATGGAGAATTTTGGGATCAGCGCCAAATTTCCTCTAGGTAAATGTAGCTCATCAAATAGGTTTGGCGACTTTCTCTATTCCCGCCCACTTTGCCGCGATGCTCGCATATTTATTGCTGTTACGATCCCATTTTAAAGGGGTTAAACAGAGCCAGTTTAGAAATTCCTATGATTTGACTGTTGGCTATATAAGCAACCAATTTGACTTGGCTAGCTGGGATATATAAACAACCCTGAAATTGAAATTGCTTTGAAGATGATTCGATTGAGCGTCTCAGTAGGCAACTGTGTCCATAAATGTGTAATATTTTTAATTGAACACAAGTAACCACATACTTTCTTTATTATAAAATAATGATACTTTTTCGACTAATATTATTATAATATTTTACTAATCGTAACTTGTTTACGATAATTGCTTGACTCATCAATTAGCGTGGTAATTAATTAATCTCGTACTCAGCCTGGTGTGAACGGGGCTGTGATCGGCCCTAGGAGGATTAATTCCGGCGATGATTAGCTTCAGCTGAATCAATATTGATGGTTACTCTCGGCAAGGCGTTGTGCAAGGGATTATACCCTCACTCCCTCCACATACCCTCACCACCAGCCCCACCCTCGCTCCAGGCTGCACTCAAACTCGTTGAAGTGCTACGGAAATACTGACATCCGCTAACAAGCCCCTCTCGACCCCACTCCAACGTCATCATCCTTCTTTTTTCGTCCTTTTTCTCTTTCTGTTGTGTTAACACAGCAGTCAGATCCCCTCGGGATGCGAATCCACCTCTGGAAGCTCATAATAACTCAAGTGCTCTTTTCCCTCGTCTGCAATCCCCTTCCCGATAGTCCATTAATACCTACCACTCCTCTTCACCTTCAAATATGCTATCAATATTGGTTATAAGTAGAGCCAGAATTATACTGTTGGTGTATGCACCTAAAATATGACGTTAAAACTCAAAATATCAATCAAACGATACATTTATTTGTAAAAAACGCTGCAAAGTCCTTGTCACATGGGTTTATTATTCTACTGGACATACCTACAGAGATGCTGGCTGTTTATTTATTGTTTCTTTCATATAAAATAATTGAAATAGCTATCTCTGGTGGTTTCCACCAATTTTGGCCCCCAAAACACGAATAAGGTACCTACGCTTTTTTTTTTTTTTTAAATAAATTATCTCTGATCATTGATAGTACCATTTTATCGTCTTGATCCACCTGTTGACACTTTTTCCAGTGTTATTCTACAAATTGATGGTGATTTCAGACGATTTCCCAGGTTTTTGACTCATAAAAAATCAATTTCGGGAGCTGAACATCTGGTAGAACCTCAATTTTCTATTCTTTGGTCAAAATCGAGTTCATATTCGGTCATCTCGTCCCCAAAAACATGAAAAACGATACCTTAAAAGCTCATGTTACCAACATGTTGCTAAAACGCAAAAAGCACCTATTTTTACACACATTTTCACTCATAACACCCCTGGGTATATTCCGATCGGGCTGAAAAGTTTCGGGACACAACTAGAGCCCAAATGGAGCATGTGTGCGAAAGAACGATTTTTTTAGACCGAAAATGAAGCCTGTACACGTGATACGGCGTACGGCGTACGGCGGACGGACCAATGTCCGCATTTTGGTTTATTATTCTGTGAATAATACACCTATGTATTCGCTCAGCAAAAAAGTTTTATAACACCCCCTCAAAATTTTTTCTTTTCCGTTTCAAGGTGCGTAGATTCCAAAAATGCAATGTCTGTCCGCCGTACGCCGTATCACGTGTACAGTCTTCATTTTCGGTCTAAAAAAGTCGTTCTTTCGCACACATGCTCCATTTGGGCCCTAGTTGTGTCCCGAAACTTTTCAGCCAGATCGGAACATACCCAGGGGTGTTATGAGTGAAAATGTGTATAAAAATAGGTACTTTTTGCGTTTTAACAACATGTTAGTAACATGAGCTTTTGAGGTATCTTTTTCCATGTTTTTGAGGACGAGAAGACCGAATATGAAGTCGATTTTGACCAAAGACGCGGAAATTGAGGTTTTACCAAAGGTTCAGCTCCCAAAATTGGTTTTTTATGAGTCAAAAACCTGGAAAACTGTCTGAAATCACCATCAATTTGTACAATAACATTGGAAAAAGTGTAAACAGGTGAATCAAGACCATTAAATGCCACTACCAATGATCAAAGATGATCTTAAAAAAAAAAAAAAAAGCGTACCTATTTCATGTTTTGGGGGCCAAAATTGGTGGAAATCATCAGAAATAGCTATTTCAATCATTCCACATGAAAGAAACAATACATTTAACAGCCAACAAAAATCTCTAGAACTCCAATAGAATAATAAACCCATGTGACAAGGACTTTGCAGCGTTTTTGGAATCTACGCACCTTGAAACGGAAAAGAAAAAAATTTGAGGGGGTGTTATAAAAATTTTTTGCTGAGCGAATACATAGGTGTATTATTCACAGAATAATAAACCAAAAGTCATCATTTGATTGAAACAATGATTAAATGAGATTAGTGGATCTTCTTCCACTGAACTTCAATGGGAAATTAATGTTCATGCACTCATAACGTTTCAAAAATTTTATCAGCAAAAAATCAGTGTTACAACAAATACACATTACAGTAAACTAACAAAATAACGTCCATGTCCAAGGTTTTATAGTCATTGAGTAGTATGGAAAAAGGAAAATTAATGAGATAATTTAATATTATTAATATGATGCCTAAAGGATGAGGTTTGTCTTTTTCATGGTTTTTAGAGATTTTTTAACGGTTGAGAGTATTTTTGCATGCGCCTTCAATGCAAGTACATGACAGAAGCAGTTACCTGGTTGACAGTGGATTTTTAAACAAGTTATACCTTACCTAACAGCATAAAAGAAGCCGTTTTACTGTTAGTTAATTAGTAAATTAGCGGGGGCATAACTCGAAGCGGGAGTGCGGAACAGCTACTAAACGAAGAAACGAATAGGTTTGGAACGGTTACTAAAACAATGGTATGGAACGGTGTTCCATGCGAGGACCACCGCGGTCCCGACCATTTCGCGTAAGTTTACTGCATTAATCTGGCGAGTGGCTGCATAAAACTGTTGTAGCATCGTGAACTGTGATGGTAAAACCCAAAATGTGCCATTAAAAAACCACAATTTCTCCGCTTTCACGGAAAAACGTTGAATGTGGATATGCAATAGAATACTGTCAATTTGGGCGTCCGGAAACATGTCAGGCAAACGAGGAATTTTTTTTTTGCGGCGTTAAACGGAGAAATCTTTATTGAAGAAAGCCTCAACTGATTTGGGACCTTGCCAATCTTATCAGTCCTACAGAGGCTTCATTTCGAATTTCATCCTCGTAGGTCAAACAAGAAATAAGCTTCTGGGGGATTGCAGCGTTACATTTTTTGGTGTCGGAAATTTCGGATTGTTTTGGTAACTTACCTAACTAGTTAATTTTGTATCTCGGCATCGCGCTACAAATTTTGGTGTCGGAAATTTCGGACTGTCCCCGACCCAAAAACATATGTACGTTAAAACGCAATATGAGCCGAAAAATGTATTTTAAAAGTCAAAAAAATATGACTACAAATGCAGAAAGATGTTTCGCAGAATATCCCTGTACCCATAACTGCAAAACAAATTTTATGTGGACTTGGAACGTTAGCAAACCATTCAAACGACACAAAACGAGGGAAAAAGTTTTGAAAGTCTGATTATGAATTTCAAGCGGAATCAGCCCCAGTTCTTTAGCCATTGAGAAAAATCAATTTGCGGTTTTTCGAAGATGATCTAAACAGTGGAGCAAAGTAGGGAGTTACCTACAGTGGATACCGAGATGAAGAAATTAAAAATCACTGTATGGAAACTTGTAGGAAGAAGCTCAAATCAGTGCCACAATCATTCTTTGAACGACTCACTCCCCAGTGGTGCACTTTCCCCATAACCGAGATCGTCCCAAGCCCATTTATGTGGTTTCGAGAAATTTGTGGTTACGTGAGGTTGTCGCGCAATTTTCAAAAAATAAAAGTAGACAGACACCTATCTAACATTTTGGACCCATTGCAATAGATTAATTTTCGTCAATAATTTGTTAATAGGGCCTCTAGGGGCTTAAAGCCTAGCTTTTGAAGAGCGTCCCTGAAAAATGTCGTCCAAAGGGATTTGGTAACGGTATCAATTTATTAAAATAATATTGGGTGTTTCATTCAGAATTTGTTGCATATTGGAATTTTGGTATTTGTTCATGGACCATTCACGCGCCACGTTTTCATCCGTTATACATAGCTGTGCGTTTCGAGACAAGACGTTCCAGTCATGCAGCAGGGCTATACGAGCGATTTTTTCAAAGTTGGTGAATTTAAGCTATATTTGGTCATTTTTAGATGTGTGTTAGAATATTATTTATTATGCTGACACAATTGTACCGAAATCCGTAATTGACTCCCATAGCAAAAAAAATGCTAATTCACATTTTTGTTGCGCATTTTCGGTATTTTAATCCACAAATTTGCACAAATTTGGCGAAATTTCGAATTTTGGTTTATAATTTTCAATAATGAACCAATGGAATCGAGCATGAAAAAAAAAAAAAATTCTAACCCCCCCTCAAAATGTGATGGTTTACGTTTCAAGGTATGTAGAATCCAAAAATGCAATAAAAATATTTCTGTCTGTCCGCCGTACGCCATACGGGCCACTTTTCTTTGTTACCATGAAAGAAAATTGATGAAATTGGGGTTATAGGTTCCGTTCGGGGTCTAGTTGGTCCTCGAAGCTCGACGTTACTGTCAGTCATCTCTAAGGGGTTCAAAATAGGGGTTGAAATTTTCAGAACGCCGTAGCTCGAAAACTTCCGATAGAAGGGTATGGTTTTTTACGTTATTAAATTTATCTTGAGCTAAACAATTTTTTGAGACCACCCGGAGCATCGTACGTCCAGCCGTTCGTGAGCACCAAAAAGCTTCGTCAACACGATCGTGAATCAAACGGTATAAATCCGGCCCAGATATCATAACTACGGAGCATGTGATTATAATCAAGGATGGCTGTATGAAGTCGAGTTGTTTGTTCTGCGATATTATTTCATTTGATAAGTGATGGACTATTGGATTTTGTTGGGTAGGTACTTCTGAAACATGAACAAACGTTGAAGTATTATTGATGGGTAAATTATTACACAATGGCAAATTATTACACACCGGCAAATTATTACACAACGGTAAATTATTACACAATGGTAATTATTACACTACGGTAAATTATTACACAACGGTAAATTATTACACAACGGTAAATTATTACACAACGGCTCATCTACCCAGAAGGGGCTTGATTTTGTTGATAGGTAGTTTTGCAACTTGAACAACGGTTGAAGTATTATTGATGGGTAAATTATTACACAATGGCAAATTATTACACAACGGCAAATTATTACACAACGGTAAATTATTACACAACGGCTCATCTGCCAAGAAGGGGCTGGATTTTGTTTATAGGTACTTTTGCAACTTGAACAACCGTTGAAGTATTATTGATGGGCAAATTACACAATGGTTCATTATTCTATCTCCGTAGAATCCCCTTCTACGAAGGTTAGTAGCTAACCCCGTACTCGTTACTAGGTACCTACCTAAACCGTTGTGTAATAATTTACCTGTATAGGTTCCCCACCTATACAGGTAAATTATTACACAACGGTTTAGGCAGGTACCTAGTAACGAGTACGGGGTTAGCTACTAACCTACGGAGGGTCCGCGATCTACATAATATACGTGTAGAATAGTACATTATGTTATATAGAAGGGTTATCTATACGGAGACCTGTGATCTGTAACAGGAGGGTATTCTGTGCAAAATAATAAACCGTTGTGCAGGGATTTGCAGCGTTTTTATCTCTCAGCCAAGGTCAGACATATACTTTTGGGATGGCTCATACTGGTTCCTACGAATATTTATAATAATATACTTTTTTTTTGTCAACATCTTGATGTATTCAGAATGCCCTCGTGCCACTAAACTTATTGGAACCCTTGCGATACCTTGTGCTCAACGATAATTCGCTTAAATGAGAAACGGGTTTTTCAACAAGCCCGGCTTTCACTCAGCGGCTTCCAACCTCTCGCCCTTCCACACTCTTAATAACGAGCCCACGCCGTTGTGAAGAGGGCAATAAAAACGAGAAAAGGTTGCAATTAGCGCAGGAGGCCGTGGCAAATGAAGAAACCTTTTAAATGCGGAAAGTTTGCGTTATTTACAAAAAAAAAAAAGTGAGAATGAGTGAGAGGGTGTTGTGGTTGGAGAGGGTTAGAGAAACGGTCTCAAAATAACTCGGTAGAATTCGCAAGTTCACCCTGACCCTGGGTTTTTTTTCCTTGTAAATTAATGAAGCTCTGAAGAGGGGAGGAGCCTCATGCGAGAATTTTTCCTTAGGAGCTCTTGAGTGCGGGGGGGTGCAGCGGGTTACTCAGAGAGCATTTGGTAGCGAGTTTGAACACCTAATTGCAAGATGCCGACTTCCGCCAAGTCCGAATCAACTCGGAAACGCGAGACGGGGATTTTTTTTAACGCTTTTGCGGGGGGTAAGCGGAACTTGGCGAGTGAAGAGGCCCAGGTTTGACGAAAACGAGAGAAGAAGAAGAAGAAAAAAAAACGTGTTTCGGGCGTTGTTGATTGGTCCTGAGACTTGAAAGAGGGCCGTAATGGCGAGAGGGGGTCACCGCGTAAAATGCGAGGGAGGCGTAACTTGATGAGCGAAAAAGACCAGGCTGAGCAACGTTTTAACGCGTCAAAGTATGAAAGTACGTTGGATTTTGAAACGCACAAACTATTTAGTTATTAACCACTAACTAACTGACTAATTAGGACGTATTGTTGTAGTTTATTTCAGTTTACATTTTATTTTCACTTATGAACCTTCTGAATTAAGCATGAAAAAAAAAAAAATTAAATAAACCCTTTAAAATGTTAAAGTTCCCGTTTTGTGGTAGGTACCTACGTAGATTCCGAATATGGAATAAATAAATTTCTGTCCGTCCGCCGTACTTCGCACTCATCTTAGTTATCGTAAACTTGTAAACTTCATTATTTCAAAATAGAGAGAGAGGGAGAGAGATTTATTCAGAAAAACGAAAAAGCTCTAGATAACAATAAACTTTAAATGATGAATAATATAGCCCGTCCTTAGGCAAAGCCTGTATTGACGGACTAGAGTCGCTTTGACAGAAACAATATTTTTAAATTTAAAAAACACCTCTCCCAGTAATAAATAAAATAAAATAAGTACCAAGCAAAATTTAGCATGAGGAAATAAAACATTATTAATTCTATGTAGGTATTGATTGATAAATTAAACATAAATGCTAAATAGGATTAAAATCCCGCCTTGGATTGAAATATAATAAGGGAACTAAATTAAAGGCCTATGAAATTACAACAAAAAGGACAATACAATTTAAAAAAATAAGAGTAGATGAGGAAGAGAATAAGGAAGGTCTAGGAAGGACTAGGTGAAATGGAAGAAGACGAAATGACAGAGAAAGAAGAAGAGAGAGTAAGAGGAAGTATTGGCAGAAAAAGAAGAAAGGCTCATGTTTGAAGGTGCTCCTTGAGAGTAGCAGTGAACGAATCGAGGGAGGTGAGGGACCTGACGGTAAGGCATTCCACGCCCTAGCCACTGACACACAAGCGGAGTCACTGTAAGATTTAGATTTTGTACGAATCTGCTTAATGGAATGAAGCCTACAAGGGGAACTAAAAGAAATTGGATTCCTGTTATAAAATGGAGTCTTTATGAATGGGTGAATATTTCTAAAAATGAATCTTAAAAATCGCAACCCAAAATTAATGAAGTTTGTTTTTGTAGGTCCCATTTGGGTTTCAGTTAGTATGCGAAGCCCGGCGTCACTGTCAGTCATCTCTAAAGGATGGCAAATGGGGGTTGCAATTTTCAGAACGCCGCAAAGTGAGGCAGAACGCCGTTTTGGGCGATCAAAACTATTTTTCTCCGAACAGACTTCAAATGCTTTGAAAAAGAATGTGGATCGCAAATGCCAGAGGATCATTGTTCGTGCTCCTCCGCTAGTCAGGAATGTCACGACCTACAATGATTTTGGGCTAAAAACCCCCAACGAATTCCGACAAAGGCTCATGGAAAGCTTAGTTAGCACAAGGTAATAGCAAACCGCTAGTCCAACTCAGCATTTCCACATAACCGAAAGAAACTCCCACCACACTTTCTCTTCATTCTTACCTACAATGACGACTGCTACAAGATTGATATTTAATTTTGTATTTTTATTTATTTATTTATTTTTCTTTATATTTTACCGCTAGTGATCTTCTAATTTTTGAAACAATACTATAATAATGTAAATATCCGATTTGTCCATCACATTACTAGCAGCATTAAGGTATAATATTAAAAAATAAAATAAAAATAAAAATAAAAATAAATTTAAAAAACTGGCTTACTTACTCTTTTATAATTGAGCGTTTTTAAATCCAGGTTCATAATTCTTCAGTAATATTAACAATTTTTACTGCGACATAGGCTGTTTCTGAAAATGTTAAGACGTTTGTGAGAAGTAAATGTACCTCGAAATTCAAAAAGAAGACCATGAGTTGGTAGATATAAATGTGGGTAACAAAACGAAATTGTTATTTATGAAAATCCCTTTATTACATAACTTTTAAATTATTAGCCATCCTTCTAACAATTAGGTTATAATTACAAAAATATTGTAATATCAACAAAACCTAGATTTTCTTGTTTCTTGACTGTGGGGCCTCCACCTGCACACACAAACAAGTTTTATTGCAGTTATCTAAGAGACCGGTGATTCCAGATCTGCCCTACACAGATCTAAGGGCGCTGTGCTCTGCTCTGCCTGTACAAATGATATCAACCCCCAGCCTTCTATACGGGATCTCGAGAAATTTTCCTTTTACCAGGCCGTTTGTACGGAAACGAAAAGATAACGCAGAGGCGAACGGGAAAAAGAGAAAGAGTATGATGAATTCTTTAAACGGGCAGTTTGAAGGGAGCCGAGTGAAGTTATGTCTTTCGGAATTACTCTGCCCCCTCACCCCGCTACCACTCTTGCTCAGGCTCAAAGTATATAGCGCCTCCTTGCAGCTCGTTCTCCCGAGCTATAATCATGGTTTAATCATGTCAGCCGATAAAGCGCGGTGATAACTGTTTCAGTCTTTGTTGCTTTTCCTACTTCTGTTTTTTTCCACTCCTTCCGTTTTCATCTTCGTGAGTCCGTCGGCAGATGCTGTTTCTCGGGAGTTTCATAAACACCCCTCTTCAACACCCAGGAAATACGCTAGGTGGAGGGAATCGCATACCGGAATGAATATTCTATCGTTGAACGCTGGCGCTAACGTATGATGGTATTTCCAACGGACTAACAACCGGTTACCAGCGCTTCCTCAGGAAAATTCACCTAACACAGCGTAGCCCATCCAATGTGCACCATCACAGTTTTCGGCTCATTTCGAGCCTTACCAAAAAAATAATGTCCGAAGTAAACCCGGTTAAGTTCTAGTCTACAGCTCAGTTTAGTCTATAACCAATTTTTTGGCGCGCTTCATATGTGGCCAATTGGCACTAACTTTGTTTTGGAACACCACATTTTCATTTCAGATTCTGATTTTACGCAAAATTTTATGACAAACTGACCCCTCAGCCATTTTTTACGCCACTTCCACAATACGCCAAAAATGACAAAAAATTCACAGAAAATGGAGGTTCCATCAGCAGTAAGTGTGACACATGATTTTCAACTGTTTTCTCATGCTGAATTCAATGGTGAAATCCGTTTTTATTTTCACCTCCGAGCGTTCTGGCTTGTTATTATTATTATTATTATCATTATTAGCCCAAGGGTAAAATCGCTCGTAGAATCTCACGGATGCTTTGAAAATACAAATTGAGTTCACCATTGAATTCAGCATGAGAAAACAGCTGAAATTCGTATGTCACACTTGATGCTGGTGAAACTTCCATTTTTTATGAATTTCCATTTTTGGCGCATTTTGGAAGTGACGTAAAAAAATCGGCTGAGGGTTCTAATTTACAATTAGTTAAATTTTGCGTAGAATCCGAATATTATGAAATAAAAATTGAGGGTTCCCATTCGAAAACGAATTTAATGTCAATTTGGCACATTTTGTGCGCGCCAAAAAATTGGCTATAGGCTGGATCAATAGAGATTTAAAAACTAAGGGGGTTTACTTCGGAAATCTTTTGATTAGGCTCGGAAGAAGTAGAATACTGGGATGGGCCACCCTGTATATACTTACTCGTATGTAGTGGGGGCTCCGCATTTGAGAAGCTCGGCACAGAGCGCAGCACCAGCCAACATAATATTCAATACAACTCAAAACTAACTAACTTCTGCGTCTGTCCATGTAGCAAGAGCTTGGTGATAATTTTGGTTTAAAGACATTTATTTATATTCCAAAATCAAAATTTCCACTCGCGTCTTGTGTTTCAGACCTTTCTGAACAAATTTGTTTCCGTGTCTGTTTGTCTGCAAATAATGACCTCGCGCATAAATACGAAAAAATGATCGAGATGAGCTGAAATAGAATAATATAGATGTGCATCCGACCCTAAATAGTTCCATATAGATATAATCTCACTACATTCGTAGTTGAGTTTCATGTTTCAATTGCGATGCGATATCTCATCATAATCAAAATGTTACTTTCGTCTGCGCATGGTTGAACGTGAAATCATTACTATATTTATGTCAGTAATTACTGAACCATTAATACATGTGGTCATGGCAATTTGATTAAAATTGAACTACCTTCGTCTGCGCATGCGCTAATTTGCATCTATAAATTAGTGAAACTTCCCCATATCAATGAAGTAACCCACTGATGACTCATAAAGGATGTTTATTAACAGAATATGATGACGAGAATAGTTTAGCGTGTGCTGTGTGAAGAGGCTGTGTTGGGCGGTCGGGCTTCAGTACCAGTCTTTGAGTTCGCAGTTATCCATGTGCTTGAATTGGGGGTTCCCTGAGCCGGCTCTTCCGTCGTTCTTGGTGAGGTAGTCGATGTGCTCCATGAGCGCGAGGATGTTCGGGGGGACCTCGCCGAGGTCGTTGCGCACGTTTGAGAGGAAGTTGACGGCGAGGAAGGCGTCTTCGTGGCTCATGTTCTCACCTCCGTTCGCCGCCAGCTCGATCAGACAGAGCGCCATCTCGTTGAAACCTGTTGTATACCGAGATAACCGGACTGGCATGAATAACTTGCTCGTCAGAACAACAGTTAAGGGAGAAAATTCGTCAAGAAGTGATGTTTGAAAAACGAGAAATGTTGTGGTATTGATCTTGAGGTAACTCAGGCAAGAAGTCTTATGGGTGTTTTTTTTTTTTTTTTTAAATTCAATTAGCATTAGCAATTAGCCATATCCATGATTAATTTTATTTACGATTTATATTACAACTAGCCTGACCGCTCGCTTCGCTCGCTATCCGAGATTCGCTGTACGCAGTATCGTGGAACCAACAAACGACGGAAAAATCCCATAGCCTACCGGGTATTTGTGCCCAATTTTATCAAAATCCGTCAAGCCATTCAGGAGTTGACCATGGTTGACCATAGTTCCGCTATGGTCAGGGAATTAAAAATGCGACGTTGCACAACTTGGGAGCCTACTGGATATTCGTGCCAAATTTGGTCGATATCCGTTGAGCAATTCGGGATTCGACCATGGAGGGGCCCATGGATGCGCTATGGTCGACCGCGGGGGTAGTCCGAAGGGTCGATCGTAGATAGAATTTCACGTAGATTACGAATACGCGATAAAAAATAGGGGTTACCATTTCAATTAACGAAGTTGACCATGGTCGACCATAGTTCCGCTATGGTCAGGGAATTAAAAATGCGACGTTGCACAACTTGGGAGCCTACTGGATATTCGTGCCAAATTTGGTCGATATCCGTCGAGCCGTTTGGCCGTGCATAGAAGGACAGACAGACACACAGACAGAGATTCGTTTTTATAATATAGTAGAGATATATACAACATTGATATTTTAAATTAAATTTGTGTTGAACTTAAATTAAATACGGGTGTTTTGATCACCCTTCTGCCTGGACGAGTGGCCTGAATTCTTGAAACATCTAGAATGTCTAGAGAAGTCAACGTTGAAATAAATTTGCCTGTGGACTACTGCTCTTTAGAACCGCAACTTTGATGCCCAATGCTCAATGCCGCACAAGTCTCGGTAACAGGGTGAGGATGGCTGAGACCAATTTTGCATTTTCCAGTACGTACGAGTAGGTTATGCTTACTTCAGAAAACCGGTTACCGTTACAGTTATAGTAAGTTAGGAGGTTCCTGAAGTTCGGCCAGTGAAAACTATTTTCTTTATGCCAACGTTTCGTTGAATTTATTCAACATCTTCAGGCCTTAGAGATTATGATGATGATGGACTGATGAAGATTATGATTATAATGAACAGAAGTTGGTGGTGGTGATAAAATTTAAGCAACCACCATCAACTTCTGTTCATCATAATCCTAATCTTCATCAGTTCATCACCATCACAATCTCTAAGCCCTGAAGATGTTGAATAAATTCAACGAAACGTTGGCATAAAGAAAATCTTTTTCACTGGCCGAACCTCAGGAACCTCCTAACTTACTTATTCCAGCGGTCAAGAACCTCATCATAGTTACAGTTATACAAACGCTATTGTTCGCTATGAAATCGAAGCGTAGTACCTAATATACCAACTTTGCTTGTTGAAGATTAAGATTGAATATATATAAATATATATAAATATTATTGGTGGTAGCTACAGCAGCAGTTCATACAATTAAAGCTGATTTATAGAGACTCGCTCGGGATTAAACGTCAGTAATTTACGTCGCAGTAAATGTCACGCCGATCACGAACACAGTAAAATCAGCCGATGCAGTTCTGGCATATGGTAACCCGCGTTGGTTCGGAAAGCGAAAATAGGTACATAAATAGATATGCACGTTTTAGAAATTGAACATAAATTAACAGCTGTTAACCCGTCTTGGCCTCGGATTTTATCTTCCGAAATGATTCCATTTCGACGTCCATCTCCACGAGAAACACACGGATAGTGAATTTAAAAACGCTGCAAATCCCTGCAGAACGGTTTATTATTTTGCACAGAATACCCTTCTGTTACAGATCACAGCTCTCTGTATAGATAACCCGACTATATAATTATAATATGTACCTAATACTCTGTAGATATTATGTGGATCGCAGATCCTCCGTAAGTTAGTACCTAACCCCGCACTCGTTACTAGGTACCTACCTAAATCACGAGATAGATGTTGCTAAAATAATAAAGCCGATGACAAACAGTAACTAAAACGGCAAAAAGAAACGCAAATAATGAAGTTCTAAAGGAAAATTGTTTATGGGGAGTGAAATAGATGCCCCTTCTGCGTAGATCACTGTTTTCTGTGGTCAATACCTATAGTGAACCGTTGTGTAATAACTTGCCCATCAATAATACTTCAACGGTTGTTCAAGTTGCAAAACTAACGATCAACAAAATCCAGCCCCTTCTGGATAGATGAACCATTGTGTAATAATTTGCCGTTGTGTAATAATTTACCGTTATGTAATAATTTACCATTGTGTAATAATTTACCCATCAATAATACTTCAACGTTTGTTCAAGTTCCACAAGTACCTACCAACAAAATCCTATAGTCCATCACTTATCAAATGAAATAATATCACAGAACAACCAACTCGGCTTCATACAGCCATCCTTGATTATAATCAGGTGCTCCCTAGTGATGATATCCCGGCCGGATTTATACCGTTCGATTCACGATCGTGTTGATGAAGCATTTTGGTGCACATGAACGGCTGGACGGACAATGCTCCGGGTGGCCTCAAAAAATTGTTTAGCTCAAGACAAAATTTAATAACGTAAAAAAAAACAATACAATCGGAAGTTTTCGAGATACGGCGTTCTGAAAATTTCAATTCCTATTTGGAACCCCTTAGAGATGACTGACAGTAACGTCGAGCTTCGAGGACCAACTAGACCCCGAATGGAACCTATGTATAACCCGAATTTCATTTTTTTTTTTTTTTTTTTTTCATGGTAACTAAGAAAAGTGGCCCGTACGGCGTACGGCGGACAGACAGAAATATTTTTATTGCATTTTCGGATTCTACATACCTTGAAACGTAAAACATCAAATTTGGGGGGGGGGGGGGGTAAGAATTTTTTTTTCTTGCTCGATTCCAATGGTTCATTATTGAAAATAATAAACCAAAAATAATAATAAATGTTTCTCAATTCTTCACGAAATTTTGAAAATGTATCACGAATCAAAACGGTGCAAGGAGGGCTCAATTTACCTCATTTGACGCAGAATTTGATTTCCTGTCACAATCATCGGAAGTCCTAATGGTATGGGCAAGGATACATGGAGATGCGCTTTGGATTTGTATTACCTTGCACGAGATTGTGGTTTTTGAGAGGCACGATGGTGTCAGCCCACGTGGTGTATTTGAATTCCGTGAGCAGAGTGCAGGGCCCGAACATGGTCTCCATCTCCTCTGTGACCCCTGGCCCCTTCTTCGGCACGGCGTCACTCGGTTTGAAACCCACGCCTTTCCCCCACATCAACTGCAACGGAGAAAAAGTTATACAAATTGTGTGAAAAGTTTGAAGTTTGGACTGGGAGAAAAAACGTCAACATAAGCGTGAATGGAACAGCATGGTGGACGCATTTCGGAGTTTTTCATGTTGTAAACAAGTTGAGCCAGCCTGCAACGCTAGTGACGTTGGAGCTTGTCCCGGGGTCTAATGGCTACCACATCATTCAAGGATCAGACATCTCTGCAGCGGTGACCACGACGTGTGTCAGTGTGGGGGACAAGTGGGAGAACTTACTCCTGGCCCCGAGACCTCGGAGTGCACATGTCAAGCACAGTCAGAAGTGAGCTTGGTGGCCCCGGGCTAAATGCTGACCGTAGTCTCAGGCATATGACAGAGCGTTACAGTCCTCGGTCCACCACAATGCGCCCACCGATACCCGTCAAACCGAAGATCCATGTGACAGTGAATCGTGTCCGTGGGCTCATTCGCGAGTTCTTCACGTATCCGTAGTAAACTCATTCTACGGTGCCTTTCTGGCACTGTTAGCTGGAATTGCCCTGTAACAGTTCCTAATGCATGAGCACGCAGAACTGTTACTCGGGAACGGTGCCACCCGTCCCAACGATAGGAAGGAGAATAATCCGTTTCCTACCTTCAGCAAGGTTAGATCACACCTGCCTCATTTTATTTAGATCACTCGAACCACTTCATCCTTTTAAAAATTCTGCGGTTGCCCGATAGGTCACCCCTTGAAATTGTCATCCTTCGAGAAATATGTAAATCCACCCCCTTGGGTAAATTTAGCTTCCCCTTAATTTTCCCCACTCTGTTACAGCCCTCAGGGTCTAATGCCTTCCACCGCATACTCAATATTCCGGGATCTCTACAATAGGGAACATCTGATTCAAATCATTCACTGTCCTGTGATGTTAGGTATACAGCAGATGCCTTTCTTTCTTCTGAGATTCTTTTCGTTTCCCGGAAACTAGGTAATTGTGTGTATTATTATATTATTACATTGATTTATTATTTTCAACAAAAAACCTTTGGAATCGACCAAGAAAAACAATTCCCCCCCCCCCCCCCCCCCCATCACAAAATTTGATGGTTTATGTTTCAAGGGACGTATAGAATATGAATATTCAATAAAAAAAATTCCGTCCGTCCGCCTTACGCCGTCCGCGGCTTAGTTCCCATGAACCAAAATTAATGACATTATTTTGTTTGTAGGTCCCGTTTGAGCTCTTGCTGTTCCTCGAAGCTCGGCGTCACTGTCTCTCAACTTTAAGGGGTTGAAAAATAGGGGGTGAAATGTCCAGAGTATCCCTATCTCGGAAAATTGTATTTTGAGGTGTGGGTTTTCTCGCATTTTTAAATAGTTTGATTTTTTCTGAATTTTTGAGACCATCCGAAGCATTCTACGATGTTGCCATTAATTTACTGCACAATTTGCCGAAAAGAGCAGGGTGTATGTAGGCATCATGCGGTTTTGAGAGCGCACATCACTGGTCTCCTGCTGGCTGGACGATATAGCGCAGTGATCTAATTGACGAACTGATACGCTGAAGCTCCCGAGATCGAAACCCTACCGGGACTGAATATTTTTTCACTCCACATCAACATTTCCTTTCAGAACTTCATTATTTGTGTTTCTTTTTGCCATTTTATCTGCTGTTTTTCATCGACAGAATTATTTTGGCAAAATTTAACACGTGATTTAGGTAGGTACCTATAGTAACGAGTGCGGGGTTAGGTGTTAAGGTAAGGAGGGTCTGCGATCTACATAATATGTGCATAGAATAGTACAGATGTTATATAGAAGGGTTATCTATACCGAGAGCTGTGATCTGTAACAGAAGGGTGTTCTGTACAAAATAGTTCCAAAATAACCGTTGTGTAGGGGTTTGCAGCGTTTTTTGTTGATCGAAATTAACCATTTAGGTTGGTATCCGTGGTGTCCAGCAACATTAAATATCGTCGGATCCAGTGCCATCAGTGAATGGCAGTATAAATTCGTGAACTCATCAATCTGCCAGTTCCCAAATTATAGTACGCACAGACTTGAGACAAAAAGTTAGCTGTACGGAACTTATCAGGCCGTATTAGAAAATCGCGCCGCATTTTCGTAGTAAATTCCAAACGGTCATTACCTGTTGAAAATAGTCCCCCCCCCCCTCCCTTCACCATCACATTTCTATTCTCATCATCATGAATTCTTGTCGTATCGTACATAAAAGAGTACCTGAAGGACACTTATGTTTGGTGGGAAAGAACAGCAGTGCACCAATGAAAGGCCTTGAAACATTAACCAGGATCCACCGACCTCATCTGCCGTTAGAAAGGCTTCTTCTTCGAGAGAGGTTGATACCGTTGGGAGGGGGGGGGGGGGGGATATTTCCGCCATCTTTGTAGAAACCTCTTAGGACCGTGAAAGAGGAAGTGATTAATATTAGCGCCCTTCCAGTCGAAAGGTGTGGGAGGGCGGTTATGAAAAACGGTGAGAAACACTTGGTAGAGCGTAGGCAGGTAGGTAATGGTAGGTACCTACCTGTCATTACTGAGGTGAGAATGAAGCATTGGGTCAGGTTTGAATGAAAGGTTAATCCAAACAAAAAACGCTGCAAAGTCCTTGTCACATGGGTTTATTATTCTATTGGAGTTCTAGAGATTCTTGTTAGCTGTTAAATTTATTGTTTCTTTCATGTGGAATGATTGATAGCTATTTGTGATGGTTTCCACCAATTTTGGCCCCCAAAACATGAAATAGTTTAAGTTTTTTTTTCTCCCCAGATCATCTTTGATCATTGATAGTGCCATTTAATGGTCTTGATACACCTGTTTATACTTTTTCTAATGTTATTATACACATTGATGGTGATTTCAGACAGTTTTCCAGGTTTTTGACTCATAAAAACCCAATTTTGGGAGCTGAACCTTTGGTAAAACCTCGATTTCCGCATCTTTGGTCAAAATCGACTTCATATTCGGTCTTCTCGTCCCTAGAAACATGGAAAAAGATACCTCAAAAGCTCATGTTACTAACATGTTGCTAAAACGCAAAAAGTACATATTTTTACACACATTTTCACTCAACACCTCTGGGTATATTCCGATCGGACTGAAAAGTTTCGGGACACAACTAGGGCCCAAATGGAGCATGTGTGCGAAAGAACGAACTTTTTAGACCGAAAATGAAGCCTGTACACGTGATACGGCGGACGGCGGACGGCGGACGGACATTGCATTTTTGGAATCTACGCACCTTGAAACGGAAAAGAAAAAATTTTGAGGGGGTGTTACAAAAATTTTTTGCTGAGCGAATACATAGGTGTATTATTCACAGAATAATAAACCAAAACCAGTATTTTTCAAATATAATTTGATACACAAACTGGGGACACCCACTGGGCTATGTAAAGATGTAAAGCACAACTGGACGGAAACAAGACGAAATCTAACAGAAATTACGGCCAGAGTGTTGTACACAATTTCCTCTCTCGATCTATGGAATTTGGCTTTTGGAAATTTGGTCTAAATCGTATTTTTATAGATTTATTTTAAAACTTATCTACAATATGTTTTTGGGCTTCGGTAATTCAAAAATTTGCGTCACCAATTTGCTGAAGACAAAAAAGTGCGCTGTTAGCTCCACGATTATCAGAAATTTTATAGCAACACCTTACCCACGAAAATTGATCAGGTGAGTGAATAAATTGAGCCTTCAAATCAGCTGAATGAGAGAGTGAGCTCCTTGGCAGCTTCCAGCTTGGCTCTTTCTCTCTTTCTGACAGTAGTGGGAGTCACCTCGTTCTCGTTCTTCACGCCTCGTCAACCCCATACTTTCCTATATGTATTTTAATTAACCCATCCCATCAGCATCAACTACTCTACTTCCTTCCCGACTGCATACGAGGGAAATTTGAGGCATCAATGCCGGATATGTATGAAGGCGATCCTCTCCATGTGGTTCAGCGGACTGCTAGTGACGGTGCAGAAGTCTACCCGCCCTTCAAGACCGTCAGGTCGTGCGGGTCTTGCATACTCCACCCTTACTCACAGATCCTTAGCGCTAACTGAACGATTTTGATTACATAAAGATTTTGACTATACAGATGAAAAAAATAACCTACGTTCATTGGATATTGATCATACAGATGAACCAAATAACCGACGCTGCATTGAAGTGTAAATTAACGGCTGCACTCCTGTCTAAAGTCCATTTTTTTAAAGAATTTTTCTCTTCATCCTTTAGCAGGACATCCTCAAATCGAAGCTTTGGCGAACTGGTTAAAAAAGCAGGTTAAAGAGATCCAAAGTGTATAGTCTTAGTAAATGAAAATTACGGAAAAAACGGTATATCGTTGAAATAAAAAGCGTCCTCGTAAAAAGTTGGACTGCATCCAACTAGGCCATCCCCTAGATCACTTGATGCGAGAGGATCATTAATTAATAAACGCCTCTTCATAATACTGTATAAGACTTGACGTTGATTTCCGCTCATAGCGCTGCGAACTTCGCCGACGAGACGGTTTAACATACCTGTATTATGCTTTGGAATCCTTCTGTTTAGATGATCTTCACTATTTTCATGATTATCTCTTGGTCAGTGTACACAACTAAATCTATTTACACCAACGTTTATCTGATATTGTTGAGAGATAACTAGAATGCCCCGAAATTGACTTTTTCTCTCATTCACTTCCTGTGGTGCGTAGGAAAGTAATTAGTTTTCTCAATAATCAAAACAATAATATATGTAGCCGTTCATTTTTTTGTCTACTTGTATCTTTTTCAATGTTTAACATGTTTTCTTAATTTTCGTGCGGACACTGTTTCATACGTCTCTTTTCATTTCTTATATTATTCTTGTATTATTCCTATTGTATTGGGCTAGCCCCTATTAAATAAATAAATAAATTCTTATGAGGGTGAAAGACAGTACTTGAGCCAGGGTGCTTGGTTATGCTACGTTTTGGGCAGCCCCTGTTCTCTTCGTCAAGCAAGAGCATATGCGGCGGCGAATTAACGTTCTATTCTGTTTTTACTACTTACTGCCATCGTTCCTAGTGCCTCACACACATAATGGGCTCAATATGGCTCAATGGTAGGCAGAAACATAGCCCGATTAAGTCAGTTTGGCACCTAACAATGCCTGTCAGAAAGAAAATGTAACGCTCTTTCTGCCGATGTCCTTGATTTTATACAGTTATGCTCATTTAAGTGACAAATTCAAAATCACAGAAAATAAAAATAAAATCTAAAACCTCTGAACAATTAAGTCATTTTGAGAAAATGTCAAATAGCTACTTCGTTTATATCAATTTATAGATATTTAGTTGTAGGCTATTTCATCCACAAAACCTGGTCAACGTGAGCCATTTTCAATGTCTCATTTACACTTCCAGTGTTCCAATCTGATTCAAGCTTCTCCTCTCGGAAAACATCACCGCGCACATTTAAAATGTGCACTTTAGTACATTCTCAGTGGGAAGGGGGCAAATTTCCTTCTCTTGGTCAGTTTTGCAGATCACCAACTTTAAACTCAGACAAACTCGTCTCAGTATTTACTTCCTAGAGATATCTAAGTATCTATACACAGCAAAACCTTACCTTCTAAGAGGTTTCGTGAAACTATACTCACGTCATCGTTATCGTGGAATATGACTGCGGTGTGTTTCTTGTGCTTCGAAACGTCAAATTCTTCTTTGTCCTGTTTACCCTTTTCTTCGGGTGGTTGTTCCTTTTTCTTCCCTTTCTTCGGTGGTTCCTCATCGCCGAACTGGAGACTGCCCCGCTGATCGGAGAGTTTGCCTTTCCCTTTACCTTTTTCTTTACCTTTGGACTCGGTGCTCCCTACGCTGCTGACGGACTCTTTGCTTTTCTTTTTCTTCGCGTTTTCTGACTCCTTCCGAGCTTCCTCCGCTCCAGCATCCTCAGATCCCCTCTCTTTTCCTTCCGATACTGCACTAGCATCTTTTGATCCCTTCTTAGAGACATCTTCGCCAGTATTTTCTTCGTCTCCCATTATCTGTGAGTAAAACAGAACACCTTTAAACGATGGAAAAAACCAGACACAATTTTCTCTGCTTTATTCTGATTCCTGTTTTCCTAATTTCTGCATTCATTCTGGTGGACGATAATAAATTATATTTGTGCGAAATGAAGCTAATAGAGAAAACTCTGCCAATATTATTAGGTACAAAATGTGTTATTATTTTCCCTACCCCTTCTGCTTATATCTTCAGCAAAACGATATCTCTGAATTTCTATTTTAGCCCAAGACCCTGAATTAGTAGTGTCATTTTGGGGGATACCTACCTATCCACGCACACACACAAAGTTTCACATTTACAGTTCTACATTTTAATGTATTTTTCCACCGCCCCCATCTTCTGCTCGCGCCATTTCGGCCCCACGAACCTCCCACCCGGCGTGAAATTGTGAAATTCTGAGGGACGAATTTGGGTGATTCGTTTGGCCATGAATAGCGAACACGTACCTATCAACAAATAGGTTTTAAAAACAACGGTTTATTATTTACCTGTATATAGCTATTTCTGCGGTCAACACCCTATTGCAACACTCCCCTAAATCGAGCCACAGCCCTAAATCGAGTGCTGGAGCCGGCCGAGCAATCACAGATTCATAAATATGCATAAATATATTTCTGCACATTATTTCAACATTTCTTTTAAGTGGTTATGTATATAGATATGGGCGTTGCAAAGAAATACATCCGCTCATGCACAGCAAAACATTGATAGAATTTGTTGTGATCGGCTGCTCCTCCACAACCAATGTAATGTACATACATGTTGTACCTCAGAGTGGGGACCCCCCGACCCCCCTCTGATCATGTCAGGGGCCTATAAAGAGCCGAGGGGCCAACAAATACATAACCATTCTCAAGCTAACCACGGCCTCGTCTGTTACTTCCTATATCACTACACTGGTGACCCCGAGTGGTGACACGCAGCCTCCGCCCGCCGTCTGCGACCGCGGTGCGACGACAGCGACGACAGCGACGACAGCGCCGAGCAACGACGAACAACGCCGCTCAGCGCCCGCCGACCGTCTGCGACGAGCCCCACCTCCGCAGCACTACGCCCGGCACACGCACCCCACTCCGACGCCCCACAGCGCCGCCCCCACCGACGCCACACAGTGGCGCCCCACTCCGACGCCCGCCTCGACGCCCAACGCAGCGGCCCCCCGCTACTTCGCCCCACCATCCGATTCCTATATAAGGAAACGGACGCCGGCGCCTCGCACACTTCCTGCTGACACTTCCAGACGACACCTCTCCGGGACTGGCGCCTACAATGAGAACACGGACCCGAAACCACCGACACCCGCAGAAACGACTCCACCGACATCAACGCTCCAGCTCCGGCCGTACGACCCCGCATTCCCGCACGTCTGATTCGCCCAACTCGAGATCAATTCAATTCAAACTTTTTTTATTCACAGAAATGGTGTAAACAATGATAAAATTAATTGCAGAACAAATATTGCCCGTCTAAAGGCTAAAGCCCGAGGCGACGGGTCAAGAGCAGCTATTCAAACACCAGTAAGCACAATGAAAGAAAAAGAGTATTAAATGAAACAATCTCAACCGCTATAAAATCAAAATCAAAACAAGCTAAAACAAACCAAAAAAAAAAAACATTCCATAGTTGAAAAGCAACGAAAAGATAGGAAATACAACATTACAATAATAAGAGGACGAGAGAACATTAACATACATAAATACTTTTCAAAATCAAGTTGGATTTCACGAGAGTCAGGGAAATCAAATAAGAAATCACTGCAGCCCTATACTTGTAAATTGTAAATTGTAAATTGTAAGTCGGATCACTCAGGAATGGGGGTCGGTTGCCCCAAAGCACGGAAGCCTATTGGCTTAGCCCTATACTTGGACTTAGAACTAGTAGACGGAGACTTAAGCTCCACACTCAATTTATTGTATAACACATGGAGAATATAATGAGGGCTCTTAGATGTCAAAACTAAGCGATTTAGAGGAGCTACAACTTTCCCTGCTGCTTTGAAACGGGTATTATGATCATGGACCGATGAGACGCTGATCAACGTAAGGACTTTATGGTAGAAAAGCAATAAAGTCTTCAAAAATAAATGACGCACAGAAAACAGCTTAGATACATTGAAAACAGATTCACTATCAAATAGTTTAGGCTTCCTATACATGATTTTAATAATTGATTTCTGTAAAATTAGAATTTTTTCCAGATTCGAAGGGTAGGTTCCTCCCCAGACGATTATTCCATATTGGAGAACCGACTGGACCAGACTATGGTATATGAGGCGGAGTTGAGAGAGTCCCAGCACAGGGCGGATGTTATCACATTGACTCACGAAGGCCTCACGACGCCGCATGCTAAATTCGCCCCGACAAGCGGACCTCTACGACGACCCCAACCGACTTTTGAGCACGAGAATCCGTCAGTCCACGCCCGCCGACTCCGTAGAGCCCTCCCGGCCGACACACCGCAACGCGTAGAACATCAAATCGTCACGAAGGGACCTCCATGCCACGCGAAACTTCGCCGAATATTACCGGACCTCAACGCGAAAGCGTCGGCTCATTTCGGCGAATTACTAGCGGCTGGCACCATCGAACGCCAACAGCTACCAGACGTTGACAACTCGCCTTTTCGCCACGCACGCACCGTCCGACGGCTCCCGGCTCACCGCCTTACTCAACCGACTTCCGACGACGAACTACCGTCAGTCCTCGCCCGCCGACTCACTCGAGCACTCCCGGCCGACACACCGACCCCGCTCGTTCGGCAGCTTTTCACACGCGCCCTTCCAGACAGCATTCGCCTTCACATAGCGGCGCGCGACGAACCCGACGTCACGAAACTCGCTGCTCTCGCCGATCGCCTCAAACCCTTCGCTCCCCCTCCTCGAGTGGCTACCGTCACCGAAGAGGTTCGTGTGATTCGAACAGACGACAACAGCGACCGCCGACGCAGCCACGACCGACCACACGCAGCGCGACGAACGGCTCGTGTTTCTACCGCCGCACATGGGACCCCCGAGCACAAAAACGCCGCACCCCATGCACCTGGCGCCCGCAACAACAGCCGCCGCGGCCGCACCCACGCACTCAACCAACACCCGGCTCTTCATACGTCGCAAACGTACCGCCCCCAACGACACCGACCCGGACAGCCACAGCGGACCACCGCAACCGCACACGCACCTCCCACGCCCGACAACCGCCACCGCAACAGAACAAAATTTAACTAAATGCGTTACTTAAATTCTGGGGGGAGCAGTGTTGTGATCGGCTGCTCCTCCACAACCAATGTAATGTACATACATGTTGTACCTCAGAGTGGGGACCCCCCGACCCCCCTCTGATCATGTTAGGGGCCTATAAAGAGCCGAGGGGCCAACAAATACATAACCATTCTCAAGCTAACTTTCGGCCTCGTCTGTTCCATCCTTAATCACTACAGAATTCTTCAGTTTGGACCATCTGGGGACAAATCCGTAGCTCCCTTAACAATTGCGACTCACTGCAGTCATCCTTCAGCTGTTATAGGTAATCATAATTGAATAGTAAGATCTCTTTCGGATATAAGCGGATGAGTGCCTGAAAATGGAAGTTCACTTACTTATTGACGATGAAAAGTCGATAATCGGTGAATGCGTATGAAAATTTGTAAATTTGAAAATTATAGTAGTTGGTGGTGACAAAGAACGGGTGCCATATGAACATTTAGCAACAGTTGGTCGCCCCGGAGCACTGGCAACCAACATATCAACTAGAGTGAGAAGAAGTTTATAGTTTGTTAGTATTTTTAATACTAATAAAATATAATTACCTACTTACTGTCATTATTGTAGGATATGGTGACTTGAGATGAAAAGAACACGGGTAGCCCACACTAATTGTGTGGAACGGGAAGACTAACCCTACTCTTTTCATCCCTTGATGAACGTTCGACCATCCCAAGAACAAATCACTATTATGGGGTCTTGCATCTCAAGGTATTGATTTGTGAGGAATTTTGAATTTATGGGTAATGGGTAATGGGGTCAGCATGCATTTTGATGCTATAATGAATCGTTCGTATGGGTTGCTAGAGTTGATCCGATGAATTTGAAGTCTCTACACCGTATTGGTATAACATCCAAAAGCCTCCCGATCAGTCTAAGATGCGCATTTGCCTATTTTGTGATAATTAAACCCAGTCAGATGCAGTAAATGTTGTTCAGTGCCTTACCTGTAATTGCAACATCCCGTATACAAGTGTGTCCAATATACAAATATATGTTTTGATTGAATATAATGTGATGTAAGGCATACCTACAATATGATATCGTATTTCAAGTTGCGCTGCTTTAGCAGGTCAACTAGTTTAATTCATATCAGAACGTCTAGTTATGCATTCCAATCGTGCTACAATAATTCGGCAGTTTTTTTTTTTAATAAGCACTTAATTTTTAAAAAATAATAATTTAAAAAAGTGACAAAATAATAATAATAACAGCTACATGAGATTGAACGGATATTCAATCAATCAATCAAACTGTTTATTTGTAGTATCAGATACATTATGTTACCATCAGATATTCAACAGATCTTCAGATCTGTTACATATCAACAGATATTCCCCAGTATAGGGTAAGCCCAATATTGGTACAGTTATGATGTTATTAGCAAGTAAAATTTTTAATAAAGCGGATTATAGGAAAACCTTATCTGAACTACTTTTCCTTACTACTTACTATCGATCACTATTGATTAAATTTATACGAATGTACAGGAAATTGTTACCTTAGTTAACTTTGGGAAGTGCATTTTAAAGGCTTTTTTTCCCTGCGTAGGTAAAACGGTTTTGGGAAAATTTAGAATTTAATTTTGGCAGTTCTATTTGCTTACTAGTTGCCCACCGCGTGTGTAGTCCATGGTCTCCCATTTCAAAATGTATCATTTTGCGTGTGTAGTCCATGGTCTACCATTTCAAAATTTCTAATTTTGCGTGTGTAGTCCATGGTCTACCATTTCAAAATTTCTCATTTTGCGTGTGTAGTCCATGGTCTACCATTTCAAAATTTCTCATTTTGCGTGTGTAGTCCATGGTCTACCATTTCAAAATTTCTCATTTTGCTTGTGTATTCCACGGTCTACTATTTCAAAATTTCTCCTGTTGACTGCTTGTTTGATACCGAGGACTTCATATATGTTTTGAAACGGGAGAATCTTTTGAGCTTCAAAAAGAGGTTTGGAGTGGGCCCTGATCGGTGGCTTAGTTATTATACGCACAAAACCACTTTGTAGCGTTATTATTCTTTTTAAAACGTTGATGTATGGTTTGAACTGAGATTAGTTATTCATATATTTTTATGTTTAACAACTAGAAAATGTTACAACAATTATTGTATTGTCAGTTTTGAAGTGGCTCAAGTTAATTACGCTGCGTACACAATTCCCTCATTGTGTCATGCTGCAAGGCTGGATCACCCCCCCCCCCCTCCTTTCTCACACCTCTTTGTCCGAGTCCTTATTAATATTGTTCCTCATTATAATGTTAGTTAATGATCTCGAGAAGTGATTATGAGTTTTGAGCCAGCAACCGACCCTTGACCTTTCTTAATGGGGAGCCGCCTGAGAAATGTAGGAGTAGGTGATTTTCAGGTCGAACCGAAGTGTGAAGTGACTTCCACGTAATGAGGCACAGCTAATGGAAATCATTTTGGGCGGGTGATGATTGAGAGGGCGGAATCCGGCCAGGTTCTTCAAGTTTTTCAAGCTCGCCCCATGCGCCGTTCACTGTTTTGTGGAATATAACACGGAGTGAAGAGTAAGTAGGTACTGTAACGTTATAGAGTTATAGAAATATTCTTTTCTGAACACTGAAATTAAGAGAATTGAAGTTTTCGGTCACCGGAGCTATCACTGATATCTTTCAGCGACCTACCCGTCTTCATTTCCCTCTGCAAAAGTGCAACGATTTTAGATAATTCCAACCATCTTCGACAGAAAGCTACCTTAAGAAGCTAACTGGCTTTGAGAATGATATTATAATTCTCTAAATTCATCCCCCTTTAGGCACCTGAAACTTACTGTGACAGTGTGGCTGTTCTCGAGTAGTTTTTTGGTCCGGCTGGGCGGAAGCCTAATCGATATCCAGTGATAATCTCTCTGGTGTAGAGGGGGGACTCTCGAGGGTCCACCGTCACTCTCCTCACTCTGTCACATGCTGGCAGAGCGTGGTTTGGTAGTGCGCGCTGACCAATTCATCATACTCCATCCACTTTTTGTGGGCTTATCAGAAGGATAAGCCCAAAGGTTTCCCAGAAGGATTCCTTTACAACAACCTGTCCCTTTGATAATACATACATCTATTGGCTTCCCCTCCCTCCCCCTTTAGAGTGTCAATATAAATAAAATATACTGAGCTTATTTGAAGGCCCAATTACCCAATTTACTAGTCCCAATAGTCCCTAACGATGGAGTTTGATCACCTAGAGTTGCCCAGATGAGCACAATTCACTGGACAACAACCTCTGACAACATTATCCGCCAATACTCGTATGTAGGAGCTTGTTCTCCACCAGTAAATATTACTGAGGTAGTACCATTTCGATGGAGGTTAGTCACCTTGAAGTTGTTCAGATGTCATCAATTCATCGAATTTCTTTGTACACCTTATGTGGTAAGCCAGCCATCTTGCAGGTCAGGTGAGTACCTACCTGATGATGCTCAGAAGTTGAGTGAAAAGCTTTGCACTGAATAAATTGTTGGTAAGCTAAAGGTTTATCTTTTTGTTTATTCCACATTGTTCAGATGTCGTTTCCTGAACCAGAACTTCATACTACTTTTCATTCCCTCTATTCCCTCCCATACTTCTGCTACCCAGAAGTATGTCATGTGGGGAGGGTGTGACAGTTTAGCTGTTCTCGAGTAGTTTTTTGGTCCGGTGCAGACGGGGTCGCTGAACGGAAGCCTAATCGACATCCCTTCTTAACCGCTGATATAGAGGGGGGACTCTCGAGGGTCCCCCGTCACTCTCCTCACTATGCCACAGTACCTAATCAAACCATGTGAGCGAATTTTCAGTGTTGGTTACGTATAGCTATATTCAGCGATGTTAGGGATTTTCGACCGCTCAAAAAACTCAATTCACTGAAACATTATTATTCACCATTCCATTTCACTTAGTGGTTTCATACACAATTTTTTGTAATCTTTTGGGTGTGAGGTGCGTTAGCTGGAGCTTCCATATATGAATTTTAGCTATCTATTTCACTCATTACCGTCTGCCTAGTTGCGACATAATTTACAGAACTCCGTGCATTATAGAAAATAAACAGGGAAACTGGCTCAGAGAATGGCATTATAATTCTATAAATTATATGACAAATAAGTCATTTGTTCACTGTGATGTGAAGAAGTGTCTTGTAATTTCGGGAACATTTTAATGGGACAAACGATTCAATACTGAAAAGAGTTTATTTAGATCCAGATAATGGGATAAAAAATGAAATGGCGGTTCAGAGGTAAAGATGGGGGAGAGTGTCTGGGGTGTAGTATTTCAACTGGTAAAATACTAACGATTAATTCGACCCCTTTTAAGGATTTCCCTACTGCGGTTGTGGGGGGAAGATGGAAAAGAATAAAAAAACCTTGAAACACCTTATGAAACGCCCCGTATTTCCCAGTTGTAATTGCCGGATTTATCGTATTTCTTCTTTGTGTCCTCTTTTCAACCTTTCGTTCCTTGAAATCGGTATCGATTCTCTTTGCTGTTGTTCGTCTTCAAATTAACCCTTTCCCGGGCTGTCGGGCTCACTCAGTCTGGTTCGTTTGCGTCGGGAAGGAATAATGAGCTTTTCTATGGTTCATTGACTTGTTCCGTGAATTTCTTTCATTTGCTTCTTCAAAAGGATCATCATGGGAAATGATCTATTACAGTGCATGGCCACGTACTGAATGGTTATGACCTGCTGGCCCTACGTGTGCTAATAAGTTGTTTGGTCTATCGTTCTATTGTTTTCATTATTGTACAGATTTTGGATTATTATTCTGTGAATAATACACCTATGCATTCGCTCAGCAAAAGTTTTTTATAACACCCCCCTCAAAATTTTTCTTTTACGTTTCAAGGTGCGTAGATTCCAAAAATGCAATGTCCGTCCGCCGTACGCCGTCCGCCGTATCATGCATAACTGCGTCATTTTCGGTCTAAAAAATTCGTTCTTTCACACACAGGCTCCATTTGGGCCTTAGATCTGTCCGAAACTTCCCAGCTCGATCGGAATATATCCTGGGGTGTTATGGGTGAAAAATGGGTTAAAAATATGGTTTTTGGGGGTTTTAGTCAAATTAGCATTTGAAGTATCTTTTCTCATGTTTTTTGGGGCGAGAAGACCGAATATGAAATTGATTTTAAACAAAGAATGAAGAATTGTGCTGTTGTATCGAAGTTTCAGCTCCCAAAATGTATTTTGTATGACACAAAAACCTGGGAAATTGTCTGAAATTACCATCAATTTATATAATAGCACTAGAAAAAGAGTCAACAGATGAATCAAGACGATTAAATGGCACTAGCAATGATCAAAGATCATTTGGGGGGAAAAAGGAGCTTAATTCATTTTTTTGGGGCCAAAATTGGTGGAAACCATCGGAAATAGCTATGTATTTCAATTATTGCACATGAAAGAAAATTCTATAGGGAAGCCCAATAGAATAATAAACCCACATGACAAGGACTTGCAGCGTTTTTCAAATAGATGCAATAACGATCTGAACGAGAGCCGTGTTCAATTTATTCATACTTCAAGTTCATGTTGGGGCTCTGCTTCAAACGGATGACTCTTTTTAATTGGCAGTTTCGACTTTCATGATTATCATCACAGATTTCCGAATAAATTCAAATAAAATCTCAAAGAGTTGAGTGTTTCATGCTTACTATAAGTAAATCCGTTCTGTTCATTTTGGTAATGTCAATAATTGAACTTTCAAAATTATGAAGAATGAACTTATGAATAATTGAATTATTCAACTCATTTCGAACTTATGAATTTTAGAATTATTCAACTCATTTCGAACTTATGAATAATAGAAAATTATTAAACTCATTTCAAGTTCAGTTCCATCCATTCAGTACCAGAATCAAATCGTAGCGTACGCCATTCAAATCACAAGGCCTTATTACAGCTACTACTTTGATACACTGATATAACTCACCTTAGCTTTATATTTAGGTCTATCATAAACAAAGTATGTCGTTGGGAAACAGTTGCCTAAAACCGGCCCAGTCATTCAACATGAATTATTAGTGAGCGAATTTTCGAAACAACGAAAATGAAACCAACTTTTCACCAAATACCTACACTTTCCAACGTTTGTGGACAATTGATCGTCTTCTGAGTGTTTGGTGAATGTTAAAAAACCATAAAACAATTGCAACCCACCACCTTCCCTTATCTATATTTATTTTACACAATTTACTGCACTTGTCAACCATTTTAATTTTAAAAAGCCACCCGATATTTTTTTCTTTTTTTTTTAATTTCGCGGGAAGATAATATTAAATTTGGTTATGCATAGGTAAACAAAATGATCTTATTCTGGCTATTCAATTATAATTTTGTGTTGCGAATTTAGGACCTTCATGAGTTTTGACAAATGTTCGAACAACTTGAGGTGGTCAGTATTTTGAAGGTGGATCCACTAATTTCGAAAATTTGCTCATTAAGCAACTGCATGATAGCAACTTTGTTGCTCCACTGTGCATCGTCCTCTGCATATTGAGTGTATCCTAAAACCGAATTTTTAAGTGGAGTTTTTTGAACAGATTGATCAATTTTTTTAAATTGATGGGGTGGATTTTTTAAAAATTTTTTTAGATTTTTGCAACGATTTTTCCGACATGTCAATTTATTATTCCTCCTTTGACGAAAGATCATCTCCACAAAACTTTCCTCCCTCCATCTATCACCCTCGCTAAATCGCTAGACTGACGCGCAAATCCTACTGTTTGAACTTCAACATCCGCCCATTAAATGCTGCTGCACCGTCAAAATACGCCGTTGAATGAGTCTTCACTCGTAGCTTTTCCCCGTCGCGGATTTCCTCGAAGGGAAATTTACACCGGGAAAACCGTCTGGAACCGTCGACTTCTCTCCGATGGGTTTTCTCCTACTATGACAGAAGCAGAAGTATCCGGAAATGTAAGCACATTTTCCCCCTCCCCTCTGGCCTTATGAGTTTTTTTTTCCTGTGACGGGCGGGCGGAATGTGAAACGGAATTTTCGTCTGTCACCCCGTGTTATGACGTCATATCTTCTCTCCCCCTACCCGTTAAAGTTATGACGTCATATCCCTCAAAATCTCCACGGCTGTTAGAACGTTTCTCATTTTCCCAGCGTTTTATATTCAAACCCAACTTCCACGTTCATTACTTAACAAACGTCTGTCAAACTTGGTATATTAAAAGGATTGGTTTGTATACCCAAGTTTGTTGGTTTGTTTGTAGTAAATCCGTATTGAGATTCACATCCAAATCGGTTTAGGTTCATATTCAGTATCAGTACGTAGCTGTATATCTAAGTACATAATATTATAAATTATACCATATTCTTATCAAGATGACCTTCGAGCAGTTACGCAGGCAGTATGAAGCCAAATTTCGACGTCACACTGATAATGACTAACCCTACTAGTATTCCCAGAAGACGTTCAAAATTTTAGTTGAAATGTACGAATACAGTAATGTGCACAAAGTAATATTACACGAGATCGTTGATTTTGGAAATAAAAAGTAGACCAAATTTGAGCGTTTGAGGGGTTTGATCCATATCAACTTTCAAACATTTCCACGAAGAAATGATCTTAACTGATAATGAGTCGTTTTAAGAAAAGGTTTTACTCATGCAGCATGGTCGTATGAGCGGGATTTCGAAGCTGTTGGACGAATTCTACCAGAAATAAATTAATGGCCTCCAAAAAGTCAAATTTGACCAACTTTCTTTGAGGTAAAAATGGTTGACTATCGAAATCTAGTCTTTTGTGTCGAGTCACCATTACCAATTTTAGTGATTTATTATCGAGTTTTGGTGGTATTTTGCCATTTTCGAGGATTTTTGACCCATAAAAACTCAGATTTGACCAAATTTTTAATTACCGAAAATTTTCGACCTTCGAACTCATGCTCATGTTTCCCTTCGCAATAATATTTGTTGGAATTTCGGATTGTTTATTGAAGGATTCAGAATGCTCTGAAATGGAAAACAAAAAGTTATGTACGAAACAAAAATTTGAGTTTTTTGGGTTGCAAATCGGTAAAAATAGTTCACAATTATTATATTCACTATAAATGGTATAAAATGATGACAAAATATCACAAAACCTTTGTCAACAGAAGGTTGAGTATGAAGATGAAGAGAGCAAAACTTGGGTCAAATTTGAGGTTTTGTGGAACCAAAATGTTATAGGCTGGTGCTTCGAAATTTCGCTCATATGTTCCTGCTGCATGACTAACTTTCTGCTTGGCCATTTACATTAATTTCCTATCAGCCCCTCGCTAGGGCTAAGGGAAGCATGAAATATTACTCTCGTAAATATTCTCGTTGTTACAAAAGAAAATGATGTTGAAGCGCAGACTGAATTATAGCTCATCTTGTCCGAGAAAACCGACAGTCGGATAATGTTCTCTCTCTCAGCCCGAGGAGAAAACCGAGTTTCTCCCTGAGCGTAAGCGTCGAGCGTAAGCGTGACCTTTAGTTTGGAAGTAGTAGGTGCGGGAGCCTTACTCGGTTTATTTGCATATTTATAGCTTTTTCTTCCTTTCGCCGAAGTAAGGCCGAGACTACCGTCGTTCCTATGTGCTGTAATTTTACGTTTGCTGCGTAAGGGTTTCAAGAATTTTACCGAATTACCTACTGCACGGACGTCACCGCACCGTTTGCATCAGTCGCGATGGTACGAGGCCCAAACACGATATCAAAATTCGGAGTAACCCCGGAAAGTGGGATCCTACTGAAGTCAACACGATAATTCGAATCTTTAGGCGCCTCATGTCATAGTTGGGTCGAGTCGTCTAATACGCTTTAACACTCAATTTCCTTAGACGGCTCTAAATATCACGATAAACATAAAAACAACACTACCGTTGGGAAGCTGACGATTTTAGGATGTTTTTTTTCCGTTTCTGCCTACGATTTAGTGCACTTTAGATTCAGGTGATAAGTTACGCTAAAAATCCAGTGAAACAATTTGGAAAACGTGAAAATTTGAAGTTTAACATTGAAAAACGCATAATAATTATAGTTTTGGAAATATTAAGTGGGAGTCCATCTAGCAGAAAACATGGTTATCTTCTCAGTGGTGTATTAAATTTTATTTTTGAGCGAAAAATATATGTTTAGTGACGAAAATTCTGAAGAAGAAAGAATCTTGATTCTCGAAATACTCGGGGGTTGGGGGGGGTGGGGGGAGAGTTTCTTGTTGAAAATTGGTTGCAGAAGCACATGCTGAAGTTAATGTAGTTTAATCTGGACTACCCTGTACGTATAATAAACTAGTGTGGTCCACCAAAATATCTTTAAAGGCAAACGAAAAAATGAGTTTAAAGATGTGAAGTTTTCGTAAAGTGGTTCAACTCTGAGTTTTTGTAAAGAAAATAATAACAAATAAATGAAACGACACAGCCAATCATCAAAAGCACTCATAGAATATAGTGGCTCGAGGCAAAACAAACTATTTCTATAGTCACTAGTTTTCTAAAATTAAAAGTGGGTCCAATGTTGGCAGCTCAAATCTCCATAAATTTTTTTAAATTTAGCGCGTCAGCCATTAGGTCAGGTAACAATGGCTAGTATCACTAAAAATTTACCTGATGTGATATAAAATGAAAAACTACTGTTTCTGTACCATTTAAAAAACGTCACTAGAAATTGCTAAAAACTAATAATAATTGCTATTAAATCACTAAAAATGTTGCGTTGGTACTCTGAGAATGAAGTGAGTATGGTCCAACCATGGAAGTGAGCGGGCTAGAACATTTATTCACTTGATTTATCAACAAGGTAGCCCTCCTAGTTATTGGGAATAAAACAAACGATAAAAGTACGTAATCCTTAAAGACGACAGAAGTTGTGGCAATTTATGCGAATTGGCCTCCATTTCTACTGAGCTTTGAAGATGGCGCTACGAGTTGAAACGACGCAACTCAGGGAGAAAGGGAAATCAATCTTAGTCAGTTTTAAATGTCAACTGGGCCCCGGTGTGACCTCGTGACTTTATGTATAAGAGACGTTGATACTCTTAATGCATAATACAACGGGAGCTACTTTGGAGTTTTCCATCCTACATACTTGGCAAAATCTGCAACACTTGAGAGGGAAATCTTCCCATACTAACGTATCCGCCGGTATGCGGTCGGTGTGGTCTGAGTGACGTGAATAATACAAAGATGCGTTCTCCTTTGTTATAAACATCAGGGCCCCGTTCAACGCGTGACTGAGGTCAGCTGATAAAATATTTTATGGCGCCCTCAAACATGGCTTGGATATTCTATTTACTTCGCGGTTCGTGTGTTTCCTCCATTCACAGTGGGGCGAAAGCACGAAAATCACATCTGCATAAAGCCAGCTTACGCCTGGATGGCCTGTTTGATAGGTTCTAAATAATTGAAAGCCGATATACTCTATGATGAGGTTCTTGACCGCTGGAATAAATACGTTTTGGAGGTTCTTGAGGTTCGGTCAGTGAACAACGATTTTCTTTACGCCAACGTTTCGTTGAATTCGTTCAACATCTTCAGGGCTTAGAGATTATGATGGTGATGAACTGATGATGATTACGATTATGATGAACAGAAGTTGATGGTGATGATGAAATTGAAGCAATTTGCTGACAATAACTTTATGCTTTGATCCAAATTCAAAGCATAATAAATATTATTGTCAGCAAACTGCTTCAATTTCATCATCACCATCAACTAATGTTCGTCATAATCATAATCATCATCAGTTCATCATCATCATAATTTCTAAGCCCTGAAGATGTTGAATAAATTCAACGAAACGTTGGCGTAAAGAAAATCGTTGTTCACTGACCGAACCTCAAGAACATCCAAAATGTATAAAGTCGATATTGGAGTTAGTTTTTTGAGTTCTTTGGACTCGAACTTTCCGGAAAATGAATCGATTGGTGTCCAAAAATGAGTTTTCTCATTTGAAGATGTCGATTATACTGAATTTTACCGTATATGACCGTAGACGAAATCAGACAGATGTCACGTGTCGTACCTAACTGTTGTCACGAGTAACATGAAACTCCGTGTCTGGCAGTTCAGTACAACAAAACACAATAATATCTTATAAATAGCAGGTCGTATACGTGCGGAATTATTGAAAAAAAAATCGTGTCAGGTACGACTTGTTCTCTGGAGGCAGCAGTCATGAGCTTTCAGGACCTCCTCTTCCTGGACTCCTATCCGGGAAGAGGATGTCCGAAAAGTGCCATCAGGAGCACTCATCTAGCACTTGTCCTGTTACCTCGGCCATTGCCTGGAGCAGTGACTACGGTCCCCGTCACCTCACCTTTGTCGATATTCTGTTCTGAGAAGGCGAGTGTTTATGGCGGATTGTTGACGTCATCCCGTTTAACAATAATAATAATAATAACCATTTATTGTGGAAAGGCCCATTGGCCCACTGTACACACACGAATTACACTGGCAAAATTACAAAGAATGAAAGAAAAAAATACATAATTAATAACATTGTAAAAAACTGAATGCCACACTGCGAAAAGAAATATGAAAAATAATGGTCCATACAATGAAATAGGAAAAATAGAAAGGGAGAGGGGGAACACTATTCACCATTAGCATAAAACTGTATAACGCCTAACTTGAATTGGAAGGGCATTCCACAGCCTTGCCCCCACAACACCGAAGGAATTACCAAAGATTTTTGCGGTGTGCCGAACGATCATGACTGCGTTGGACTGAGGAGAAGAAGCTTTGATAATGATGGAATTTAAATGAGAAGGGACAGTACAGTTTAAGATTTTAAATATGCAAATGTGGTGGCGGAGATAGAAATGTTTCTTCAAGGGGAGAGAAAAAAGTTTGAGGTTCTGTACTGAATTACGAGGTCTGATGTTATGGATGAAACGGATACAGGCATTATGGTTTAATCGGTGTGACTAGGTTTCTATTTTAAAAAACGCTGCAAAGTCCTTGTCACATGTGTTTATTATTCTCCTGGACATACCTTTAGAAATGATGGCTGTTCATTTATTGTTTCTTTCATGTGAAATAATTGAAATAGCTATTTCTGATGGTTTCAACCAATTCTGGCCCCCAAAACACAAATTAGGTACGCTCGTTTTTGTTTTGTTTTTTGTTTTCAAATTATCTTTGATCATTGGTAGTGCCATTTAATCGTCTTGATCCACGTGTACACATTTTTTCTAGTGTTATTATACAAATTAATGGTGATTTCAGACGATTTCCAAGGTTTTTGACTGATAAAAAATCAATTTTGGGAGCTGAACATTTGGTAAAACCTCAATTTTCCACTCTTTCGTTAAAATCGACTTCATATTCGGTCTTCTCGTCCACAAAAACATGGAAAACGATACCTCAAAAGCTCATGTTACTAAATGTTGCTAAAACGCAAAAAGTACATATTTTTGTGCACATTTTCATTCATAACATCCCTGGGTATATTCCGATCGGGCTGAAAAGTTTCGGGACGTCGGGACGTTCTGATCGGGGGTTTCTAGGGCTCAAATGGAGCATGTGTGTGAAAGAACGAATTTTTTAGACGACAAATGATGCCGTTACACGTGATACGGCGGACGGACATTGCATTTTTGGAATCTACGCACCTTGAAACGGGAAAGAAAAATTTTTGAGGGGGGGGGGGGGGGGGGTTATAAAAATTTTTGCTGAGTGAATACATAGGTGTATTATTCGCAGAATAATAAACCAAAACGCTACCTACGACTTAAAATCTACCAGGGCCTTTCACGGGGTCTGAACAGCCCCACGTCACTTCCCAGAGAGTGGAGGCCCCACTGAGTGCGCAATCCTTTTAACCCCACATCCCACATCACTCGCTCATCACTTACCAGGAGCTTTTCTCGGGTAAATACGGTCTCCCAAATCTTCCATATTCCCATGAATATGTAACGGGCGTCTTACTCCTCTTAGACCCGCCAATCCATAAATTTCTCAAAACATTTTGCCTAGTTTCTAGGGAGAATAGTCACCGCCTTTGAAAGCACGCACCGCAACAACAAACCGCAAGCACGTACCTTGCATCCTGGCACTTCCCGATGTCACTGCTTCAAACTTATAATCGATTCGGTTCTCTATTTACCCAACACCATTTCTTCTCTCATGACCATTAATGGCAGGCTCGTCCAACAAAAATAATTCATGTTCCACGTTGCCCTTAAATGTACAAAATAACTTGTTGTAATTCTTCATTCAATCTGACAATGAAAAGCTTGTTGTGGTTTTCCTGTATTTTCATCTCAAATGAAGTTGAACGCCGCAATTTGACTCAGTAACTTCCACAAGATGCAGTGCCTTCAACTCCAACGTAAAATTAAAGGGCAGTAATGCAGTTCTTTCGATCCATAATTTATCATCAGATAAATCTTACTGAGCCCAGGACCTCCTTATTCGTTCCAGGCGTGACTGCTGCAGCTCCTTATTCATCATCTGCCATTTTCCTTCAGGTCTGTGGAATTCCGAGCCCGTAACCCGATAAGTCGTTGAATACCCACACACAACATGTTATATGGCACTCATGGGTCTCCTGAGGATTGACGATAGAAACATGTGGATTCGATTTTGATGTTTCTGTTTAAAACCTTTTCGACAAAACCCCAACACGCCTTGGAACACATCACAGAACACAAAATAAAGATGGTGGTACGGATCTTTGGCCCTTGCTACGCTTTTTTGGTCTATTTTTTTGTTCTGTATTTATTTTAATTTTTTTTTTTACCTTTAGTGAATTTTCAGAGAAACTATTGCTAGGAGTCCTTAATTTTCAGACCATGAATTTTTTAAAAATTGTTTTACAGGAAAATCCATTTCTGAGCATCCTAAATTCATCCCTAGATTTTAACAAAAACTTATATGTATAATAATGTACATATATTCATTAATTTATTTATCTATCCTCGGGTACATGATAAAAATTCCAAATTTCGCCTAAACTCGTCTTGTCAAACAAAAGGTTGAGTTCGAAGATGAGCAATTTTCAAAAATTCTAAGGGGGCCAAATCTGGGGTTTTAGGGGTGAAAAATCGATAAAAACTGCTAAAATCGCAAACAGTTGATATAAAATCACTGAAAGTGGTGTGGAAACCCATTTCAGTTGTTTTTTCATACAGATTTGGATATTTGGGGAATCAAACATTGGTGTTAATGTCAAAATCAATACTAATTCACATGACGTTGTGTGGGATGGTGAATCACGACGGAGGGACTATTTCGATGATAAAAAAATTTTTCTCAAAAAAGTGTGGGCCAAATTTAACTTTATACGGGTCAGAAATCGGTAAAAAATGGATCTCGAATAGTGGTATGTTTTCTCGCTGTATCATTTTTCCACAATAGCACGAATATTTTTTTGAAAAATCGCTCTTATAACCATGCTACTTGACTGAAACTTTTTAAACAAATTTCTATTTTCTTATTTTGTATTTTATTTTATTTTAAGCACCTACCTATATATTTATTTTTTATTTTTTATTATTATTTTTTTTTTTTTTTGCTGAATTATTCCCACAGTAATAGGTAAACTGTCAATCCAGTCTTCGGATTAGGTAGTTTTGTTTAATTTTACCGCAAAGAAGCCATAAAGCCTTCACGAAAGATCATTATGATTTTTTTTTTCCTCCCTGTGTCTTCCACATGTAATTGCAAAGGTGAACGCTGAACCGCCGAGTGTTTCGAGAGTAAACAAAACGTTTTCACTAGGGCAAAAGCAAACTGGTGAAGATGGGCGCTGTGGAGGGGACGGCCGGGTTAATTGGCCCATGCAAACGTTTACCCAGTTGTTGACCTTTTGAATATCACTTTCTGCTGAGGCCCCGGAGAGTGGGAAAAGAGGTAAACTAATCCGGTAGATGGACAAGGAGGATTTGGCTGAGGGTCGTTTTTGTAGGTTGAGCGGGGTTTGTCACTCGCGGGTTTCATGAAAGGTCGCTAAGTTATCTCTCGGCTGTTACGACCAGAACCTGCGTAGGCGAAAATGTTGAGGGCTGAACGAGTGTGAGACTGGCCGAACAAGGTGCGGACTCCTATCTGAATCGAACCGGAATTCAGATTCAGTGCACAGAACCACGTATATTGCAATGTGTAACTCGTACATGAGCCTACGTACTGTATACCTATATAATTACTAAATCAAATGAACTTACCTTGTGAAGTTCGATTGTAATTATGATAGTGTCCAGCCCTCATATCACAGAATACATGGTAGGTTCGTCGGGGACGAGCTAGCCGCGTTAATTTTAAAGATAAGAGTCTCTAAAATTTAATTGGTTGTTTTGAAAAAACAAAATCGGGGGGTGCGCTGGTGGCATGACTACCAGCTGGCGTCTGTCAGCCGAACTTGATAAGGCTTCAGTTTCTTTAAAGATCATTGTTATGGGCATCCTAAATCGTAGTTTATCGCATGGGGTTGGGATGGGTGGGAGTGTGATATGAGGGCTGGACACTATCATAATTACAATCGAACTTCACAAGGTAAGTTCATTTGATTTAGTAATTATGACACGTGTCCAGCCCTCATATCACAGAATACATGGTAGCTGTTTAAAGATCACCGATAAACACGATTTACAATCCTAATTGCCGAGGAAGAAAAATTGTCAACAAATATGCCAATACATGCCAATGCCTAGCATCATGACACAAGTTACCAAGTCACCCTGGTGATACAATTTATGTAATAGCGTTTGTCGACTTTGAACGAACATAAATATATGTATTTGAAAGAAGAATACTGTAGAAAGCAGCATACATAAATGTATGTTGACAAAAAATACAAAAGTAGCATGTCGTTCAAGTTCACCAAAATACAAAAAAAAAGAAAAGCCAGACATGATTCGGATAGGGAAATGTTACTCCTCCATAATGGCATCCATGAGACAGGCTGATGTATCCGTAAGTGGTCTGTCATAGTACTTGGAGAACGTAGCGGTGGATGCACTCCAACCGGCTGTTTTCAATATGAGGTCCGTGGATATGCCCTTCCGCTTTGCTGCAGAAGTAGTAGCATGCCGGACAGAATGGGGCTTGAATACCGAGCAATCGACTCCTATGCGACAAGCAGGATGTCTTTCACCCAACGGCTAAGCGTTGCTTTAGATGCTGCCTTGTAAGGCTTACTGTGGGTGATGAAAAGGGCATCGCAATCTTGTGGACGAAGTTCACTTGTAACAGAGAGGTACTTCCGAATTAAAGTAGGGATACATAAATTCTGATCCCCGGTAATAAATTTGAATTTCAGAAGAGGTTGGGGTACATTCGGCTTGGAGGTTTTTACATGGTCGGGAATAAATATTTGAGCCTCCGACTCTGAGAAACGAATATTTGAGCATTTGACAAGATGGAGGGTTTGAATTCTCTGACCTGAGGCCAAAGCCATTAAGATGGTCAGTTTTTTGGATAAAAATTTGAGGTCGTCGGTGGAGACCCCCGAAAAATAATCTATAACTTTTTTAGGGTCCCAAGTAACCTCGTATCTAGGCTTGGATGGCCTCGTTTTGAAGATTGCTCTGAGGAATCGTTTTATGTCCTTATTTTCACCCAGATCGTGCATCGAAATAAGTGAAATCGCCGCTCTGTGAGAATTGAAAGTGCTGTATGAGTGACTAGACGTCTCAAATATATTTTGGAAAAAACTTATCACTTCCCGTGGTCCTGAACTAAAAGGACAAACGTCATTTGTTGAGCAATGCTCCCACCACAGTTTTAGGGATGAATTATATTGACTAATTGTTGCCAAGGAAAGTGACTTCAACATGGTGCTTGTAGCCACTTCTGGAATCCCCCTTCGGATAAACGACTCGCGGATAACCTCCCCGCCACCAGGATAAGATCCGCTGCGAGAGGATGGGACGTTTGGCTCCTGTAAGGAGAACATAGCAAGTTAGTAGCTGGACCAAAGTATAATGGTTCCTCTATAAGTAAGTTCTTGAAGAGTGGGTACCTCGGTTGACCTTTCCAGAAAGGCACAACGACCACGCCCGAGGCTCCGTCGTTCACAACTTTCTGTAGAACTCGAAGGATCATTGAAAATGGAGGAAACGCATAAAATTTGAAACGTTGCCAGTTCATCGTAAAAGCATCTACTCCACATGCACCTACGTCTCTATACCATGAAACGAAAAGAGGGCATTTTCTGTTGTAGCTTGAAGCAAATAGATCTATTTCAGGAGCACCAAATTTTTCAACTATTATTTGATAATACTCATCGGCCAATTCCCATTCAGTTTCAGGTGGTAGTATCCGTGAGGCGTCATCAGCCTCCTTGTTGTCGAAAGTATTTATGTATGACGCATATATCCACACATTTCGTTGCTCACACCATTGCCATATCAGCCTAGTGGCTGAATTCAGATGTGGGTGTTGAACACTACCCATTTTGTTTACACATGCAACAGCCGTGGTATTATCAGATCGTATTAGGATATTGCATTCCGTCAAATTCATGGCTAAAGTTTTCAAACCTAGATAAATCGCATAGATTTCTAGAAAATTTATGTGTCGGAGCCGAAACGAATTGTCCCACCACCCATGGGCTCGTTGTTGAGTTTGCACACAGTAAATACCCCAACCTGATAGAGATGAATCGGTTCGGAATTCAAGTACAAAAGAGTCAGATTTTAAGGGGCTGGCAGCTGTCGGGATATTTTTGACCCACCAATTTAAATCGACGTGGACATCATTCGGTATTTCCATAATTGCATTATAATGTCCCCTATTCTTTGAGAGTTCAATACATTTCACACGCTCTAAGTATTTCGTGTAAAGCCAGCCGTATTTAACTGCGGGACATGCTGCGGTCAGCAGGCCTAAAACTTGTGCCAAAAATCTAATCCTGCAATGTGTTTTTGACTGAAGCACTTGTAAAATGGACAACATTTTCTGTATTTTTTCCCGGGGCAAACTTAGAGTCATGCGCTCGGTATCAAAGATGAAACCTAAGAACTTGAAGTGTTTTGAGGGGTTAACTACACTTTTTTCCCAATTTATAACAAATCCTAACTTTTCAAATAACTCTATGCCTTTCCTAACGCTATTGCAACAATCTTCGTATGAAGAGCCTAAAAATAAACAATCGTCGAGATAGTATATCATATTGACACCTTGCGATCTTAGCGTTTGTACCAGCGGCTTCATAATTTTGGTGAAGCAATAGGGCCCGGAAGCTAATCCATTAGGTAAACACTGAAACTCATATAGCTGCTGATTGAAATTGAAGCGGAGGAACCTCCTATCCTCTGCCCTTATGCTTATCAAAAAATATGCATTTTTCAAATCCAAAGTACACGCATAAAATTTTCTTTGAACCAGGCGAGAAGCAGTGCGGACATCCTCCATTTTGAAATGAGGTGCTTCAATAAATGTATTGAATTCTTTCAAGTTTAAAATAAATCTTTTACCCCCTCCCGCCTTATCTGCAAGGAATATGGGTGAAACGAACTGTCCCGGCAAGGGGTCACATTTCTTTATGGCTCCAATATCAAGTAAATCCATAATTTCCTGGTCCATTACCAACTTTTCCGACAAAGAAAAGTTTGAGACTGGCATGGACGTCTGTATAGGATCTGCGACTATGGGGAGAGGGTAGCCCCGAACCCACTCAAGAATTACAGGGTTAGTAGTCACCGTGACCCACTCTTCGAAAAACTGAGATAATCTTCCAGCATATTTCGTACAAACCTTTTCATTTAATGTCGTCTGTATGATAACCTGCCCCTCCTCGGTGTATCGCTCGAGTTGATGTTCTTCCCCCGGGTCTGCCCTTTTTGTGACGCCGCCTCCCGGGGTTGACGGGCCGGGCGATAGTAGTTTAACGGCGCCGATTTGAGTGGGTATGAGCTCCCCCCAGCCTTCTTGTGATTATGGAATACCTTCGAGGCTACAGGCCTCGTAGGTTGAGAAGAGCCACCAGTACTAGTACTGGGATGGCTTAAAACCGGTGTTTTTATCTCCTTCGCCAGATTTTCTACCGTTTTCGCCGCTTTCAGATCATCGGTCAGCGTAGCACTGAATAAAAACTCCGAAGGAGGAGTCTTATCCACAAGCTCTCGTATGGATTGTTTCAACTTAGGAGAAATCTGATTCCTACGGACCACACTTAAACGATGAAATGCATATGACAACATACGTGATGAATCAAACAAAGGTATCAAAAGTTTTTGTTTATCTGGAATCGGTAATTCTGCTTCTTCTAATACGTAATTGAGGGCTTTCCCCAAAGCACAAAGACCTTTTCCGATTATATTTTGAGTTTGAGAGGAAGAAAAATCCTTGTTGATCTCCGGTTTAGTAAGTATTTTTTGAATTTCTGGGTTTAGTTTAGGTGGTTTGAGGTTTGTTAAATTTGTGGGAGTTTCGTATGTATCGAGTAAAGGGTCCAAAACGTCCTTTTTTAAACCATTTTGTAAAATGAATTTCCAACGAGGTACGATTTCCTTGTGTAGTATAAAAGTATTAGCCGGCTCCGATTCATCCGGGTTTACACCTAAAATATTGAGAATTTCATGTGGCAAAATATCACTAAGTCCCTCGGGTTGGTCGGTCTCATTATTACCATCAATAGGCATATCGTGATCGTTGTCTGCCGGAAGGTATACGTCATTGTGTATTAGAAGGACATCTTGGTCAGTCATAGAATCAGCTGGGGGGAGATGCGCTCGCCTCAGGTCTGCATGACCTTCGTTAGCGTCCACTTGCTGTGCGGAGCGTTCGGGTTCGGTGTCGACGGCTCGCGAAGCCTGCCGGCAACCGAAACCCAGGCCCGATTCAGTTCTCTGGTCCAGATTCGATACACTCGAATCCAGCTTGCCATGGAGAACAGAAATATTCCGCGGCACAACCGATACACTCGGATACCGTGGAATGTCCGAAAGAGATCGCGAATGTGAGCGACTCCGAGCAGTAGGAGATGGACGAGCGCCCGACCGCTTTGACGTCCTGCACGGACTACCAAAACGTCTGCGCTTTTGCGATCGAAGTTTCCTTTCGAGTTTCTCTATTTTTCGCAAAATTTTACGACGGGAGTTCCGGTGAGTGTCCCTCGAACTATCAGAACTGCCCGAGTTGGACCGGCGTCTTTGTCGGCCGGTCATCGTTGGCCCTTAACCTGAAAAGATGAGACCAACCTGAACCGAGGTTAGGGAACCAAAAAACTAGAAAATAAATGGTGACTTACCCCGTTTTCAGGAGTATCCAGAGGATTCCCTTACCTTCGGTGTAAACAAGTCACTCACACTGACCGAATTGGACGAGTGAATTGAAAAAATGCACAAACTTTCGCAAAAAAAATTGAATTTTTACGGAGCACTCAGTCGCGGCAGCGCGTTCGACGAAAAACTGAAGCCTTATCAAGTTCGGCTGACAGACGCCAGCTGGTAGTCATGCCACCAGCGCACCCCCCGATTTTGTTTTTTCAAAACAACCAATTAAATTTTAGAGACTCTTATCTTTAAAATTAACGCGGCTAGCTCGTCCCCGACGAACCTACCATGTATTCTGTGATATGAGGGCTGGACACGTGTCATAATTATTTGATTTATGTGTCACCCCGGACGATATCTGACCTTGGCCAAAATTGTTGTGATGGCAAACGAAAGGATGAGGTTGATTCAGGTCAAATTTCAGTTCGATAGGTCAAAAATCGCTACATTATTATATTGGTATAATATACGGCTCTGGAGGGTCTGAATTTTGTGAATTTTCTTAATTTTGGTGATGGCTGCTGAGTTCCATATCTCACATGCATATAGCCAGATGGGTCGCAGAAGAGAGAGGTAGAGTGTACGCTTGATGTGGAGAGGAACGGTTTGGCTAGCCAGGTATTTTATTTTATTTTATTTTAAAACCAGGAGGTATTTTATTTGCTGAATCCTTGATCGAAAAAATAGAAAAAATAATAAATAGAAAAATAATAAATAATAAATAATGATAAATAATAATAAATAATTAATAAATAATAATAAAATAATAATAAATAAAAAATAATAATAATAAAAAATAAATAGAAAAAACTACCAAAAGTTGGTAGTAAATCTCCAAGCATTGTATAATTTTATTTGTCCAATACATTTTTTTTAATTCTAGAAAAAATGGTCAAATTGGATTCTGTGGGGACAAATATCCCTTAATTAATTTAAATCAAAACAATCAAATATCAAAGAGAAGGTGTATATAAATTCACCAAGTCACGTAGAACGGTGACTGGAGACGTGAAACTCGTTGTCAATATGTAGTTGTTCATATATAAATAGTAAATAATGTTGTGTCAGTATATCTAGTGTTGTTTCTCAAGAAGGTTCTCAAATTCGAGTTTTTGGGTGTCAAAAATGGCTATAACTTAATCATCTTCTAAAATTTGATCAAAAGTGATCGCACTGCATGGATGAAACGTTTTTCTTTTCTTTTTCTTTCAACATAATTAATTTCCAACTAACACCGCCGCATTATGAATGTATGAAAGACAGCATACCAAAGAACGACAAATATAATACTGCGCTACGCCGCACGTAGGTAAATGAATACCACCGATATGCAGATAATAAGTAATTTGAAGTAATTTGCGGGGAACCTACTCGGATCGGAAGTGCGTTTCAATAATTCACCCAATAAATTCTATCCAATTTCTTTACTTTTCTCCCCGACGTGGAATAAAACGTTTCGGACGCGACTGTCCACGCCATCTTCAGTTATTCATGGACGATTATTGGTTTTCTAATATCCCTCATCATTTGCCATTTAAAAAAACATATTTGTCTTCCATTTAAAAAATAATAAACCAAAAAAGAAAAAAACCGACGCCGTTGGGCAATCGTAATAATAATTATTGGAATTGCCCAACTAGTATTTACCGCCGTTTAGCATTCGATTGGTGTGGTATTCTGAGTGCTTGCCGATTTTACGACGGTCGGCGGTGCTGATTGAATTCCAACGTGAAAAATGCATAGGAATAAATGTATTTGTGATACAGCAAATGACCTCAGACAACGTCGCCACTTTTCTCTTCAAGCTGTGGAAATCACAGCTGCTCGGGTAGTCATGCGCATAAAGTTATGACAATATACAATGGGCAATTTACCCGATAGCTTCTGAACAACACCAAGGCTGAATTTCCAAGGCCGATTTCAATTATCTACGTTCATTCTATGTTTGATAAATATTTTTCAAAACTTAACCTATATTTTGTTTACCGAATAAGTAATTACCATCCGATAAATAATTTATTTTTTTCCATTTCCACGTAACGCACGAGGAAGTTTGAAATTAAAATGCACGCCGTAATATTATAGGACCACCTGCGGCGATAGTCATCTCTCATTTTACGTTGCGGACCCCCTCCCCCCACCAATTACCCATATCATTACCCTACAATTCCATTTTCTAACCCCCCCCCCCCCCCCGCCCTTACTATAGTAAATGCCATTACCTCCTGTTCCCTTAATCAGGAGCGGTCTCTCCTATCAGCCCATCAAGGCTGACCCTTGCGATAGGTAGAATATTCCGTTAGGAGAATTTAAATTAAACTTAAAAAAGAATTTAAATTAAACTTAAAACCGAATCAGGCCCACTGAAATATATCTTGCTGCGGGTTTACGAATGAAACTGCTTATGTACTATGCAGTTTCAGGGTAAATTCATAATTTTAACTTAGGTAAGATGATTAATGGTCACGAATACTATAGAAATTTGAATTTTTATTACTTGACTACAATCATAATTAGACAGTTCATTATAATTACGTAAATGGTAATCCAAATTTAGATTGGTCAAAGTAAGGACCCACTGATGTTTAGCAATGAAATTTTGGTTCTCCGTTTTGTATTTATGGCTCAATCTTCAAGGGAACTAATCATCTAATAGACCGTCTGATTATTATTGCAAACAATTAATCATGCAGTCACATAATCTGTAATCGTGTATCATGTATTCAGTGATACGATTATGCCCCACTCTGATATGATGAGTATACGGGAATCTCAAATAGCCTATACCAATTTTGGTGGATTTATGTCAACTTTTGGTCTTACTAGCCGGTATTTGGTCCTATTTTTCATATTATGTCCTTTTAGCCGTACTTTTACAGATTCGTAGCGACTTTTGCCACCCCAAAACCCCAATTTCACCTCCAGTTTTGTGAAACATAATTTTGATTATCGAAATGCTGTTTCTTAGTCTCGAGTCCATTCTATACTAATTTTGGTGAATTTTAATTTTTTTCAGTTGGTGATTTAAATTGCAATTTTTGACCCACAAAAATTTAAATTTGAGGTTTATTTTCGAATATTGCTCTCTTCGAACTTGGTGTTTGTCATTACAAATATATGACGACATTTCGAATTTTTTTGTCTTGTAGGTAAGGTCAGACTGAGGTCTGGAGTGACACATGAATAAATATATATATATATATATATTTATATACACATTATATTTATATCTATATTTTCAAGGAAAATTCCATAAAATGATGCTGATTGCCGCCCAAACCCTTACCTTTATTCGAGAAGTTGTCTTCTCGACATGACACTCGATTCCAAGATGTTCTCATTTGGGTTCATAAAATTGAAACAGAGTATTCAGCTGCGCATGCGTAAAATTATAATCCCCCCCCGCGTTTCCTGACATTAAAAAAAAAACACAAATTTGATTACGCGTCTGTTGTTTGTAATTTAATGAAGATCCAGAGTCTTTCGTCAATGAATCACTGACGTTTTACTATTTGCATAACATTCTAACAGATCTCCCTGTTTCTTTGTTACAGTTTAACGATTACTGCCTCGTGCCCGATGAACCTCCAGTACTTCCCGATGGACAGGCAATTGTGCCATATTGAAATCGAAAGCTGTGAGTACCCTAAGTGAATCGAAGTCTTTCGACTTTTGTAACGAAAAACATAAATTTGAAAATATTCTCAATCAAAGTATTTGAACGACACGCTTGAAGCACTAACCACCACGGATTGAGTCACGTTGTTTTGTGCCCTGTAAATGACCATTGTAAATTATGGTCTGAAACAAAATTTCTTTTAATAGTTAAATAATATTCTTAATTTGAAAACTGCCGTTAATGTCAATGAATGACAAAGAATTATTAGTTCAAGTCAACCGTCAGTTCGAAGTAACATTATAAACTTTTTACTGATTGTTGGACTTGAAATTCTAGAAAGTGTATGATGACGGTTGGTTCCAGTCATGCAGCATGGCCGTTGAAGTGAATTTCCAAGTTTCATCCTATAAAAATTTCAGTGATTTTCAGCTAATGTTACCCAGTATACGCAGTTATTGCCTAACAATAACGCAAACTTGACCCACCCTAGTTTTTGTTAATGTTTTGGCAAAAACTCAATCTTGACCCATCTATTATTGTACGTAGCAAATATTATTGGTTATTGAGATATTATATTATTTTCTGTAACGACTATAACACTATAACGCTATTGGTGCATTCATAGCAATTTCAGCGATCTTTGAACCGAAGAATCAAATTTGACTAACAGTAGAACTTTCTATACTACTAACTAATCCTTTCGTTTGATGCAACAAACATTTTGGAGAAATTCCAAATGTTCTATCTTTTATTGAAATTTCATAAATAAATACATACCTACATTCTATATATACGTATATATATATATGTCCATAAAATTAAATTTTCAAATTAAATTTTGAATTAGGGGTTTTATGACTCTAGTATGAATCAGAACTACCTACTGGTAAAATAGGCAGTTTATTTATGTGAAAAAAAAAATTTGTACATAATTTGATGTACGAACTATACCAGCCTTCAATACCAACCTCCTCTTACATTATAAATATATCGATACGTGTATGCTTGACATCAGACCGTTATTCATACTCTGACTGAACAATGGCGGTAGGGAAATGATTTTCAAAATTGAATGAAATGGTCCACGAACCAGATGAAATATTTGAGTGTCACTCAATCAAATACTAACTAATCATTACTGGAATTCCAACAAATTTTCAAACATTATTGTTAATATTCTTTTCTGATAATGTGCTTTTCCCTTCTTCTGGTGTATATAAGCTTGTTTGAACGGAAGACGTTCCTCTCCGACGCAATCCTGCCTCGGAGCCCGATTTTGCATTTGTGTGACTTCATGCAAAAGAAATCAGCTCAATTTGCACGCATTGTTGTTGGAAGTACTTTTAATAAACGACTTTGAGTACCACTGGCTTTTTGTTTTTTTGTTTTTATCATGTGTCACTTCGTATTTTGTAAGATTTTTGTTTTGTGGTCGAAATGTCGAGCTCTTTTTTGAAATTAAAATCTGAGAAAAGAAATGTACTGCCGATGTAAATTCAAACTTACCCAGCCTACTTAAAAGGCAGAAATACGTACACAAAAAAACTGAAGAAGGAAGAAGTGCAATTTAATTGTGTGTGCGCAAATGTATGGTAATTTTTTTTCTCTGTTTAAATTGCTTAATTGGAAACTGTCTTTGAAAAAAAACGATCTAGTTCATTTAATGTTTATAATTTATGGTATACTTCAAAAAGTCAAAGAATTTTATGATGGTTTGATTGATTTATAAGGTATTTTTCATGTGGATTCATAGCTCATTGTTTAGTTGTTGGATTTTTTCAAATTTCAGTGCGTTCAGTTGATAGTTTCATATTTCAGTTGGCTCAGTCTTTATGATGATGACGTGCATTCTACACCTATTTTTTGTCTCAAACCTTATACTTAGTGATCTGGGAAATTGGGTGACAAACTTTTCGTTTTATTGGATTTTTAAAATTTCAATCGGCTATCCATCCCGTATTTCTGTTGGGTATCAATCCGACAACCGACAATCTAACTTGATGCTTGCCTGGAAAACTTAGCATTTCTCTGAGGGTGAAATTACTCTAATGTTATATTAGTATGAAGGTAATGTAAATCGCGAAAAAGTATCTATTGTAAAAATCCTTAGAAAAATCTTTCTTCCAAGGTTGATATTTCCAAGGCATCTGAAGTCTTACTGAAGAGTCACGAATGTCTCCAATGTTTCATGATCGTAGAAATTTAGTAATTTTATTCGATCATATTGTTTTTATATTTCAAGTCAGAAAGCACCCAGACATTTAATCTATAATGGGAGGATACAGTACACGTACATGTACCTGGTACATAACCTGGTACCATAGCCGAAGTGGGAGGCTGGTGGTGGTTAGTAATGTAAGTACTTACTACCGAAGTATGTGCGCTTTTGGCAAATCACACCAACTAGAAAGAAGAATTGTTGTCCTAGTACAACAATATTTTTGACATTGGAACATTGGTTTTTACGGTAGTGCCATTTGATCATAAAAATTAACGTAAGTGGGAAATTTTGGTATCTTCAAGCCTTCAGCGGATTAATGTTGGACGAATTTAATTACCTACTTTATGTCATCATGTACATCCAACATGGAATAACTTCCTAGATCTTCTTGGTTGCTTATCATAGTAGTTACCTTCCGGCAGTTGGATAGAAATCTTCTAAACCATCGAATTTGCCTTATTATAACCAGTCATTGGACACATATGCAATACTTACAGTGCAATTTCCCTACCATCACTATGCACAACGACCAAATTCAGATTAGAAACTCTCGCCCCCTGCCCGCATTGCAGAGCTAACTTTGGCCCTTTCTTCAGCATTTGTTTGCCATCAAAGCTCATGTAAAAAGTTTAGAAAGCGAGTGTACCTGCTCACTGTCCTTTAAAGGTTAGGAAAGGTTTGTTGTTTGTAACTGCACCAACTTGAACCTCGAACATTCTCTAACAGGCGCAGGTCTAATGCGCAGGCCCCGTGAGGTTAGAATGTACGTCATCAATACCAACAAACTATTCCCTCATCCCACGATGCAACCTCGGCTCAACGATTGAATCCACAATTTCACAAGGAAATACCTTGAAAATCGACAAAATTCAATTTAAAAAAAGTTATGTGATTCGACTATAATTTGTTCGATTTATTTTAATTTTTGATTTGCCTCGCCCAGCTTGTCCAAAACAGCACTTGACGACTGTGCCCGCGGAAAGTTGGGTCACAAACCAATAAAAACTAGCCCAGTACTTCTGCCTCTTCTCTGTTCTCTCAGCCTCCGTTTCCTATTCCACTTCTTCTATTTTTTGAACCGCTCTTCTCATCTTTCCTTCTCTATCTCCCGCCTTTCTTCTACTTTTTCTTCGTGTCCGAGTACGCTGGCAGTTGCGGCCAACCACAAGCCGCAAACTAAACTTTTACTGCGCCACTTTTTGTTTTCCATTGTTCTCTGATATTTTTCCCATAGCTCAACCTCGAATTTTCGGCCAATATTCATTTTTTAAAACGATTAATCCGTAAAAACAACATACGACTTGTTCATGGATTATAATTCTGTTTGGTTTTTCGTACTACAACCACCGATGCTCCACCAAATACACCGACAGCCATTTGGGAAGTTTGTTTGCCAACTTTAATTTAAACATCGAAAGCTTCATTTTGAGTTAATCATCATTTCGTGCACGTCACTGGTTTTTTGTCACGTACAGGTTTTTGAAATAAAACCTTTTATTTTTATGATTTCTGTCATATTTTATGATTTGGTTCCGTTTTCGTCAAATAACATTTTATAGCGTCTAGCTGATAACCAGTACAGTCAGATCAGTAAAGAAAAATTTACTTATTGTAAATAGCCTTACGACACTGGCTTCAAGCATGTTTCAATGTCTCGTCCCCACTTAACTGTTACAATCATGCATCGTTGGATTTTTATTTCACACCCATTATTATGAGTTGAGTTGCATGGTGTTTTTTTGAAAGAATAAATTTAATTATAAATTATGATACCTATTGATTTACCTGTACATAATCTTAAGATGTAAATGGATTAAATGAACTGAAAGGTTCGGACTGAAAATCGGGGGCAACGAAGGCGTAGAGCACGAATGTCTTTGTAATAAGAAATTTTGAGTTATTAATTTGTATATTATTTAATTTTTTCATCACACACATGATGATCACTCACTTTCATTTTCGTTGTTATCTACTGCGTTCTCGGACACGATTGAAAAAGATTTAGACAGGGGTAGTGGTTCTATTTTCAACTCCCTATCGATGAAGCTAAAGGTTTCTAGACAGACAAAACTCAAACAGAACGCGATACTTAAGCAGTGTTATTCGGTGAATTATGGAGTATTAGTAGTTACAAGTATCATGATAGACCTTCGCCAATAATCATGGGTTGCGTATTAGGTGAGGTTTTGGATTCAACTTTAGCTTTTAATTATCACGTATAATGTAGTCGTTTTACGTGAATAACTTTCAGATCGGTTCTATCACTCAGAATGAAGATATTATTCAATTTTATATAAATAATATAAAGTTGAAATGAATCATCGGGTTTTCATATCACCAGACCTAAATTGAAGAGAATATTTAGGTGTCAATAAATTTAAAATTTCCATGAGTTATTACAAAATTCTCCAACTATCTTTTGGTCTCGTGACCAATGACCAGTGTGCCAAATGTTCGTGCGCTGTTTATGTCATGGCTGTATATATAGTTATATCACGAAAATAAAGCAAATGATTTGAAGATAACAATCGAGAACACAACTATTCACGTCTATTGTACACTTCTGAACAATAGACGTGACAAACTATGATGGACAAAATTTCGGGTGAAATTTTGGAATTATGTTTGATGTTTATTTAATAATAAAAAAATAGTGACCAAAATCTCTTCAAATTTGGTTCCACGGTGACGGAAACGAGAATAATTTGGCACTGACTCGTCAGCAAGATCTACTTAACCGTTCCAAGCGGTTTTTTCTTCGGGACATACCTCTGCGTCATCCTTGTTATTCGTGCTTCCAAATTGTGTTTTGCGTATAACCACATAAGTAGAACTTACGATGTGATTCCTAGTATGGGGGATTTCAGGTTTAATTCTCCCACCTCAAATAATTTGGGTGGAGTGGAATGTAGTAAGTTGAGTTCTCTTGAATTGTTTTTGAGTACCTACTTCAAGATTTTTAAATCTTTATTTTGGGGGATTGAACCACGGGCTTTCACCTCATCTCATATGACCACAAAAGTTAATCAACTTCAACATACCTATATTATCCTGACTATGGATGATAGATGTCGACGCCATAATTTGTAAAAGCCTGGGGGATAGGCTATACGTGTTTTTTTTGTCTTATCGATAAATTAATTGCTACAATATGTGATTACACGCAAAATACATTTTGATGAACTGCACTAAATGGTCGAAAAGGATGGCGGAACTTACCGCGATATCCGCTCGGAGTACTAGTGCAGACCCCATATCACCCAGTAAACAATCTTAATTCTACCGACGGTTAATGAAGGCTCGCTATCCAAATAAATGAATAAATGAAGATAATTTGGATAATTTCCATCTTCTATAAATAAAAACTACTTGTAAAACACATCCTCTAAAATTTCAACGTTTCAATAATTACCAACATGTTCCAGAAACTATCTGTGTCTTGTGATGAAGCCTTGCTGCGCAATGCTACAACCAAGCTGTCCATAAATGGATTTCAAACAGTGCCAAATAAAAACTCGATGAAAAACCAAATTTCCTCACATCTCACGACTTCAGCCTGTACGCTCCTCATGATTGTTGCTTTAATCCTAACGTGACTCTCCAGCTTCGTTGCTCTCTTTTCACATCAAGTTTCGTAATTAAAACAAATCTAGACGTTTCAAATTACAAGAAAAACTTGTGATCTATATTCATCCTTCTAATTTTCGCTTTCTTTTTCTGTTGGGTTGTTCTCGAAAGAAACACCTGATATACCCGAATAACCTGAATAATGAGACACAGGTACAAAAATAATAAATAAATACACTACTAGTGTGACGTCGTAGTGACTCACAGGGCTTTTAGGAGGTGATGCGGCAGGGGTTTGTATTTTGGTTGCTCGGCACAGGCTTTCGGAACTTGTCTCCTTCTTCAGCGTGAAGCATTCGTCGCTCTAGATTGAAAATCAACAGTATCAAATGAGAAGCCGCCCTACCTATCTCTAATTCAGGTTGGTTTAAGCATCTGCAAAGACTCGGTCGCTGGGTACCTCATATTATGCAGAAGTTTGTATGTGTGCCAACCCAAACAACTCCCCGGACATCCGTTTGAACAGTGCGGTATTTTAGATTTTAGAAACATTCTTTTACGCTACTCGTAGCGAAATCGAAGTTGACGATTTTAAATGTTTGAAGAGTGGTACATACAAACGTGACCAAAATATTAATATGACTAGAAATAACCGAGAAACAACCCACCTTGCTTCTTCTGAAGTAGTGAATGTCTGTTTTCACGTCTAAAATCACGAGAAATACCATTACAACCTTCAAGTAGCTATCATTAGACCAGGCTACATGAAATAAGAATGTAGAAGAAAGAAAGAAAGAATGTAGAAGTTGATACCCTCTTTCCCTTTCTGTTATGGTCAATGGACACTAGGTATCCATCAGAATTGTTTCCTGATCGGTTCTCTTATCACAACTTCAGGTATCGGAACGTTAGGTTAGGTATAGTTGTGGTAATGGGAATGATACACTCTGAATCAACATGCAATTTCCAACCTATTAGAATATTACTTGAAAAAAATTAATTAACCTAAATTCCGAAACACTGCACTGAGCGCGTCGCGTGCTGTCTACAGCTGTAATAATTGCAATTAGTAAGCCATTCGGTTCATGATTGCTGTAGATTGAATTATCGTTCCACAAATTTTGCTGATTGTACAAATTGTGATGCACATTAAGGATGCGTTACCCGAACTTGAGATTGGTACCTGTGGAAATCATCTACTGGTTTTTGTAGTGCTAAGTAAACCAAAGTTTTGTCCCAAGTGACAAAAGACCGCTCGTGGCCTGAAGGAGGCGAGTTCCTGCTCCGAAAGCTTTTGTCTAAAGGGAACTGAGATTTATGACCAACTGCTGTCACATACCGACGGCAGCATCAGTATAAGGTATTGCAAAAATTAACGAAAACACTGAATTTTTCACATTTTAATCTAGCGTCCGTATACAGCTCCAATAATTTGGCAGTCGCAGATTCAAGTCATCATCGTAAATACTTTTCCCTTGTATGGTCACTCATTGTAAAATGAAGATGTCGTGACTGCAATATTCGCTACGTTCCAATTTCATCAGTCTCCCGAAGAGTCAATCGATTGAAAACCCACATGCCGCCTCCCTCCTACAAAAACCCTGACAAAAAAAACCATATCAGTTACGAAATGAAATTCGTAGACTCAAAATGTTGTTGTATTGTCTGTCAAGAGCAGTTGGCTACACTATGCGTGATATTCTTTACAAATGGAACGCGGGCCCAAAATCCGTGGGTATTGCCAACGAAGTACAGTTACCGCAGTTTCGAGTCCTTGGCCACAGGCAGAGCCAAAGGGTCATAAACCTGTCGACAGGTACTGGAAAACCCCACTCCTAATACCTCCTACCTACATAGTAAATAATAATTTTTTTTTTTTTAATGTTTACCACCTCCAAAGAAAAACCAACTGAAAATGGGACTTTTTTTCCACCACATGAGATATGTGGCACTTTTTCCCTTTAAAAGAAGTTCCCAATTGCAAAAAAAAAACCTTGGAATCCGATGTTTAAAAAAAAATATCCTTTGCATGTTCATTTGTTCTCTATTCTATCTTCTAAACCCTACTTCCTTTCTGTTACCCTCGCTCCAGCCGCCTCCGACCACCGATATTTCATTCACGCAGTAGGTGCAGGAGTTTGATTTAGATGGTAGCCAATAAGTCAAAGAATAATGGAGTCAGGTGATGACAGTCAGTAAGTCAAAGGATAATGTAATCGGGTGATAACACTGATAACTCAAATCGCCCGACTCGATCATCTTGGTGGAGCCAACCTGGCGAACCTGCATATTATGCTAACTTGGCGAAGTCACCTTTGCCCCAGTTTACCCCACCTGTATAATTGGTATAGTTGTTTTTACGTAGGGATTATACTTTTTTCTATGACATACAGGTCATAATATATTAATATTAATATTTACCTAACAGAAGAACCCCCCTTCACTTCCATATTATCTAATTTCCGAATCACTTAAACTCACTAAATCAACTACTACCTTCCAATTGGTGTTTATAGGTGTAAGCTTATAATTACTTAGGCGATGAATGAAGTTAGTAAATAATGTGATAGGAAAGACTGTCAAGTATTATTTTAAATAGGATCCAACCTTATTTGATTAATGATTAGTGACGAACTTTTATTGTTTACTCGGCGTTATTTTATTTTAATTTAGTTTTATCAGTCAGTATGTCGTCACGACGCAAACTAAACAGTGATAACCTTTGGAAACCTAATTTTTTAATAAAATTTTCGAAGAAGAATTAAAGCTGGGGCTTTTAATTGCGTTAATTATCTACTGACAGACCTGAAATATATTTACAGTTATGGTAGTTCAGGAATCAGTAACCCATTACCTGGTGTTGCAAGATAACTCAGGGCGTTGTGATTGGTGATTGCAAAAAAATAACAAAGTTTGACCTCGTAAAGACGACCAATAGGGAAGAAAAATAATGTTCCACAGCAAGGGAAGAAAAAGAACGTTTCGGAGCAAATGGGCGACCCTTGTATAATCAAAGCACCATCGGTAGTGCATGTACTTAACCGGTAGGTGTACAATCTTTAAATCTCCTTTTTTCCATTATTTACTATTCAACAATTATTTTAGAGCTTTGAACCGAAGGATACAAATCGTACACGGTTTTTAGATCTAGTACGTGTTTCTCATAAACAACTCTTTCTGTATATTCGTGACCGGTGGTAATCGGAGGAGGCCGGAGTGCGCACCCTCCTTGCTGTGTGCGTTGTTTGACCCAACAAGTTTGTGCTGTTTTTGTTGCTGTTGAGCCAGTGTTGTGCTGTTTGAATGTGACGAAAATTGACAAAAAGGGCTGTAGGTGGGGCATGGCAAAAAAAACTACAATTATAATTCCGTTCGCAAGGAAAGTACAAATTCATTACCAAAAAAAAACGTTCCGAATAATTTGTTTCATTTTAATTTTATGTTTTCTCATTTTTATTGTTTCGTTTGTGGAAGAGAATGAACTCGGAATAAAGACAGATTTTTTTTTTCACTTCTCTTTTTCTCTCTCGAATTCAATTCGCCCCTGTTTTGCCATCAATGTATGCTTGTCCTCTAGTTGGGTATACAATGCGAGACATCCGCTATAAGTGGAATGAAGGCCCAAACTCGGTTGGAGTCTCCAACGAGGTGTCTCTCCCCCAGTTTAAAGTACTTGGACACCGGCAGAGGGCAATGGAGATAAGCCTGACCACAGGTACATGAAAAATTCTCAACAAATCCCCCCTTTTTTGTATTAATTGTTATTATTGGTTTTCATGTCGTTTTCTCTTTGATATTGATAACTGATTGTATTTTTTTTATTAATATTATCCCTCTCGTTTTTACTCCCCGTTGTTTATAGTTGAGTTTTATTGACCCCCCACCCCCCCCCCCCTTCTTAGATAGGGATAAAGTACTTACCAAAAAATGACACCTGTTGTACCCCTGTTCTTGGCCTTAAACCTGCCTGTATTTTAAATTATTCGAATTCCTTCATCTGTGTTCATTTCCCGTTCACCTGATGTCGCTGTGCTTTGGCATCTTATGGATTCACCAACAATTCTCCTCGTCCTGCTCTTCCTAACCTTTGACCCACATGTTTCCCTGGGTATCCTGGTATCACTTAGTCACATGTTCTCCTCAACTTCTGATGCCTTCCCTGTTTACGTGTTGCTCAAATTCCTCGGTAAATTTGTACCTACATGTTTTTCCAAGGATTCACCTCTTGTTCCTATTCTATCAAATGTTCACCTGGGTTAGTTGGAATTATTCACGTATCAAGTTGTTCTCCCTAACCTTTTGAATCATACCTATATACCTACACTGTTTTAGAAACACAATTAATCGAAATGATGGATTGTTTGCTTGAAAATTAAACTGTTTCGAACAAACCAAACTTACCAAGAACATGATTTTTATTTGTATATTCTACCAGTGTAATACAACACAAAAATAATACAACATATGAGTGTAACATACGAATACTTACCAGTTGCTTTTGGTGAATGTATCTAAATTCTGAACAGTCATATTCTTGTTTACTACTTCAGTAACATCATTGCTCCTGTTAAAAACATCCTTATTTACCTTTTGAGCACCTATGCTCACTCATATTTGAATTCCAATGCACATCATTTACACATCATCTCAAATATCAATTCAGCTTCCCCCTCTTTCATCCCTCTCATCCTTCCCCATATACTCGCATTGAAAAATGTAGAAAATATTCATTTAAAAAAATAAAAATGAAAACTACCTAGCAAGTGAACCATTTTTTTAAAAATGATTCGAGTTGTCCGCCCTCACTCTTCTAGCTCAAACTGGATCCCATCGTTGACAAAATATATTATTCCGTTAGTTTCGGTATATCGTAATCAACCTTTTGTTATGCCTATGTCCCATAGATAGCCCATAATAGCTCATAATTTCTAGCTGAAAACACCTGAGTTTTTTCACAGCTTAAACCCCATCCTGTTTGTTCATCACACTTTCAATTTTCTGAATATGAACTGTTTTACGTTTTTTTATTTTCCTTTTTTCCGTTAGTATGATTTTTTTTTCGTTACTTATAACATATTACGAGACTACATCAGTTCAATCCACGTTGGACCGTCAATTTTTCCAAACTAGCCAGTACGATCTAGTTGATTTTATTTTAGAACTTTGTCCAACAATTAGACGTAAACTTGTGTTTCATTTGTGCATGTATAAATGTATATAATAATTGTATTTTTACGCACTGTGTTTTGTGTGGCTTTCGTCACATGTTCTATGAAATAAGTTGAGATTTAATGAATTTTGAGCGTTGGAAGAAACTATAAGTTTCACTGAGTTAACTATAAGTCAGCTATAAGCTGATTTCAACGCTCTACTTAGTAGATAATTTCGAAAATCGAAGTTGAAAGAATTTATTTGAATAAATTTATCTAAGGTATTATGATCTGGTTTGATGTAATCTGGATTTTATTAGGATGGTTACGGTCAGGCTTGGTTAGGGTTAAATTGAAAATTGTGGAATCCGAATTATTGTAGGTAGTGTATAATGCCATTGCAGATATTTGTTCTAACCAGAACTCCATACGCTGACCCAGATCTGTCAAAGTATGATGATGTAATTTCAGGTATGATGATGATCTGGTTTCATGCTCAAATTGGAAGCTTTGCGTTGTTGATTTTTTTTTTCGTTTTTAGGATCATTCACTGTTTGGGTGAGATGGTAAGGGATGATAAGGAAGATTAGGATGGGCAAGGACTGACCAGTGGATGAGCAGGAATGTTCTGGGGAGGCCAGGGAGAGTAGGTACAGATGGATGACTAGGGATGGTCTAGGGATGGTTAGAGATGAACAAAGGGTCAGGAATGGACATTAATGTAATAGGGTTGAGCTGATATGGTCGACGACGGGTATGAATTTTGGTAAGGGTTTAGCGGACGAGTTTTTTAGAGAAGGTTGAGTGTGGGAAGTAGTCTCGAATTTCTAGTCAAAATTTGAGACTGAAATCAACGGTTTCATAAGGGTTGAATCGATTTTTTTTTTTCAAACTGGGCAATAAAAACAGCGCATTTTCCAGCAGCTACCAGTTTAGTAGTAACAAAAACGAATTTTAGTACCTAAGGGCTTTGCGGACGGGTTAGAGAAGGTTGAGTATGGGAAGTAGTTAACCTGTTCAAGAATTTCAAGTCAAAATTTGAGACTCAAATCAACGGTTTCATAAGGGTTGTATCGATTGTTTTTTTAAATTGGTCAGTAAAATCAGCGCATTTTCCAGTAGCTATGAGTTTAGTGGTAACAAAAACGAATTTTAGTAAGGGCTTTGCGGACGGGTTTGCTAGAGTAGGTTGAGTATGGGAAGTAGTTAACCTGTTCATGAATTTCAAGTCAAAATTTGAGGCTAAAATCAACGATTTTACTAGTATAAGGGTTGTATCGATTTTTTTTTTCTAACTCGTCAATAAAATCAGCGCATTTTCCAGTAGCTATGAGTTTAGTGGTAACAAAAACGAATTTTAGTAAGGGCTTTGCGGACGGGTTTGCTAGAGTAGGTTGAGTATGGGAAGTAGTTAACCTGTTCATGAATTTCAAGTCAAAATTTGAGGCTAAAATCAACGTTTTTACTAGTATAAGGGTTGTATCGATTTTTTTTTTCAAACTCGTCAATAAAATCAGCGCATTTTCCAGTAGCTATGAGTTTAGTAGTAACAAAAATGAATTTTAGTAAGGGCTTTGCGGACGGGTGTGTTAGAGAAGGTTGAGTATAGGAAGTAGTTAACCTGTTCATGAATTTCAAGTCAAAATTTGAGGCTAAAATCAACGGTTTTACGAGTATAAGGGTTGTATCGATTTTTTTTTCTAACTCGTCAATAAAATCAGCGCATTTTCCAGTAGCTATGAGTTTAGTGGTAACAAAAACGAATTTTAGTAAGGGCTTTGCGGACGGGTTTGTTAGAGAAGGTTGAGTATAGGAAGTAGTTAACCTGTTCATGAATTTCAAGTCAAAATTTGAGGCTAAAATCAACGGTTTTACGTGTATAAGGGTTGTATCGATTTTTTTTTTCTAACTCGTCAATAAAATCAGCGCATTTTCCAGTAGCTATGAGTTTAGTGGTAACAAAAACGAATTTTAGTAAGGGCTTTGCGGACGGGTTTGCTAGAGTAGGTTGAGTATGGGAAGTAGTTAACCTGTTCATGAATTTCAAGTCAAAATTTGAGGCTAAAATCAACGGTTTTACGAGTATAAGGGTCGTATCGATTTTTTTTTTCAAACTCGTCAATAAAATCAGCGCATTTTCCAGTAGCTATGAGTTTAGTAGTAACAAAAACGAATTTTAGTAAGGGCTTTGCGGACGGGTTTGTTAGAGAAGGTTGAGTATAGGAAGTAGTTAACCTGTTCATGAATTTCAAGTCCAAATTTGAGGCTAAAATCAACGGTTTTACGTGTATAAGGGTTGTATCGATTTTTTTTTTCTAACTCGTCAATAAAATCAGCGCATTTTCCAGTAGCTATGAGTTTAGTGGTAACAAAAACGAATTTTAGTAAGGGCTTTGCGGACGGGTTTGCTAGAGTAGGTTGAGTATGGGAAGTAGTTAACCTGTTCATGAATTTCAAGTCAAAATTTGAGGCTAAAATCAACGGTTTTACGAGTATAAGGGTTGTATCGATTTTTTTTTTCTAACTCGTCAATAAAATCAGCGCATTTTCCAGTAGCTATGAGTTTAGTGGTAACAAAAACGAATTTTAGTAAGGGCTTTGCGGACGGGTTTGTTAGAGAAGGTTGAGTATGGGAAGTAGTTAACCTGTTCACGAATTTCAAGTCAAAATTTGAGACTGAAATCAACGGTTTCATAAGGGTTGTATCGATTTTTTTTAAAATTGGTCAGTAAAATCAGCGCATATTCCTGTAGCTACGAGTTTAATAGTAACAGAAACTTGGAAACAAACAATGCAGAACCAACCACCTACAAGTCCGCGTCACTGCTAGTACGGTTGGAAGATGAAGCAATATTTCACATCATTCCGAGCCGTTGGATACCTCGCAGACCGTGAACATCGGTAAAAAGAAAGAGGGAAAAAAACCCTTAGATTCATAGCGTGCATGGAACGATTGGTGACAGACGTGACTGCGCTACTACAAGCTCTCCTCATTCACAAAGAACGAAAAAAAAACGTAATGCAGATCCCTTTTTTCTTTTCTACCATTTTCCTCTACCCTTCGAGAGAACCGTTATTAGTCCCATCAAATGCGACCGGCTTGCAAACGTTTTTCGAACACAATCCAATCCAGTGCATTATTCCAGTAATGGAACTCTTCTGGAAGGTAGAAACTGCCTTCGAGTATTTTTGTTTTCCCTTCAGCTGCTTATATAGTTGGTTGATTCTTGCGGGGTTTTTTTCTATTCCAAGCACGAAACTTCTTTGCCTCGGCTTCCCTCCTGTTTTTCCAACGCACGCCATTCGAAATCGTCACGCAATCATCTATCAGAGAAGTTGTAAAAAACCCTGCAAATTGTTACATGGCGGGTCGTGATTTTCCGTATTGAATTATTTACGAGTATAGCGTTAAAAACTGCGAACAATTCGAATCGGCTTTCTTTGAAGGAGCTCAAACAGTCGTTTCTGTGAGGCGCTTATGTTGAAGTTCTCTTTGCGGTGATCTAGAAAAACCTACAGGTATCTTCGCCTGAAAGCTTAGGGTAGTTAGGGGCTAGCTCATTAATGATCCACCAGCCCTTCAATTCCGGAACAAAATCCACCGACCACAGGTGGCATCAGAGGAGTTGTAAAACCCTGATCATTGATACACGACGGGTCCTGATTTTCCATATCCTTAAAATGCATCGTTGGAAACTTCGAACAATTTGAATCAGCTGTTCCTTTCTGTGACATTGAGATCAATCAGTCATTTCTGCAAGGCTCATGCTGTTGTTCTTCTTTCAGCGCTGTTGTTGAAACCCTGTAATTTCGTCCAACTCTGGAGGGCTGTTAAAGACTAGCTTAGTTATGGTCCCACTAGCTCTCTTTAATTCTCCAACAAAATTTCGGGCAAGCCACATTTAAATGCATGGCTCACAATACACAATATTCATCTTGAAACTGCCTATGTACATTGTTATTTTATTCATTTTCATGATAATCGTTGATTGTTTTCCCCGGCAAACGGGTCTGCGAGCCTCGAATAATCATTCGCTGGGAGGTACCATCATTTTTACAAATTGATACATTCATGAAAAAAATGTTCCTCCTACAGTTCCACCGTTAATATCGGAGTTCTGAATTTTGAAGCTTGAAACCATCGATGAGAGTGGAACAAAATATCCTGTTTCATTATCGGGAAAAAAATAAAACATAAGGCCCCAGTTAACTTGAGGGGTTTCAGGAAAGGCATAATAATCGTAGAATTATCCTGACATTCGAGTATTCGGTTACGCTCCAGCTCTGTTTTCGTTTGAAAAGTCAAAACAAACATTTGCCAATCTGCCGACAAACCCGTGGCGCCGTAACGTTTACTTGCGCGAGCTCAAGATATAATGTTCGGCTGTTGGAAAACATGCGGTAGCATCTCCAGAAACTGGGGCATGTTGGTTTAAACGGGAGGGATGTCGAAATGGTTACTGACTTCATATTAATGTGATGCCATGACTAAATGTGTCTTGGCTTCGTTTGTCAGGCAGTTGACAGTCTTATAATAACCTCCCGGTATTATCACCTAAAGCTCTACAAGTGGGGGGAGGGAGATCTTAGGTATCTTCTAAGTAACGTCAATAATTTCCCCATTACCTTGTTGTGCCGGTTGGTTCCAACACGAGCGCTAATTTATCAAAGCCCTACTCACCTACTACTATATTAAATGTTATACTAATATATTTTTCTGTACCGATGTTATTTTTATATTTTTACTGGATACCTGAATGGCTTTTGAATTTAAGATAATGTAACAAGTGGCATTGCCTCACATTAGGAAGCCTTACCGATCGAATCTACATTTTGTTTGTGAAATCTACTGCAGAGTCGAACGTATTCTTGAACACTTCGGGACCGTCAAAAGTGGTCTGAATCATCGGTAGGGAGTTCGAAACGCTGATCGTTAAAATTGGATATGTGTCATCGATTATCGGTATTTCGAATTATGGACGCTATATCTCACCGAAACAATATTACTGCAGGTAGTCTCCGGAAGAACCAGGCTCTGTTTTAACGAAATATGTCGACATTTTTCTGTTCTTTTCGTCTTATTCATGGAAAAGCGCAAGTTGTGCAGAGTTTCTTGCACCATAAGGCTAACAAGCTGACTATTGTTTGCCACCTTTGAGCTTTGGGCACTCTGTTTAATGAACCTGTCCTAACATGAGTCCCCCCCCCACTCATCTTCGCGACATCCCTTCTCTACACTACGTCCACCTCTTTTGTCTGTTTTCTTTGCCGTTGTTTTTTAGGTCTGCTTCCAATTTTTTCCCCATCTCTTCACCTTCTTACTTTCTGGTAGCCACCAGAAGAGATGGGGAAGTTTCAAGGGATTTTGTCGAATGAAATTAGTTTGGTGCTGTCGACGAAGAAAATACCACGTGTGCAGTTACTTCAACCTGTCGAAAATTTACAATACACCCTAACATCTGTTGATATAAGAAACATGGAACTTCTCATGTATTGCACCACTTGTATAATTTCCCATGTGGTAGATTTGCTTCCTCAGATAGATGTAAAAGAATGATAGGTTTTAAAATTTTCAAATTTAAAATTACTACATATTAAGTACTATGTTTTTGCTCCTAATTTCGATACCTACAGGGGGAAGGGGTGTTCCTAATGCCGACACTCAACGTACCTAATTCCGACACTTGGGGGAAACAAAATTAAAATGTAAAAGTTCGCGATTCACTGAGCCCCGCACTCTTCGAGCAACATTAATTTCGATGGCATAAAACTGTAACTTTTATTGCAAAAAAGAGTTGTGGAATTGTCATCATGTTCATTGAAACAGCAATGGTACTCTGCATACAAAAAACGGATAAGTATGACACTTTCTATTGAAATGTTGAGACCAGTGGCACATCATGCAGAAACGACATATTATATTATCACATCTGTGAACTCGCTGAATCTCCATATTTTCTTAGCAGTCAGCGACAGATGAACCATGAGAAACATTATAAAACACAAACGTACAAGTACGCAACCACGAGGGACATTTTATGTCTTGCGCCCCCTCCCGCAACCACACCAAGTACTTCGTACTTAATTGTTTTGGTCAAGATTTCCAACGAATGGTACCTAGTCCGAACAGCCTTCAGTCCCAATTAGTTCGGATTAGCCGGACTCCACTGTATTATGTACGTAAACATTCATTTAAACAATCACGCTCATACCGCAGCTTGTTGGCCACGCAGTCCGCAGTGGTTAACGTAGTATGGTTAGGTAAATCGAGAGCTATCCAACGAGTGGTGAACGATTTTTGTACGATGATAACTGGCGAAGATAAAGTTCCGTAGCAACGAATCGGTTGTAAGCTAAAATCATCAGAAATTTTCGTGACGATTTCGTGTAACGTTTTTCGAGTTATGTGCCAGAGTAAAGACATAAAATGTCAAAAATGTCAATGTGGCAAATTGATTCCTTGAATCTTATACACCGACATAACATGGTTACAACGACATGGGGCTGCTCAGTCCGAATTAGTTGTCGAAATCACAGTTATCTGTGCTCCAAACATTTAAATCGCTGTGACCTTCACGAAAAAAAAACGCTGCAAAGTCCTTGTCACATGGGTTTATTATTCTATTTGACATACCTACAGAGATTTTGGCTGTTTATTTATTGTTTCATTCATATAAAATCATTGAAATAGCTATCTCTGGTGGTTTCCACCAATTTTGGCCCCCAAAACACGAATAAGGTATACGCTCCCTTTTTTTTTTTTTTTTAAATATAAATTATCTTTGATCATTGATAGTACCATTTAAACGTCTTGATCCACCTCTTGATACTTTTTCTAGTGTTATTCTACAAATTGATGGTGATTTCAGACGATTTTCCAGGTTTTTGACTTATAAAAAATCAATTTTGGGAGCTGAACATCTGGTACAACCTCAATTTTCCACTTTTTGGTCAAAATCGACTTGATATTCGGTCTTCTAGTCCCCAAAAACATGAAAAACGATACCTCAAAAGCTCATTTTACTAACATGTTGCTAAAACGCAAAAAGTACCAATTTTGGTTTATTATTTTCAATAATGAACCATTGGAATCGAGCATGAAAAAAAAAATTCTTACCCCCCCTCAAAATTTGATGGTTTACGTTTCAAGGTATGTAGAATCCAAAACTGCAATAAAAATATTTCTGTCTGTCCGCCGTACGCCGTACGGGCCACTTTTCTTAGTTACCATGAAAAAAAATTGATGAAATTCGGGTTATAGGTTCCGTTCGGCGTCTAGTTGGTCCTCGAAGCTCGACGTTACTGTGAGTCATCTCTAAGGGGTTCAAAATAGGGGTTGAAATTTTCAAAACGCCTATACTATTTTTTTACGTAAATATTTTTACGGTTTTAAATAGTTCTTGAACTTGCGAGTTTTTTAAGACCATCCGGAGCATCGTACGTCCAGCCGTTCGTTCACAGTAAGGCCCCGAAGTTTGCACCGACAGGCATTTTCGACTCCAGTGTGAATGAAATTGTATACAATTCAAACCAAATCTCGTAACCAGAGACGCGCCCACAATAGGAATTCGTGAATACGGCCAATCATTGGTAGGGATCACCTGATTATATTGGCGGAGTATGAAGTCGAGTTGGTTGTTCTGTGATATTATTTAATTTGAAAAATGATGGCTCTTTTGGAGTTTGTTGGTAGGTAGTGAAACTTGAACAAACGTTGAAGTATTATTGATGGGTAAATTATTACTACGGTAAATCATTACTCAACGGTAAATTATTACACAACGGTTCAGTATACCATCTACGTAGAAGGGGCTGGAGTTTGTTGGTAGGTACTTTTGCAACTTTTTTCACTCCTCATCAACAATTTCTTTTCAAAACTTCATTATGTGTGTTTCTTTTTGTTAGGTACTGTTTGTCATCGGCAGAATTATTTTAGCAACATTTAACTCGTGATTTAGGTAGGTACCTAGTAACGAGTACGGGGTTAGGTACTAACCTACGGAGGGTCTGCGATCTACATAATATGTATATAATAGAATAGTACATATCATATTATATAGAAGGGTTATCTATACATAGAGCTGTGATCTGTAACAGGAGGGTATTCTATACAAAATAATAAACCGTTGTGCAGGGATTTGCAGCGTTTTACACACATTTTCACTCATAACACCCCTGGGTATATTCCGATTGGGCTGAAAAGTTTCGGGACACAAATAGGACCCAAATAGAGCATGTGTGCGAAAGAACGAATTTTTCAGACAAAAAATGAAGCCTGTACACGTGATACGGCGGACGGCGTACGGCGGACGGACATTGCATTTTGGTTTATTATTCTCTGAATAATACACCTATGTAATCGCTCAGCAAAAAATTTTTATAACCCCCCCTCAAACTTTTTCCTTTTCCGTTTCAAGGTGCGTAGATTCAAAAAATGCAATGTCCGTCCGCCGTCCGCCGTACGCCGTCCGCCGTATCACGTGTACAGGCTTCATTTTCGGTCTAAAAAAGTCGTTCTTTCGCACACATGCTCTATTTGGGCCCTAGTTGTGTCCCGAAACTTTTCAGCCCGATCGGAATATACCCAGGGGTGTTGTGAGTGAAAATGTATGTAAAAATAGGTACTTTTTGCGTTTTAGCAACATGTTGGTAACATGAGCTTTTGAGGTATCGTTTTCCATGTTTTTCGGGACGAGAAGATCGAATATGAGGTCGATTTTGGCCAAGGAGTGGAAAATTGAGGTTGTACCAGATGTTCAGCTCCCAAAATTGATTTTGTACGAGTCAAAAACCTGCGAAATCGTCTGAAATCACCATCAGTTTGTAGAATAACACTAGAAAAAGTGTCAACACGTGGATCAAGACGATTAAATGGCACTACCAATGATCAAAGTTAATTTGAAAAAAAAAAAAGATCGTACCTACCTCATTTGTGTTTTGGGGGCCAAAATTGGTGGAAACCATCAGAAACAGCTATTTCAATTATTTCACATGAAACAAACAATAAATGTACAGCAAACATTTCTGTAGAATAATAAACCCCATGTGACAAGGACTTTGCAGCGTTTTTGAATCTACGCACCTTGAAACGGAAAAGAAAACATTTTGAGGGGGTGTTATAAAAATTTTTTGCTGAGCGAATACATAGGTGTATTATTCACAGAATAATAAACCAAAAACGCTGCAAAGTCCTTGTCACATGGGTTTATTATTCTATTGGACATACCTACAGACACGTTGGCTGTTTATTTATTGTTTCTTTCATATAAAATAATTGAAATAGCTATCTCTGGTGGTTTCCACCAATTTTGGCCCCCAAAACACGAATGAAGTACGCTCCTTTTTTTTCTATTTTTTTATTTTATAAATTATCTCTGATCATTGATAGTACCATTAAATCGTCTTGATCCACTTGTTGACACTTTTTCCAGTGTTATTCTACAAATTGATGGTGATTTCAGACGATTTCCCAGGTTTTTGACTCATAAAAAAGCAATTTCGGGAGCTGAACATCTGGTACAACCTCAATTTTCTATTCTTTGGTCAAAATCGACTTCATATTCGGTCTTCTCGTCCCCAAAAACATGAAAAACGATGCCTTAAAAGCTCATGTTACCAACATGTTGCTAAAACGCAAAAAGTACCTATTTTTACACACATTTTCACTCATAACACCCCTGGGTATATTCCGATCGGGCTGAAAAGTTTCGGGACACAACTAGGGCCCAAATGTAGCATGGGTGCGAAAGAACGATTTTTTTAGACAAAAAATGAAGCCTGTACACGTGATACAGCGGACAGCGTACGGCGGACGGGGGACGGCGGACGGCGGACGGACATTGCATTTTTGGAATCTACGCACCTTGAAACGGAAAAGAAAAAATTTTGAGGGGGTGTTATAAAAATTTTTTGCTGACCGAATACATAGGTGTATTATTCACAGAATAATAAACCAAAACTGAGAAGATCCGAGGACACGCTAGCAAAATCAGTTGAATCAATGCGACATTACACGCTTTTACTAAGGATAGACGCCATGCTGCTGAAATTGCTATAGAATTTGCTATATTTTCTCCTAAAAGTCTTATTAGAAGGTGTCCTGCAATCATATTTGCAGTACTGCTAAAGATCCTGGTCGAATTAGGTTACTAATGGTTGCAATGATTACTATAAATGGCATTAGCCCAGCAGGGGTCCCCACTGGGATTAGATGTGCAAATATCTCTTGAGATTTATTTATTCACCCAAAAATTATTATTCTTAATCATATAGGTAAGGCTAAGGCTAGTGTGTATGAAAGGTGACTACTTCTGGTGAAAATATATGGTAATAGCGTTAGGTATTTTTTCACACTCGTTTTTAGGTGGGTTGACACCGGTACAGTTGGATATATTATTCGATCATGTATTATAAGGTGCAAATTTTTGATGGGTGTAGTATACAGATACATGGTACAGTCATTCTCACCTTATCTCCTGTAACCCTTGGGGATCATAGTTCTCAATCTTAGTTGAATTTTCAATGTGTGGAGATTTCTGTTATGGTTATCACCAAACGTAGGTTTCGAAATTTCAGTCTTGAACGAATGTTCATTTTTGACGATAATATTCCTTTAGCCAAATATTAAACCCACAATTTTCATTGTTCATTCATTTTTTTGAGAAAAAAGTAGGTAGTCGGGTTGCAGATTTAAATCAGGAGACTCCTAATAGAGTCCTTGGAAAATAAATCGAATCATAACAGGCGTTTTGGAAAAACTCAATAAAACAGAGGTCTCCGAATATCACCGCATCCGCCATGAAGTCATCTCGGATCTCGAGGGACATGTCGGGATGTTCTGGCTTCAGTCCATGAAATCCAGACATGGCTTGGTCCTGATGTTCATAAATGTCCAGAGGTGTCCCGTTTCATTTTGAGGACAAGAGTGTAGCGCCATTGACAGCGAAAATGCGACTGACGTAATAATTCAAATCCCAGGTTTCGCCGTGTGGAAGCACAAAGGTCAAACAGGGCCGAATATTAGCGCGGATTGCGGGCGAATGTCATTTACCACCTCCGCAAAAGTGACGCCGTTGTACAACCGTAGCACAAACAGCGATGCGAAAGGTCTTGCAAACCCTACACGGATCGCGCAGTCCGCCTAAAAGCTACCAATCCAATCATACGACGGTGCTCGGGAGGCTTTTTTCATCCGATTCACCGAATTTTTTTCCCCCCTTTCCGATGTATACGTGGACCGAGGGACGATACAACCAGAGCGTCCGTGGGGACCACCACGATTACGTGAAGCTTACGTTCCTCAAATACGGATCCGCCAGAGTAAAGAAAATACAGCTCGCAATTTTGTTGAAAGTATAAATTCTCCAGAGAGTAAATAGAAAAGGGTTTTGAGCGGTTACTACCTCAAAAATATTATATACACACGCATATCCGGAGAATGTTTAGTATACGCACAGTATTGCAGGTTCGTCGACGTTGAAAAAAAAATACTGCAAATTATTACACAATGGTTTGTTATTTACCTGTATAGATGCCCCTTCTGCGTAGCTCACTGTTTTCTGTGATCAGTGCCTAACGCTCGTGCTTCCCCCAGAAAAGCCATAAATCGAGTAAATTCCACCAATAAATCCGAGCGTTTTGAAATTCGTAGGAGACCATCCAGGAGCTACACCCCAACTACCCATCGGAATAGAGCAAAATCGGGGCATTTATTAGTGGGAATTTGAGTACCGATCTTTCTGTGATTCATAGGCGACAATTTAGGAGTAAACCCTAACTAGTAACTACCTACTTAATTTGAGCAAAATCTGGCCACTTATTCGCGAGAAGTTTAGTACCTCGGATTCACGTTTGCGCAAGCGCAGTGGCCTACCTATTACCTAGTGATCCGATTATTCTGTAATAACAGGGGATCATCTGTGGCCCTACCAGCGTGATTCCGGAAAATTTCAGCAAAATCAAATTCGAACTTAGAATGAGGAATGTTATACGGGTGGCGCGGATTTGCGGACACAGACTGACATACACCGAACCAAATTTCTTCAAGTTGCAAAAGCAGGTGGGTACTTATCAACAAAATCCAAAATAACCATATTTTTTTTCAAATGAAATATTTAGTATAACAGATATCTGAGCTGGACGTATACCGCATGATTCACACTCATGTTGACGAAGCTTGTTGGTTCAGACGTCGAGGCCTCGAGAGTGAACAAACGGCTGGACGTAGCTACAATGCTCCGGGTAGTCTTACAAAATCCTCAAGTTCGGAATCAATTTGAAAGCATCATAAAAACCCAAATATAATTAATTTTGGTTCTTAGTAACTAAGAAAAGTACAGCGGACGGGCATTAGAAGTTTTTATTCCTTTTTTAAAATTTATTATTATTATTATGTTGTGAATAATACACCTATGTATTCGCTCAGGAAAAAATTTGTATACCACCCCCTCAAAATGTTTTCTTTTCTGTTTCAAGGTGCGTAGATTCCAAAAATATAATTTCCGTCCGCCGTCCGCCGTAGGCCGTCCGCCGTATCACGTGTACCGGCTTCATTTTCGGTCTAAAAAATTCGTTCTTTCACACACATGCTCCATTTGGGCCTTAGTTGTGTCCCGAATCTTTTCAGCCCGATCGGAATATATCCGGGGGTGTTATGAGTGAAAATGTGTATAAAAATAGGTACGTTTTGTGTTTTAGTAACATGTTAGTAAAATGAGCTTTTGAGGTATCGTTTCCCATGTTTTTGGGGACGAGAAGACCGAATATGAAGTCGATATTGACCAAAGAGTGGAAAATTGAGTTCTAACAAATGTTCAGCTCCCAAAATTGATTTTTTATGAGTGAAAAACCTGGGAAATCGTCTGAAATCACCATCAGTTTGTATAATAACACTGGAAAAATTGTCAACACGTGGATCAAGACGATTAAATGGCACTGCCGATGATCAAAGATAGTTTGAAAAAAAAAAAAGGTACCTAATTCGTGTTTTGGGGGCCAAAATTTGTGGAAACCACCAGAGATAGCTATTTCAATTATTTTATATGAAAGAAACAATAAATAAACAGCCAACATTTCTGTAGGTATATGTCCAATAGAATAATAAACCCAAGCGACAAGGACTTTGCAGCGTTTTTAGGTTTATGATTGAAAATAATGAACAAAAAGGGGAGGGGAACATCTACTGAAATGGGTGTCCAATATCTACATGATTGCAAGTAGTGCAAGTGCGAGAAGATAGCACAGCTAATTCGGATCATCCCCCCCCCCCCCCCCTTCGGATCCAAGAAAAAACCCTGTTGAACGCCGAATGTGATTTGCGGCGTACAAAACAGTGCACTTCAACCCATCCAGCGCGTCCCATATCCGCCCGGGTGAAATAAGAGAAATTTCCTATGCCCGACCGCTAAAATGCATCAGGGAAATGGCCGGTGTAATTCCAACAACTTGTAAGCGCCCGCCCACAATTAGCCGGATATGCGAATCTCGGATTCTCTTTGATTCGATTTGAATTCACAGAGCGGGTGTACACAAATGTAAATAGTACCCCTGCCTGGTTGGGGCGAGATATCAAAAACACTTTCAACGTAATCGCAATTTCTGAAATTCTTATTTTCAGCTGTGTTGTTGTTCATATATGAACGTTCCACACATAATCCAAGAGTGAAATTATCCAGGGGTGAGTGGGTTTATTATGCCGGTTGAGTAATGGGGTTGTGTCATCACGGAGCAGCTCATTCAAATCTGTCATTATTTCATCAAACAAGTTCCCTGTTCGGAGATATATACCTATTTTTGTCTCGTCCATGGAAACAGCTATTTTTGGTAAAAGTAATCAAAAGTGTCCTAAAAAAAAAATTAAAATAAAAACATGATTTTTTGATGAACGTTTATTGGACCAGATCAAGTTTTGGAACATTTATCTAGATTGAGAGGTTACAATTAATTATTTTATTCTGCAAAGGAGGGGTCTTGTTAGGTGGGGTTTGCCTAATAACCAGTAAGCGCTTCTTCTGTTCGGTATGAAACCTTTTGAATTTTTCCCCACATTCGCCTACCTACTTGAATGGAATACAAATACTGAATGCTGAATAAGGTCTTTATTCTGAAAACTCAAGACAAGTGGTTCTAATAGAAATAGTTAGGAAAAATTAGTGATTGATTACAAGAAAGTAATGTTGTATGCTTACGCGTAAAAAGGGTGGGAATCTGCTTGCTTGCAACATTTATTTACTTATTTTTTAATATTTATTGAATTCAGTGCTTAAAATATAAAATTATTGCAAATAAAATGGTTAGCTAAAGAATTCACAGAATTCTGAACACCTGAATGTACAAAATAATCCCCCCTCCCCTCCACCACTATGAGCACGCTCTTGGCGTGGGGTGAGGAGTCACTCGAATACCTCCTTGTCTTCTAAAAATTTACCTCTATGTACCAATGTACCTGCTTATTTCTACCAGACAGATTTAAACATGAATTCAACTAAAATCATTGAAGAACAATATCACTGAAGTAAAACGAAATTACGCACTACGAGCTCGGTAAAAAGGGAATATAAAAAGTAATGATTACGATAACCGTATTCAACTTCCTAGTACGCCTCGATTTTCCGAACAAAAGTTCTGTTTTTTAGCTTATGGTTTAATAAAGGCCTTGAAATGCTTGGCATGACGAGCTTCATTCGTACCGAGTGAATATAATAAGAGTGAATATTTATTATTATACAATAATAAATTATTATTGATTGTTATATTATTATGAAATATAATGATATAATAATACATACCTATTTATTCATCATTATTGTATTTATGTATTCATTATCATTTTGAAGCATCAAATCAGATCTGAAATCAGTACCTGAAACTTATTATTTTTGTACATTGAAGGTCTTGCGAGTAAATTAGATAGATAAATACGTAGGTAGCCTGTTGGAATGATGTAGGGCGGCAGTTGCCAGTATATATAATCCCGAAGAGGTCATTGCAGGTGTTCATAGTCTTTTGTTTGTGAGAATCCAAGATCCAAAGATCGTATTTCGATGCAGTAAAAATATCAGAAGTATTTATTATGAATCAAAAAAATCTCGGCTCATCAAGGCTCGACATTCCTGTGCATTGTAACGCATGTTTCAGCGCATTCTAGCATTTTGTTATGAACGAAATTTGATTGCTACTTGTAGAAGGGGATTATTGAGTTGGCTCACTTGTTGAAAGATGTGATAAGATCTTGAGGTCAGGTCAGCTGGTGAAGGTTGAGGGTAAAATATCAACATAAAACGAGGTAGATGGCAACCAAACCGCAAAAAATAGGGTTCAGCAGATATTACCCTGCTATTTGGGAGAGTAGATATACAATGTGACTTCTGACAAGGGGCCACCCTGCAAGACGTGTGATGCTAAACCAGCAACACACATTACAATTTATTTATTTATTTAAATTTGTTTTCCAAAAAATTTACAGCATTTTCGAAAATGTCGTTGTTACCTTCTAAAAATGTTCAAAACAATTTTTCAAACATTTACGAAATTTATGTAGTAATTGTTTAGAAAATCTTCATAATTTTCGAAAATGTCGTGAATTTTCGAAGGTAATCACGAAATTCTCGACAATTTTGTAAATTTTTCTTAGGAAAAAAAAATACACTGCCAAGGTGATGGCACAGGAGCTTCCTCGTCACAATCAGAGTGACCCATTATAAAATAGAACAGACTCGGAAGCAAAGTAACAACATTACATAACATTACATAACATTACATTACATAACATTACATAACGTGAAATATACATATTACATTACATTACATAACATTACATGAAATATACATATTACATAACATTACGTCCATAATACATTACGTCCATTATACATAATTGCGAAAGTTATGCGTGTTTGAAGAATTTCACGTTAGCGCATGCGCAGGGCGAACCGCTGGCTCTATCATGTTGAAATTTATATGGGACCTCAATGAGCCCTACCCGCTTAATCCCTGAGAATTACATTGAAATTGGGTGAAATCTTTGGTTACTACGGCTGTAACAAGGAAATTGAATCTATTTCACGCCAGCGCATGCGCAGAGCGCACCGAGGGTCCGATCATGCTGAAATTCATACTGGAACTCACTAGGCCTTGTCCAAACAACCGTTGAAAATTTGAGTGAAATTGAATCAAAATTGTGAAAGTTATGCGTGTTTGTTGGATTTAACGTTAGCGCATGCGCAGGGCGTACCGCTGGATCAATCATGTTGAAATTTGTATGGGACCTCAAAGGGCCTTATCCGCACCATCCCTCAAAATTTGAGCTGAATCAATTCAAAATCGTGGAAGTTATGGTTGTAACAAGGAAATGCGGACAGACAGACTCTCAGACTCACAGACCCACAGACCGACAGACACGGAACCAAATTTGTTCAGTAGGCTTTGAAACGCAAAATGCAAGTGGAAATTTTGATTTCTGAAGACAACAATTTTTTGGCTCACGAAAGTGAACACAAGGCTTCCGCTGCTTCGCAGACTCGGAAGCAATACACTGCCAAGGTGATGGCACAGGAGCTTCCTCGTCACAATCAGAGTGACCCATTATAAAATACACTGCCAAGGTGCTGGCACAGGAGCTTCCTCGTCACAATCAGAGTGACCCATTATAAAATAGAACAGACTCGGAAGCAAAATAACATAACATTACATTACATTACATTACATTACATAACATTACATAACGTTAAATATACATATTACATAACATTACATTACATAACATAACATTACATAACATTACATGAAATATACATATTATACATAACATGACTTCCATAATACATTACGTCCATTATACATAACTAGCCTGACCGCTGGCTTCGCTCGCTATCCGAGATTCGCTGTACGCAGTATCGTGGAACCAACAAACGACGGAAAAATCCCATACCCTACCGGGTATTTGTGCCCAATTTTATGAAAATCCGTCAAGCCATTCAGGAGTTGACCATGGTCGACCATATTTCCGCTATGGTCAGGGAATTAAAAATGCGCCTACGTTCAACTTGGGAGGCTACCGGATATTGGTGCCAAATTTGGTCGATATCCGTTGAGCAATTCGGGATTCGACCATGGAGGGGCCCATGGATGCGCTAAGGTCGACCGCGGGGGTAGTCCGAAAGGTCGATCGTAGATAGAATTTTACGTATATTACGAATACGCGATAAAAAATAGGGGTTACCATTTCAATTAACGAAGTTGACCATGGTCGACCATAGTTCCGCTATGGTCAGGGAATTAAAAATGCGACGTTGCACAACTTGGGAGCCTACTGGATACTCGTGCCAAATTTGGTCGATATCCGTCAAGCCATTCAGGAGTTGACCATGGTCGACCATAGTTCCGCTATGGTCAGGGAATTAAAAATGCGACGTTGCACAACTTGGGAGCCTACTGGATATTCGTGCCAAATTTGGTCGATATCCGTTGTGCAATTCGGGATTCGACCATGGAGGGGCCCATGGATGCGCTAAGGTCGACCGCGGGGTAGTCCGAAGGGTCGATCGTAGATAGAATTTCACGTAGATTACGAATACGCGATAAAAAATAGGGGTTACCATTTCAATTAACGAAGTTGACCATGGTCGACCATAGTTCCGCTATGGTCAGGGAATTAAAAATGCGACGTTGCACAACTTGGGAGCCTACTGGATATTCGTGCCAAATTTGGTCGATATCCGTCAAGCCATTCAGGAGTTGACCATGGTCGACCATAGTTCCGCTATGGTCTGGGAATTAAAAATGCGACGTTGCACAACTTGGGAGCCTACTGGATATTCGTGCCAAATTTGGTCGATATCCGTTGAGCAATTCGGGATTTGACCATGGAGGGGCCCATGGATGCGCTATGGTCGACCGCGGGGGTAGTCCGAAAGGTCGATCGTAGATAGAATTTCACGTAGATTACGAATACGCGATAAAAAATAGGGGTTACCATTTCAATTAACGAAGTTGACCATGGTCGACCATAGTTCCGCTATGGTCAGGGAATTAAAAATGCGACGTTGCACAACTTGGGAGCCTACTGGATATTCGTGCCAAATTTGGTCGATATCCGTTGAGCAATTCGGGATTCGACCATGGAGGGGCCCATGGATGCGCTATGGTCGACCGCGGGTCGATCGTAGATAGAATTTCACGTAGATTACGAATACGCGATAAAAAATAGGGGTTACCATTCCAATTAACGAAGTTGACCATGGTCGACCATAGTTCCGCTATGGTCAGGGAATTAAAAATGCGACGTTATACAACTTGGGAGCCTACTGGATATTCGTGCCAAATTTGGTCGATATCCGTTGAGCAATTCGGGATTCGACCATGGAGGGGCCCATGGATGCGCTATGGTCGACCGCGGGTCGATCGTAGATAGAATTTCACGTAGATTACGAATACGCGATAAAAAATAGGGGTTACCATTCCAATTAACGAAGTTGACCATGGTCGACCATAGTTCCGCTATGGTCAGGGAATTAAAAATGCGACGTTGCACAACTTGGGAGCCTACTGGACATTCGTGCCAAATTTGGTCGATATCCATCAAGCCATTCAGGAGTTGACCATGGTCGACCATAGTTCCGCTATGGTCAGGGAATTAAAAATGCGACGTTGCACAACTTGGGAGCCTACTGGATATTCGTGCCAAATATGGTCGATATCCGTCAAGCCATTCAGGAGTTGACCATGGTCGACCATAGTTCCGCTATGGTCAGGGAATTAAAAATGCGACGTTGCACAACTTGGGAGCCTACTGGATATTCGTGCCAAATTTGGTCGATATCCGTCGAGCCGTTTGGCCGTGCATAGAAGGACAGACAGACAGACAGAGCGCATGCGCAGGGCGAACCGCTGGCTCTATCATGTTGAAATTTATATGGGACCTCAATGGGCCCTACCCGCTTAATCCCTGAGAATTACATTGAAATTGGGTGAAATCTTTGGTTACTACGGCTGTAACAAGGAAATTGAATCTATTTCACGCCAGCGCATGCGCAGAGCGCACCGAGGGTCCGATCATGCTGAAATTCATACTGGAACTCACTAGGCCTTGTCCAAACAACCCTTGAAAATTTGAGCGAAATTGAATCAAAATTGTGAAAGTTATGCGTGTTTGTTGAATTTAACGTTAGCGCATGCGCAGGGCGTACCGCTGGATCAATCATGTTGAAATTTGTATGGGACCTCAAGGGGCCTTATCCGCACCATCCTCAAAATTTGAGCTGAATCAATTCAAAATCGTGGAAGTTATGGCTGTAACAAGGAAATGCGGACAGACTCACAGACCGACAGACACGGAACCAAATTTGTTCAGTAGGCTTTGAAACGCAAAATGCAAGTGGAAATTTTGATTTCTGAAGACAAAAATTTTTTGGCTCACGAAAGTGAACACAAGGCTTCCGCTGCTTCGCAGACTCGGAAGCAATAGAACAGACTCGGAAGCAAAATAACAACATTACATTATATTACATTACATTACATTAGTACATAACATAACATTACATAACGTGAAATATACATATTACATTACATTACATAACATTACATGAAATATACATATTACATAACATTACGTCCATAATACATTACGTCCATTATACATAATTGCGAAAGTTATGCGTGTTTGAAGAATTTCACGTTAGCGCATGCGCAGGGCGAACCGCTGGCTCTATCATGTTGAAATTTATATGGGACCTCAATGGGCCCTACCCGCTTAATCCCTGAGAATTACATTGAAATTGGGTGAAATCTTTGGTTACTACGGCTGTAACAAGGAAATTGAATCTATTTCACGCCAGCGCATGCGCAGAGCGCACCGAGGGTCCGATCATGCTGAAATTCATACTGAAACTCACTAGGCCTTGTCCAAACAACCCTTGAAAATTTGAGCGAAATTGAATCAAAATTGTGAAAGTTATGCGTGTTTGTTGAATTTAACGTTACCGCATGCGCAGGGCGTACCGCTGGATCAATCATGTTGAAATTTGTATGGGACCTCAAGGGACCTTATCCGCACCATCCCTCAAAATTTGAGCTGAATCAATTCAAAATCGTGGAAGTTATGGCTGTAACAAGGAAATGCGGACAGACAGACGCACAGACCCACAGACCGACAGACACGGAACCAAATTTGTTCAGTAGGCTTTGAAACGCAAAATGCAAGTGGAAATTTTGATTTCTGAAGACAACAATTTTTTGGCTCACGAAAGTGAACACAAGGCTTCCGCTGCTTCGCAGACTCTGAAGCAAAAAAAAACAAAAAACGTGATGCGTGTTGCGGGTTTAGTATCACATGACTTGCAGGGTGGCTTGTGTGCCAGAAGTCACATTTTATATCTACTTGGGAGATTCTCAGCGAGCTGACCAAGCTGTTACAAGCTGTCCAAATTAAGAGCGTAAGGTTGGTAAGCATGCAACCTTACACGCTGGTTCCAGTTCTATTAGCGGTTCGCTAGGTAGGTAAGATTTCTCGAAAGTGACGTTCTTCGAAGTTCCTCGGTTTTTCTAACGAGCCTAACTTTGATTCCTCCATGCTCGCCTGAGCTCAAAAATCTGATCGATCCACTTGCCGTTTAAAACGTGAATGAGGCAGGTACCGTTTAAAGTCTCACCTACTTCTGATTCCCCGAAAATGGGTTTTGTATTGATTTTGAAACTTTCAAACTGGTTTCCCCGATGTTGTGTCCACAGTTAGAACCCTGCAGGTGAAATACGCCTTTCTAGCTCACTACAGAAAAAAAGATTCGTTAAAAACCCGACTCTCGAGGACTCAATGTGAACTTCAAGCCTTAATTTATTATTGGAAAAAAAGTAGAGTTTTCCCCTCAAGGAGTTGAACAAGTTGAGCTGAGCTGGGACTTGGAATGGTTAGACGGAATTTAGGGAGGGGAAGGCCCGAAGTTGGGGAGGGGGTTAGCAGGTGATTACAGCGCTCCTTTGCAACTGGGTGGCCATAACTAAGAGTTACATTCGGTGGTCCAACTTTCGCCTTTAGTCTGACCCCTTTCCTAGGGGTAAAGGAAACTTTTTTCTCCTGAACGCTGCGAATCCTGGTGGGTTTTTATTTTTAAAACGACCTTCTTCTTTTTCAGACTTTTTCTGTTTTCTCCTGAGTAACCGAGTTTTCCGTGAAATCTGTTTAGTATTACGCGTTGATGAAGCTCATCTGTTATTTGGGGAAATTTCAAAGTTGAAAACCAGTTGGTATGAAATGGGGAAGGGGTGACAACAACTTCGCTCCAGCTATTCATTTATCCGAAAACTTACTTTTTGAAGATAAAATCAAGCTCAAAGTCGAAATGAAGTTGAATGTCCTGCACTTCAAAAAATCAGACCAAAAAAAATTTATTTGGAAGTAATTTAATCGTATTTATACAGTGAATTTTGAATGAAGAACAATTAGTTCAGTTGATACTTGAGCTTTTTTGATGAGATATCATAATTTTTTTATTCCTATGGGTTTACTTGAGAGAACTTATTTGTCATCCATAGGCACGTGATTGACATTCTTGAATGGGGGTACTGATAGGCTTAGGTACAAGGTGAAATTAGGATCATGACAAGGAGAGCAAAATTAGGGAGAAAGTTGTGGTTTGGAACTGTAATTAGTACAAACTTCGGAGAGGGGGATAATGATATATATCGAGAGCTCTGGTAATATAATGACACTAGCAAAAATACTATTAGGGTCCAAGTTGTTTAGGCCTATGAGTGGAAAGTTTGGTAAATGGGAGAATACAGATTATCAACTGAACTTTTACACTCGTACAAAATTATGTGTTTGAATTGTTACAGAAAATAACAGTGATTTTGACAGTGGCGTTCATATGACTAGGTCTTTGGAAAAAGATGCAGAATAGAGAATCGGATTGCAAATTTAATTATAGAGCCTGAAAAAAGGCCTCTGGGTGTGAGTATGTGCTTAAGAGCACACTGAAAGTTTAAAACCACGTGTAGCCAGAAGCTCATAGATGCACCCATGGTTGAAGTACAGTATTAGGGGTACTGAAGTAATTAGGCTCTAACAGCAGGTAGTATTGAAGAGAATTAGGAGCACTGAAACACATGCAGGAAGAACATAAATACTAGTATTTGTACTTGTAATACTGTGGCGAAGTAGCACCCAGTTATCGGACTTTTGTGTGAACTCAGGGACTCTTTAGGTATGTAGTAAGGGGAGTTGTAAGCAAGATATGGGGTGTTACCTAAGCTATGCTAAGAAACTCTTATTATCTTCATTTGATGTATGAAAATGGGGGGGATAATGTGCATTAGGGGAATGAATATAACAGCAGTGCATGTGAGACGGTTATTGCCACCTGTGCAGTTACAGTCTAAATGTTCTAGGGCTTTAGGAACATGGGCAGGTTAGCAGATTACCTGTTTTGTTGATTACAGTAATGTGGAGTGTTACATAAATCTTATGGGGGTTTCAGAATATTGAGGGATTTTTCTGTTTATAGTATTTCCAAGTCGAAATGGACATTTTCAAACTACTTACGGTAGCCTTCTGCAAAATCATGTAGCATCTGTCTTTCTGTACATTTTCTCTATTTTCTGTAATATCCACCTAATATCTGATCAATTATTCTCTCAACGCAGTTACTCTTGTATTGGTTATATAAAAAATGTATTTAATTGAATAAAATACAAAATTGTTTAGTGTGTTATTTGGTTTGGAAAATGTCCAATTCGACTTGGAAATGCTATAAAGTATTTTCAGATAGTTATCAAAATTTGCTATCCAAACAGATAGGTATGTTAATTCAATTTACACTTATCGCATCAGAGGGAGACGATTCAATCGGACAGACATACTTCAGCTGCCCAGACCAACAATGGCATGCGAGGAAGATAGTGAAAAGAGTGAAAAGAAGACGTAGAGGGGAAGGAGGAAGTAGCTGGTTACTCCGAAACTGGTTGACAGTGACTCCACTGTATTGGTCATGATGGAGGCAATCTAGGAGTGACAGCAGGATAACTGGGGTAGCGGTAAAAAGTCAAGGGCTTTCTATCTTTGTATTCCTAGCATTCAAGGATTATGCAATAAAGAAGGGAGTAACAGCAGTGCGATAACGATAACGGTATGTGTACGAGAGCTGTACAAGGGTATTGTCGGAATGGGAGGAGGTGGCAGTTTTCCAAATTCGGAATATAGGCAGACAACGTTTTTTAGAGTCATTCTCATAAGGGAACTACCGAAAACTGACGCGTAACGTATTTGTCCTCTATGAAATTCCAAAACCCGCACTGTAATTGGTGGAATTCTTCATCAAAACCATTCGTGGAAAATATAACACGCAGCAAAGATAACCTTCGTGTATGTTTTTTTTTTTTCAATAAATGCAAGCAACCAAACAAGGATTAACACGAATAACACCGGTAGGTCATATTGTTGTGCATAACTAACAACAAGCAATTGCAAGTTGTGTTCTCGTACCTACCTACTTCGTATTTACAAATAACTGAAATATACTGTGGAGAAATAGTTTAGAAATATCGGATTTATCGTGACGTTAATCACAAAAGTAAATTTTCATTAAAAAACCAAAGTTTAAAAAATCGCTTCAAAGTATTACACAACGTTTTATTTTATTTTCCTGTACATAAGTACCGAGCCTGTAGTACATCGCACTGTTTTCTGTAGTCAGTACCTACCATCGTGCTTCCCCCAGAAAACCCCTAAATGAGTAAATGCCACCAATAATCCGGTGTTTCTGTAATTCAAAGGGGACCGTTCAGGAGCTAAATCCCAACGACCCGCTGAATTTGTGCAAAATCTGGCCATTGGTTCACAAGAAATTTAGTACCTCGGATTCGCGTTTGCGCATGCGCAGTGGCCATACTAATGATCCGGTCGTTCTGAAATTCGAAGGGGACCATCTAGGAGATAAATCCCGACGACCCACAGAATTTGAGAAAAATCTAATCATTGGTTCACGAGAAAATTAGTACATCGTATTCGCGTTCGCGCGTGCGCAGTGGCCTTACCATTGATTCGATTGTTCTGTCGTTCGTAGGAGACCATCCTTGGCCCAACCCCTTGAAATTTCCGGAAGAAACGTCTGTAATTTTAACGTTTGTTGAACCTGCAGGTGAATTCGAAATCATTTGTGTGAATTTGATGAAGAACAGGTAGTTCCACTTGCTGTGAGAATACGAAAAGAAATACAATATTTTCAATTTGATGCCATTGTGGTCAAGCCAAAAGAATTATTTCGATGGTTCCGTCTGCCTAAATTCGAAATTTGGAACACTGTGGGGAAGGGTGGGGGGGTGTCCATGGATGTGCTAGCAGAGTGGTTGAATCGTCAGGTGAGTGTGAGCCGGGGCCCTCTAGAGCACGGAAAGTGCGTTTTTCTCTGTTGCAGGAAACTACTCCCGACTCGCGTGCGAGATCCAGTTCGTGAGGTCGATGGGCTACTACCTCATTCAGATCTACATACCGTCGGGCCTCATCGTCATCATCAGTTGGGTCTCGTTCTGGCTCAACAGGAACGCGACGCCGGCTCGGGTGGCCCTCGGAGTCACCACCGTGCTCACGATGACGACGCTCATGTCATCGACTAACGCCGCCCTCCCTAAAATATCCTACGTCAAGTCGATCGACGTCTACCTGGGCACCTGTTTCGTCATGGTCTTCGCATCGTTGCTCGGTGAGTCAATTTGGAATTTGTGATTTTTTTCGTTGTCACAGCCAAAACCTGTCACAAGTAGTCGCAGTTACAGTACCCACCAGTCCCAGTTACTTCTAGCCACTACTCTCTGCCCTAGTCAACCTAGTTAGCCCTAGCTGTTCTGATAACTAACTAGCTGGAGCCCAAAGTGGGCCTTGGTCACCATCAGTGATTGGGAACTATCGACAGTTTGGACTTCCGGCTTCTCTTAGTGGTATCAGTAAAGAGAGTTCCCTAAATAGTTGGTACGGTCTTTTCGACCCATCCATACAGCAGACCGTGTCACAAACTCATGAATAATTTATTTACGGACAAATAAAGAAAACAAGAATCTGAAAAATGCAGAAAAATGTCCCTCAGGTGGGAATTGAACCCATGTCCTCTATTATCTAGACCAGCATCGCATGTTAGTCATCTACTGGGGACCTTGAAAGAGACTAAGTGGAAATGAGGAAACACTCCCGAGGCGAATTGATCTAAATTTTTATCAACCACTCGTATAAGGAATCTATTGGAATTGGTGATTTGTTCGTTGTCACAGCCAAAACCTGTCACAAGTAGTCGCAGTTACAGCTACCCACCAGTCCCAGTTACTTCTAGCCACTACTTTCTGCCCTAGTTAACCGTAATTGCTGTGATAACTAACTAACTGGAGCCAAGAGTGGGCCTTGGTCACCATCAGTGATTGGGAACTATCGACAGTTTGGACTTCCGGCTTGTCTTAGTGGTACCTGCGACGAGAGAGTCCTCCTGACTAAATAGTTGGTACGGTCTTTTCGTACCATCCATACACCAGACCATGTCACAAACTCATGAATAATTTATTTACGGACAAATAAAGAAAACAAGAATCTGAAAAATGCAGAAAAATGTCCCTCAGGTGGGAATTGAACCCATGTCCTCTATTATCTAGACCAGCATCGCATGTTAGTCATCTACTGGGGACCTTGAAAGAGACTAAGTGGAAATGAGGAAGCACTCCCGAGGCAAATTGATCTAAATTTTTATCAACCACTCCTATAAGAAATCTATTGGAATTGGTGATTTGTTCGTTGTCACAGCCAAAACCTGTCACAAGTAGTCGCAGTTACAGCTACCCACCAGTCCCAGTTACTCCTAGTCACTACTTCTACCCTAGTTAACCGTAATTGCTGTGATAACTAACTCCCCGGAGCCCAAAGTGGGCCAAAGGCCATCCATCAGTGATTGGGAACTATCGACAGTTTGGACTTCCGGCTTGTCTTAGTGGTACCTGTGACGAGAGAGTCCTCGTGACTAAATAGTTGGTACGGTCTTTTCGACCCATCCATACAGCAGACCGTGTCACAAACTCATGTGTACAAATAAAGAAAACAAAAATATGAAAAATGTCCCTCAGGTCGGAATCGAACCCATGTCCTCCATTATCTAGACCAGCATCGCATCTTAGTCATCCACTGGGGACCTTGAAAGAGACTAAGTGGAAATGAGGAAACACCCCCGAGGCAAACTGATCTACATTTTTATCAACCACTCTTATAAGGACCTCAGTGGCTAACAAGGCGAAGGCGCTGGTCTGGATATCCAAAGAACATGGGAGACACGGGAATATGAGAACATTCCCACCGGATTGTTATTTTATTCATAACCAACCTATTTATTATTATTACATGTTTTTATTTAATTCGCTCTTTCCATATGGGTAAAATCTTGTAATCGTATTTTGCCTACTTCCCGATGTTTAGTTGAGCTGAAATTCTGCATAGTCATATAATACATAGGTATTTGATGTCAATAAAACCATATATTAATAATAATTAACTAAAAAGAAGCTGAAATTTTACATATTCATTCTTATTCTATGAAAATACGTGAATCAATCATCAATAATAAAAAAACTGAAAATAATAAATTGCTCTAAAACCTAAAAAGAATAAAATTAAAATTATTTTAATAATTCTTTAAAAGTGAAATATCTCCAAATAAAAAATTCCAATGTTCACGGGTAACAGAAAGAAATTATTTTCTTCTGTTTAGATCATTTCGAAATAAATTAAAGCATGTTTATTTATTATTATTTTCTGAATTCTTCTGATTCATGTTGGCCTAATTTCTACATACTTGTAGATTTCCTTGGATTCCCTTGCCTGACCCAAACAGCGACTATTTTTGTATTCAAATAATTTGGGGTACCAACATTCCTTCTTTTCCAACATTGTTTCCTGCTTTTAGTTAATTTTTTTTTTAACTTAAACTTTTTTTTAAACTTAAACTTAAACTTAAATTTTTTTTAAACTTTCCTATTTTGATAGTGAGGAAGCAGAAGTCCGCTAGGTGTGTCTCATAGCTTCCTCGTAACCATTAGATTTCATATGATGGACACGTCCATGATTCAAGCACCAAGCAGATAGCTATTGAAAGGTTTCATAAAATCGGGGTACGAACATTATAGTCCGAGGAATTTGCTGTTTGTCCTTTTTATGCGGACTAATTCATTTATTTGCTGCATTTATATTGTCAGCATTTAATAAAATGAATTTATATAAAAGAATCTGCCCTTTATAATTATTATGTAATGAATAATTTTCATGCTGAACAAAAGTACGTAATTTATTCAACGATGATACAACAAAATTTTCGAAGTCGGCTTCAAATTTCAACCAAAATGTAACCAAGGGATACATTACACTGGCTGTGTGTGGAGTTTTTAGTTAAAATTTGTCGCCGAATTCAAAAAATTTATATCGGTTTTGAATAAATTATGTAAGTATACAGCTTAAATAGCAAGTATGCAGCAAGTTCAGCATAAAGATTATTCTTTACGTTTTAGTTTTATAAAGCTTTTTTGAAGTCGGGTTTATTTTTTGTTTATAAAAAGTTTTAATTTTTGCTTTTAAGTGCGATATTTTTATTAATATACGTCATGCTACCAATTACTTATTCCATCATTACTGCGGCATCCACAGTCTTTGGCAGAATATTTTCTGTCGTCACATATTGCAGTGTCTGTCAAAGGACTAGAAATCGAAGAGTATAACTGGCCTAGTACAGACCCAGTACTAATTTTTGTACTTAGAAAACTAGTGTGGGAAGAAAATAAAAATAAATCAATAAAATAATTTGAAAAACTTTTTTGATGGCGGTTAAAAAGTGGTTGTATTAAAAAAAATGGTCGCCGTTGTATTGCCATTTATTATGGAATAACAGGGACAGCACAGCTCGGCATTGTTTTGTCGTCTTCATCGACTGGTACTTGGTGGATCAAGCTCGTAGACGCCGACTCTTAGCACCGCCAGGCTAAACTTAGATTTGATCATTCGAGCGGGAAACCCGGCAGTTTGATGGTATCGGATCGTGGAAAGGCGCGGTAGCCCCCAGGCCGTCTTCACCACCTCCGCCTCGCCCCTTCATTTATATGAAAAATTAATCGAGTTTATATTGGGTAACTGCTGGAGTAAGACTTTCAGAGGCAAAGACGGCAATAACGTTCTGTGTAAGACCTTGATAAAGTAAGGTTTAATGTTTAATAGGACTTTACCACCGCCCCGCGGGTACCTTCTCCGTCGTCAGGTGCCTTGTAATAATGTTGCCCTCCGCCCCTCTCACCGGCCGCCTCCGTAATCCTCCACATCGTTCGTCGTATTTTCAAAAATTTCCTGTTCTAACCATCTCCGGAACATCAAAAACTCTAATGAGCCCCGAACACTCCCTCCCACGCCGCCCTCTGAATGCTACCTTTAATAAAATTCCCTTTTTGCCTTCCGAGGGTTTAAAATTGAGTCCTCAAAATAGACTGGGACCTCAGTGTTGAAAGGAGGTTGAGAAAATGTAGGCTGAGGTTTATAACGCCGAAATTTAATATAATTTAAGGAGTTGCACGGTGACCTAACATTTCAGGTAGGTAACTAAAATAAAATGCAAAAATGTTCCTGTCAAGCAGCATGACCAAATGAGCAAATCTTCCCATAAAACCTAGTCAAACTTAATAATAATACGTAAGTCCAGCCACATTATTGCTCGTTTTTCACTACTTTTGCAGATATTTCAATAATTCCAACACAAAACATTTTTTCATCGGTAAAAGACGGAATGAAGTTTCATTCAATGTTCAATATTCAATATTAGTACATTCAATTTTTGTCAGAGCTTGACGTAGGTCGGTACTGGAGTTTTATTTGCATCTTCAGCACGCCTTCTAAACCAGTACCCCAGAACGTCTCAACATTCCTCCTGTATCCTTAGAAGTACTGTGTTCCTCCCTCCTTGATCGATTGACGGATATTTCGAGTTGCTTTCGAGTTACTTGTGATGTGTTCAAATTCCTTCAATTTGAGTTGTGTTTTCATGATATTTCACTTTTTCACTTTATTTTCCGTCGATCGTTTCGTAATTTTTCGCGGTTCAAATTGTCGTTTAACGGCAGTCAAATACTGAATATTAAATATTTGTAACTGCCTACCCATGAAAACCTTCACCATTACCAGTACTCAACTTTTCGACGGTGTTAAACAAAGCTGCCCTGTCGCCTTATCTGATAAGGGACCAGAGGCTTTTATTATGATTATAATTACATACTTTTGTATAGCTGCCCATTGTGGTCAATTTTTCGCCCATTTCCCGAAATCTTCTATGAAACTACATTAATCAATCACAAAAAAAATATATTAATTAGGTAATTAATTAATTAGAAATAAGCCGAAATTTTTCAGACATTTATATTTGATGGCACAACACGAATCATTCTAAAAACAATTATATTGACTAATTAATTAATTAAAAGGAGCTGAAATGTTGCATAATCATTTACCTACTATGACAATACATGAATCAACATAAAAACATCATGCATACGTCGATTAATTATTTAATTTTCATCTTTAAAAGAGGAAAATATATTCTTACGCCCCTGGCTTTTATTTTTAGTCATAAAAATTCCAGTGTTCCCGGGTAGCATAAAAATTGATCACAAGATTTTCAAAAGAATAAAATGAGTAGGTAAAATAAAAATAAACGTATTAAAAACACACTTTTATATCGAAGTGATCTAAAAAGAATGAAATGATTTCATTCTGCTACCCGGGAAAATAGAAATTTTTCACGGTTATAAATAAAAGGTTGGGACGCCCATTATAATAGATTGCATATCTACAAGATTCAAGTAGGTAGGTAATTTCAGTGGTTAAGTCCTGTGAATATCTCCTAACGCCCCACGCTTTTATTTTTAGTCATAAAAAATTCCAGTGCTCCCCGTTCGCAGAACGAAATTATTTGATTATTTTTATTAATTTCAAAATAAAAGCGTGTTTTTAAACAGTTTTTCCCTTCTAGTTTTTTTTTTTTTTTGAACACAGAATAAGTGAGCCATTTTAGTGTCTCTTGGAGGGGAACAAACACTTGGACACATGCAGATATCTTGGGTGAGATTGTGAGTCCCCATTTAGAAAAGCCCCTGGAGAATAGTTGGGGAGGGTTTTCTTGCTTAGTAAACACTTCAGTTTTATTTTTATAATAAAGAATAATTAATTTTCATTAGTCAATTCAATTATATTGACAATCAGCGTAGAATGAAGGGAGGACGGGGGTTTCCGAATCGGTATACTCCCTCCGCCCCCCTCGTCATTAATGTCGGCCGAGGCGGGGGTCTTCGAGTTATTGATTGGGAGCACCGACTCCACCCTCAGAGCCCCTCTCCGCCCACTTGCTCCATACCGCCCCTCATACCGTCCACCATACCACCTTCATACAGCTCCTGCACTGCTCACCTTTGGCCCACGTGGGGAAAATATCGCCACGTGTCCGCTTTCCGCCTCCAAGTTGAACCCTGATTTATTATGTCAACGGATAATCCTGGATTACCAACCTCTTTCTCTTGTTGGGCGAAGTCCGAGGGATTTGTAGAACTTCTGAACGGTCTTTTGCCTGGCTTCAGTCGCACTGGTGTGTGCCATTATAAACTTGGCACGTTATTTTATCCAACTCAACTACAACTCCGATTTCCGAAATCCACGAAAGACAAAAATCATGATAACTTTTATTGTGCAGGGAAAAATACATCTCCATACGCATGAACAGCACACGAAAATACAAGATAAATATAACATGATTGCAATGAGTAAAATGAAATGAGATCACAGCACAAGTTGGCATTATTCAGAACTATAAGGTTATGCCATTAATTAATAATCTGAGCTTGATTAAAGATTAAAATCGCTGGAAAGTCCTTTCACATGGGTTCATTATTCTATTGGACATACCTACAGAAATTCTGGCTGTTCATTTATTGTTTCTTTCATATGCAATAACTACAATAGCTGTTTTTTATGGTTTCGACCCATTTTGCCCCCCCCCCCCCCCCAAATTAGGCTCCTGTTTTTGACAAATTATCTTGGATCATTGATAGTGCCATTTGAATGTCTTGATTCACCTGTTAATACTACTTGTAGTGTTATTATACAAATTTATGGTGATTTCAGACAATTTCCGAGATTTTTGACTCATAAAAATGAATTTTGAGAGCTGAACCTTCGTTACAACCTCAATTCCACACTCTTTGTTCACAATCAACTTCATATGCGGTCTTCTCCCCCACCCCCCCCCCCCACAAAACCATGGAAAAGCGAGACCTCAAAAGCTCATATTCACTAAAAACTGAAAAAAAATCGAAAACCCCTATTTTTACACCCACTTTTCCCTCATAACACCCCTGGGTGTATCCCGATCGGGGTGCCGAGCTTCGGAGCGTAACTAGGATCCAAATGTGTTCCCAAATGGGGCCCCCAAACTGTCTGCAGAAGAACAACGATTTTAGAAAATTAACGTAAATTTAAGGCTTATAACTTCGTTAGAACTTCAATTGTCCACTTTTTGTTCAAAATCGACTCCATATTCGGTCTCCTCAACCTAAAAACTATGGAAAACGATACCTCACAAGCTCACGTTACTAAAACGCCAAACGAAATACGCTAATTTTACACCCATTTTTCACCCATAACACCCCTGGGTATATTCCGATCGGGCTGCAAAGTTTTGAGACACAACTAGGACCCAAATGGAGACTGTGTGCGAAAGAACTAATTTTTTAGACCGAAAATAAAGTAAATATATGGATGATACGGCGTACGGCGTACGGCGGACGGACATTGCGTTTTTGGAATCCACGCACCTTGAAACGAAAATGAAAAATTTTTGAGGGGGTATAATTAAATTTTTTTGCTCAGCGAATACATAGGTAAATTATTCGCAGAATAATAAACCAAAAACCCTTTCTACTAGATTTCACCGTAACCCTCATCACCCCCTAATAATCTCTTAATCTTCATTCACTGAGTGGTTTCATTTTAGGTATTTTTAATTGCTGGCCTCTCGCGTCGCCATTGCAGGCATCTTGGCGCTGTCCCATGGCGCTGTTTCGGCCCCAAAACGAAAACCCCTTTTTTCAAGTCGCAATACCAAAGGTTAACTAATCTTGAATTCGGCGGTGCCTAATCATCAACCCTCAATATTTATGTATTTAATTGTTTTAATTACCTAATTACTTATGTATAATGTTGTAATGTATAATGTATCATGTGAAATGTGCGTTACATACAAGAGTAATCCCAAAAATAGTCTCCTGTTTTATTAAACATACAAAAATCCGTTCATTTCTATAATATTTAACATAGTTTTAAAGGTTAACCATTTTTCTATTTGTCTAAATAATCACCACTTCGGTCGTTGCATTTTCGTATGCGCTGTGGCAGTTTTTGTATGCCCATGTCATACCAGCTGTCCGCCATATCGTGGTAGGTACCCATCTTGGTGCCATTGTGGTGCCTATGTTGCGCACACCTTCCGATACTTCTAATTTTCTGTCAAAATCCTGTGGGTGCTTCGGGAAACCTCAGGAACCCAGACGCAGAGATCATCGGAAGGTGTGCGCAACATGGGTACCACAATGGCACCAAGATGGGTACCTACCACGATATGGCGGACAGCTGGTATGACATGGGCATACAAAAACTGCCACAGCGCGTACAAAAATGCAACGACCGAAGTGGTGATTATTCAGACAAATAGAAAAATGTTTAACCTTTAAGATTATGTTAAATATTGCAGAAATGAACGGATTTCCATATTATTTCTTGAAAAATAGGAGCCCTTATTTTTGGGATTACCATGTCTATTAATTGACATTTTAATCAAACCATAAAAAAATTTCGACTTCAGTGCTCTTATCCATGCCAGCCAGCACCTGTTGACGAGGTGGCAAAAGATTTGATTTGCTTTACACCTAATAGTTATGAATGAACGCATGTTATAAGCATTGAATCGTGGTTGTCCGATGATGAGAACTGTGATTTTTGCAGAATACGCGACGGTGGGTTACATGGCCAAAAGGATACAAATGAGGAAGAACAGATTCCTCGCGATCCAGAAGCTGGCGGAGCAGAAGCAGAAAAGTCTGGAGAGCCACGCGGGGCCCGGGGACACTGACCACGCTCCCAAACAGACGGTAAACATCACACGCTCATAATAATAATTGTTATTGTTAACATCAATAATGATGTGCCTATTCGTGTTTAGTACGAATACGAGGACACCCAGTTGAAAACTGTAGTTGAGTTGTCAAACCTTGAATCACTTAGAAAACTTCACACGGTACACAAGAAGTACAGTGACGTGCAAATGAATGTTTATGGGTGACTCAGAATAGTCCTCGCCCACTAAACTAGATAAGACCACAGGGGGAAAACGAGGTAGTAGCGCGATTTTGTTTTTTCCAAAAATGGGAAACACCGGTTTTTGATGAGAGTTTTGAATGGCGAACACGACGGTAAAGTCAAAACAGCGGAAAACCGAGTTTAAACGGCTCAAAAGCGCTGTTAGAATATGCGTACCGGGGAAAAAGCGAGTTAACCGGAGCCCAACAAGCGCCCTCTTTATTTTCTTATTGTCCAGATTCAGCCCAGGCAAACTAAGACCAAAACACGGCCTTTACAAACATCGCGTTAAGCTGGAAATTGTTTTCAACCACTTGGGGCATCACAAATAAGAGTAACTGTGTTTGCAGCGGTTTCTAATGTGAGCTAAACTTACAGAAGTCAAAAAAACCGCAAAATGGCACTTTTTCAGTTTTTGGATCACTTATAACATATAAACTTACAGAAAATGTCACTCCTAACAAAATTAAAGAGCACTGAATTCTGTGTCCTCCTTAAACATTGAATTTGGTCAGAATCGGCAGTCGAAAATAGGCAAATTTTTCTATTTTGATTGACAAGTTAGTTTATTACGCACATTTTCACCCGCCTGCAACTAAATAAATTCCAGTCAAGCAGCATGACTATAAGATTAATTTTCAAAGAAACATTCGGGCTATTGTGTAAAAAGATGATACAGCGAGAAAACATACCACTTTTTCGTAAAATTATGTAACTTTTCCTGATTTTAGCCATTTTGACCCTTATGAAGCCAAATTTGACCCACTCTTTTTGATAAAAATACTATTATCGTCGAAATAGTCCTTCTTTCTGTCGTGAACCACCATCCCATCAAAATTTCAGGTAAATTAATATTGATTTTAGCCCTTAATACCCATTTTTGACCCCCTCCCACAAAATAAATATCCAAATTTGACCCCTAATCTGTACGAAAAACAACTGAAATGGTATTTTTCTGTCTTTGCTTACCCTTCCATACTAATGTCAGTCTATCAAGTCAGTTCAGTAAATAATTGTTCGCAGTTTTAGCAGTTTACCGATCTTTGATCCCTAAAAACTCAAATTTGACCACCTTCGAATTTCTGAAAATTGCTGATCTTCAAAAATCTTCGTTTTGTTTGGCAATACGAACATTTTGAATTTTTATCGTGTACCCAAGGTCAGATATCGTCTGAAGTGACACTATGTATAAATTTTTGTTAAAATCTAGGCTGTATAAAATGGATTTGCCAACAAAAAATTCAAAAATTCCTGTTCTGAATATTTTGGACTCATGGCAATAACTTCTTTTTCGTTGAAAATTCGCTAAAACGGATGCCCCAAGTGGTTTAAAATTAATTCGAGCTTTAAACGAGTTTTTTGGAGGCAGAAGTATAATTACTGAGCTTTTCATGTGGGAGGTCGAAATTCTGTTTCACCCTGTATAACCGCTGTACAGCTAGCCCGAACGTTGCAGGTATCTATCAGATATTAGGTACCAACGATGCAACGCCAGGTGCCAAAATGTTTAGGTTTTTAAGTTATCCAGCAACTTGTAGAATTGAAATCGAACACCCCACGTATAGTTGAATATATTTACGTAAAAATTAGATCTACATTGTTGTAGATTGTAGTCCTGTAGGTACCTGTCACTGCCAACGTGCTCACACCCAACACTCGGAGCTGCAGCTTTTCAAGCAGGCCATCACCAAACGCTTACTAAATTTGGTGGACTGGTACGCCAACATTATTGCAATTGGTCGACATTAGTCATGAGCAGTTCATATTTCAGCACAACGAAATGCGCAAAAGATGGTTACGCTTACAATCAACTCTATGAAAGGAGAGTGGTAAAGGTTTATTGGAGGAAGTTGGAGACAGATCAGTAGGTACCTTACCTACCTGACGTAGGTACACAAGTCGCAATACAAGGAATCTTTACAATTAATTATTTACGTATTACAGTATTACGTATTAATTATTACGAAATTATTTACATATTATCTACTAATTATTACGTATTTATGTATTATGTAAAATTAATTATTTATGTAATTATCTCGAAGGACCCATGGAATGTCTGCCGGATGTCGGATATCCACTGAACAACCATGAGAGTAACCTCTCGCCAAGCAGTTTATAGTTACACCTCCCATCTGTGACAGCATATGAAAATCCTGTCCATAAATGACCAGGGCTCTTCTCGATTTTTTGTGCACGCGGCAGAAAGGACACTGGCGGTTCGCGAAAACTAACCGTCAACTCCTGGAAGCATTGCGTTATAATATAACCGGTGTCTTACCAAGGGGAAGTCACACTTCTCTCCCTACTTTTAGTTTGGTCTGGCGGAAGGGGAAACTATGTCCTATGTGCGGCTGGTTGTACCCCTTCCCTCAGGACACATCCAAGTCTGGTTATTCCCTAGCATTTGGTTCCAAGCGATTTTTCCCTTCAACATCTTTCTTTCTCTCCTTCAAGGGCTCCTTACAATGTCAATAATACTGTCTTTGTTCTCCATAAGTATTTATCAACCTTACACAGCCAATTCAAAATCGTCAATATTTTTCTTCAGTGTCAGTGTTGTCCCAGCAGTTGAGTAGTAAGTACCTACAGTGAAACTCAAGTGATGGATTAAATTCTCACTTGAAAAGCGTGAAGAACATTCTCACACTGTCCTTCTTAAGGAAATTACCAGGACGGATGCAGACGAGGATTATAAAAATTATTTTCGCACTAGAGAGAATTCATATAATAAATTACTGTCAAGGCTAAAAACGGTCTTGGAAAGGCAAGACGCTAATATGTGAATCAGCCATGCAACATGGCTATGAGAGCAGATTTTCAAAGAAATATTCGTACTACTGTGTAAAAAGATTATGTACCGCGAAACCACACCACTTTTCGTAAAATTATACACTTTTTTCGTGATTTTCAGCTATTTATACAGATTTCTGTCCCTTATAATCAAATTTGACCCACTCCTTTTTGAGAAAAACATTTTTATAATCGAAATAGTCCCTCCGTCGTGATTCACCAGCCCACACGACGTCAGGTGAGTTAATATTGATTTTAGCCCTTAATACCGATTTTAACCCCAAAAATCCCAATAATTTGACCCATATTGTGTATCGAAAAAACTCAAATTGTATTTTTCTGTCTTTACTCACACCTTTCCTACCACTTTCAGTGATTTTATATCAAATGTTCGCGATTTTAACAGTTTTTACCGATTTTTGACGCCTAAAAACTCAAATTTGGCCCCTTAGAATTTTTGAAAATTGCTCATCTTCCAAGTCATCCTTTTGTTTGGTAAAACGTTTTGGCGACATTTAGAATTTTTATCAAGCAACTACCCAAATATAGATATCGTCTGGAGTGGTATATGCATATAAATTTTTGTTGAAATCTAGGGATGAATATTATGCTCTGAAATGGATCTGCATATCAAAAAATTTCAAAAATTCATGTTCTGAAAATGTTGACCCATTGCAATAGCTTCATTTTCTTTGAAAATTCGCTAAAATTTATATCAGCTCACGAAAGGTTAGCAGTTGTTCACTGGCTACTGAAGTAATGATGTACAAGCCACTGCTCGACCATAATACCTACTGTCAATATCTTTTGGCCACTTTATAGTCGTGGCCAAATACTGATGGATTGATATCAAATGTCCGGATATTCTTCAATGTCGTCTTCATTCCGTCAGCACTGCCCTTATTTGATAGGTAATACTACCAATATTTTAGCATGACAGTATTATTGACCGTGTAAGGTGCCCTTTAGAATGTCGTCCGATGGTTTTATAGAATAAAAGAGCGGATTGGGAGTAGCTACTTACTTTGATTAAATGGTTCTGAAAACTTCTTGTGACTCACAGTCTCAACTCAGCACATAATAATTATTATCTTGGGCTGAAGATACTCTTCATATTTAAATACTATTCAAATAAAATCTTAAGCTTTACTAAGTCCCTCGTACTCATACAATATCTCCTGAGAAAAATCGCCAGTAAACCATGTAGGTGTATTTACCCATAAAACACAACAGTTTTGTTATTGTTGAAGGTAGTGATTATTAATTTGGTACAGCTACAAAGGGTTCAATAAAATCTCACTGAATAACACCAATATAAATTAGAACAGTCAGGCGTTGAATATAACCTAATAATTTTGGACTGTCATAGAAATACTCTTAGTCCATAACGCATAAAAATCAATATTTTTTTATCTTAGCACCTCCTAGTAAACTTTGATACGGAATAATTTACACTAAATTGGTAGTATATAAAATTTGGTAGGTATATAATTTAGTAATACTTGACTGGCTAAACAAACACCGATAAATGTTGAACACTTTACACACGCTTGCTTTAATTCTCACTATCACGTCCTGCTTGAGCCACCAAACAAGTTTTTCTATTGCTTTCCCAACAGAGGGACCCTTCCATCATCTGCGGGTCGTACGCCGCGACGCTGCCAGCCAAACCTGTTCACCCGGAAAGGAGGCAGCAAATGCAGCAAACGGTACGTGAGTTCTTGCACAACGTAATTATTCTATTAGAAACTAACCTTAGGTTAACTTAGAACATTTGCGTAAGTTAGAATAGGTAAGGGCTCGTAACTACTTGACTGCGAAAGTTGTGAACATCTGTCCATCCTAGTTACCAGTTATCAGGATATCGATTACTGCAGATTATATTTGATTGATTCTTGATTTTGAGACGAAGTAAATTTCTGCGCCAGCCACAACTAAACATGTGCGTTTGTAACTAGATATTATGTTAAGGGGGAAAATTCCACCATTACTCGTTTTGATGTGCTGTACTATAGTCGCCGACATCGAATTAGAGCTGAAAGCCAAGCATTTAAAATGGCAACATTCGTGGGGTGATAAGTTGAATACATGGAATTGGTAACAAAAATTGCTGGCGCCAAAAACCAATATTGACGAATTTCAAATGAATAAGTTAGAAAACAGACAGATGCACCTGCAATTGTCATATTAGTTGAACCGACAATTCCCTCCAGCTGTGTTGATTGCTGGGGCTCTATTTTGCTGTCGTTGGCTATAGTTGATGGTAAGTTCAACAGTGAGTGTTAGGTAGGTGAAATTGGTGATTATTCTCATACAGAAAACAAAGGCTTTCTGATTTTTGGATCTCCTCTGGGTCGTTTAATATCTTCAAAAATTCACTCGCCATGCATATTGAACCGTATCAGTATCACATTAAATCATCTTTCATGGAACACCACAACTCTTCATTAACTTAACCCATTATTATTTATAACTTCCGTTATTCTCATTAATACACTTCTTACATGCTGAAACCCCCTTATAGATTTTTATACATTCGAGAACGAATTTTTTTCGTCAAATAAGTTTAACACAATGAGCCTCTCTGTGGACTTTTTTTCTGAACTGATGTAATGTAATTCGAAAAGTTCTTCATACTTACTAAGGCTATCGATGAACCACGCTGTGCTAGTAGTAGTTAGATGATGTCAAAAATCATACATATATATGCATAATATGCATATTTCCAAGTCCTCCTGTACTCCCAGAGACCTTAGTATTGATCAGTGCAGAGCTTACAGTTTCAGACAAGTGTCGATATAATTATTATCTGACAAAGTATACATTAGAGAGCTTCGCCAAGTTAAACTATTGAGCAAGGCTTTAAATAGAGAATAGCAAACACACGGTTGGTCTTCTGGTTGTTTCGTTATTTGCCTTAAATCTTGTATTTATTTACAAACCTTGAAGTTTATTCAACAGTATATCTTCATTTGTACGAATTCGGGCCTTTAATAGAAGCACAACTGTTTTCCTGCTTGTTTCTCTCCATTTTCATTATTTTTTCCCTTCTCATTTTCATTACAATTTTTCATAATCACCACTAACCGGATATCTAAAAAGCTATCCATATAGCAGCCCATCCAACCAAAATTATCATCATTAGTAGTTCACCTCTCACGCAGCACCCTGGATTTTCCATCATTCCATTCGATACAGCTAACGTTATGTACAGACAATCATAGCCTTACACGTCACCTATCAATATTCATTACACATCATCCGGGAAAGCGGAAGGGATTGGGATTGTATTTTTGAACGCTCAGGTTGAGGAATCAAGTTCAACATTATCGTCGTTAGACCTTGAAATTCTAATGGATTTTTTCTAGTACTGTTTTCAACTAAAATTTTCTGGGTTTTTTCCCCAATTTTTATACTCTTTTTCGTAAACACTTTGGCAGGCGAACACGCTACACCCTAATACCCCAAGACAACAAGTAAGTGATATTTGAGACGCCAAATAGCTTCTTAACAGATCAATTTACAATTTCTTTCTTTTTATACAAAGGGCCAAAATGGAAATTTTGTGGTTGAATGCAGTTTTCTACTTGCTCTCCTTTTTTTTATACATAATATTATGCTGGTTCAGCGCTTTTTATTAGGCCGGTTATTAATGAATGTCACGAGTGTATTAGGTCATTCATGTGAGAGTGCATAAACCAAGTACATGTTTAGGACTTAGTTGCTCTACAGTGAATGGAATCAGGAATCAATCTGATACATTGATTACAATATCATTATTTAATTGTTACCCAAGTCTCCGGATTAGAATCTATTACTCGTATGGCGAGGGAATTTCTCAGCGTGAATGGTACGCAGGTTGCTAACAAATTCAATTCTGAGTTAAGAAATTTTTCGCTGTATCCAAGTTTCTATGCATCGCCAAATTTCGAACCCTTCAGAGAATTTTCTAAAAATTAGTAGATAATATATCAAATCGAATTGTACTACACATTTTACTGTGAAAAGTAAATTTACAACAATACGTACTTGATATTATTTACAAGGATCAATTGCAAGTAATAGATTTTGATATGCTTTCAATAACGAATTATATAGGAACTAAACCAGTGTAGACTTCAAATAGTCCTAATACATATATTATTTATATATTTATGTCCCACATTATCGATGGAACTAGTCTCTTTTATTCAACTACTCGAGTCCCGCCTACTCGAATAAATTATAGGCCATGGATAGGCTATAAGAAAGATGAAACATAATTATAGACAGGCACCAATTGTTTTTTGTAGTTTTACAAATGGGTTTTATGGTCAGTTTTACGTGGATAAACGTGATTTACGAGGGGAAATAATGAAATGCCGAAAAACTCGAAAAATAGGATTTGAAAGAAAATCGCTAGGGGGCATTTTCGATCGGAAATGACCTGAAAAATCGATTTCTTGACTTCTTGCAGACCCTTTTCCGGGACAGCCTGTATAATCGACGACTTTGGTAGGTAGGCACTTCACAACAACATTTCAATGGGATTCAAGGAAAACTGCTCACATATTCACAAATTGTATGGGACTAACTGGGGACCAACAACTATCATCCACCTTCAACATTATTACGATCCTTCTTATTTATGGGCATTAGGGGTATTGCATTCAGAACAGCGATATAATCATTTAGACAGCACATCTATTCAGGCAATTATTATATACTTAACTTGAAATTTCTCTCAAAATAGAATCGTTCTTTCGAACGAACAGAAACTGCCTGTCCCTTGGTTGCGTTATTAACCGTTTTTACTTCAAGTAAGTAGGTACTTGGAAAAGTTGCGAAATTAGTAAAACGCCCATTCTAACGATTTTTGTGGTAACAAAAACTTATCTTAATCTAAATGAACCAGTATTTTTCAAATTTTCCCCAAATGCCTCTTGTTTGAGATGAGAGTCTGATTTCTAACATCACCCCAAAATTAGAATGCCCACTGGTTTACTAGAAGGTAGTATGAAACCCATCAATAATGCTCGTCGGGAGTCTCTTTTTTGAATATGAAGACAGGTTTCCGGTGAAGAATAAAGAGGAAGAACATATACTGGGACACCTTGTATTCGATAAGCTTAACATTGCCTCCGTGGGCGGGGCATTCGGGCTCAAGTTTGATCAAAAAGCGCAGTAGATGGAGGGTTGGAGCCGAAATTCAATCGCCTGTCATGAAATTCAGTAAACAGAAAAATAACTGAAAATAATATGAAAAAATAGCGCACCGCACCATAGTTGAATGGAGCTCTCGTTCAGAATCATGGCTGCCCCATTTGCACAACTGCATCGCATTTTGGAATGATGCCCAGTTTTATCTTTTGATTTATTCAGTTTCAAATTTTATTTTACATTGTTTTTTGAACATAGTAATTTTTCTTCATTTCCATTCATTATAGTCAGAGAGGTTCAATCATAAACGTACGAAATCTAGAATTTTCTACCAACCGAATAACCGTAATGACATTCCCTCCATCCAACTAAAAAAAAAAAAACCTCGTAAATTGTACAATTGATCAAAAAGTTATTTATGTATGTGAAGAAAATTAAATAGGTAAATTAAATGAAATAAATAGGTCGCGAATGTAACCCAAGAACTCCTCCATCTACTCTATTTTGACGAATTTCGACGTAGCGTGTTCGAATATTGTGTTTTGAACATAGGTAGTATGAAACCTGTTGACCCTTTAAGCGTCATATTGACAAATTAGAGGTTTGTGTGCTATTCATTTTGTCTTCCTTTACCGACGCGGCTGAAACCAATTAGTTCAGCCCAAAACCAATTACACGTAATTCGTACTTGATACATGTTGTGCTTTTTTTTTCGAACCTATGTAATACGCAGAATTGTGAATTTTTCTATACACTTAAAAAATCGTTAGTATATGTTGTTTTGCAACACCTAGTAATTTCTATTATGATTGGATCTCTTCATGTGATTCGGGAGTGGAATCTCCCCATGCAAATGTGTGTTTTTTGTGTTTATGTATTAAAAGAACGATAATCTTAGTTTAAGTGAAATTGTCAGTGTTAACAGTTGTTATTTAACCAACTTGTGTATTCCCTTTGCTTTTGTGTAGCGCTGAACTCCCCTTCGAAATTCATTGTGTACACATATAACTAACCCAATGCTTTAAAACAATTTAAAAAAATTGAATAATTGAAATAAATAAATTTAAAAATAGATAGGAAACTCGGAACAGTTCAGCACCTTAAGTCTACAATGGCACTTGGGCCTACAGTTTGAATCTTGAATTTTTGGACAGGTTAGCTTTTTCTCTCTGAGACCATTTTTGACGTATTTTACATCTCCTGTTGTCATCTGCTTAATGAGTTCATTTTGATATTTTGACTGGGCAGCTTCAGTATGTTCCACAGAGAATAGGTCAGCTCCTAAGAAACGATTTTGAATCTTTTCAACGATGTCATTGGCCTCAAGCTTCCATTTTGAATGGCCGATATAAATTTTGATTTCTCTTGTAGTGTTCGTTTGAACATTCCAAGTCCAGTTTGGATCTTTTGAATATTTTGACGTTTTGAACAGCTCAACTTCCATAGGAAGTCGAGTGGATTTGGACGGTCGAACACGTCAGCTATCTACCTTTAACATTTGAACCTTCTAGATCCCTAGAACCTCCTAGATCTAGTGGTCTAGAAGTTTCAAATGTTATATGCATTACTTTACTTGTAAAGAGAACTTCGGATTAGAGAAAATTGGAATCTTGGCTCTTTTCATACTCGTTGAGATCACTGTTTGAACATGTTAGTATTGTAGGCTTGGAGCTTTGAACAGTTGCGTTTTAAAATTGTCAGCTTAAATAATCCCTTACTCCATTTTGAAACTTTGAATATTATTATGTACCTCAGTACGTTGGACTAGAGTCCATTTTGAACCCTCGATAGAATTAAGCTAACCATTCCAAATTTGAAGTAAATAAACACCATTTTGAAGCTTTCCTCTCTTGAACACACCAGCTTATTTGTACATTGTGAACCACTGAATACATAGGTACTCGGTGGTACTTCTGGTTATTGAGCCCGAATTGACCTTACACAAATTGGTCAGCTTACATTCTGTTCTCGATTTTAGGATTTCTGGATTCATTTAGTCAGTTTTGAATCTTTGGGCACGCCCGCTTGGGGAGCCCGCAGGAATCCTTGAACATCTCAGCTGTACAAACTGTTCTAATTCCGTTTTAGAGAATTTTTTTGAACTTATGGAGTAACTGCAATGAGAACCTTGGAGTCTTGGCTTCATAGGTCAGCTTGTAGAATCGATTTTAAGTTTTTGAACCGTTCATTTGAGAGTTCGTGTAAACATCTTGGACATAATAAACAACACGATATTAAACCTCAGCTTATGAAGTGCACGGAGTCCATTTTGGGCTTTTCGGGTACACAACAGTTCTTGTGTAGGTAGTTCATATTGAATTTTCCCTCCGGCATGGAACATTAGCTTTTAAAACTTACCGAATACCTTCACTTTAGGTAAACAATGAAATAGCAGGCAAATGTTCAAAACATGAACATTTCCGTTCCATCGAAACCCCTGGAACGGCCTAATTGAACTTAGCTCATTGATTGGCTGAATACCTATTTTCTGTAGGAATGACCTGTGAGGCGTTCTGACCTCAATAAGTTATCTTGACCAATATTAGTAATAATAAAGCCAGTTTGGCTATGAGGGCCACCAGCAAAGGGAGTACATGTTTAGCAAACTCTTGTTTTCATAGCATAATCGACTATTGTACTTTTATTTTTCTTTATTTCGAACGAAACTAGCTAAGATTGCGCTTGTTGTGGACAGCATGAAACGTTTGTTTTGTATACTTCTCATTCACGCATGAAGCTTTTTCCATTCTTAAATTTTGAACGAAAAGAGAGTGATTTTTTGGCCAGTGAAATAGTTGATGACTAAAGGTTATCAAGATTACGTTTTTAGCGATACAAAAATAGGTATTGATGAGTTGTTTAAAGTTTTCTAGTTAAACATGATTTGTTCGACGTGATAAACAAAACTTTCAGCTACTATTAACTTTCTAATTTGTCTAATTATTTTGTTGGGTGCACTTTTTGTCTTTTGTCGAGTTTTCAACATTCAACAATGTTCATGAGAAAAACGCGTTTCCTGGTGAAAAAATGAAATTACTGCACACACAAACTGTAGAACAGCATCAGCTCTATACTTTACATGTTTCAGCGATATATTTATATATGAAGATATTTTATCCTCTTTATTTTGTTGGTTACTTCCTCTTCAATATTCGGTTTTTTGATATTGAAGTCGAAAGGTTTATAGAATTTCTTGAAATATTGTTGAATCAACGGAATTATTTGTTATTTATCGCGGCAAAAATCGCATTATAAACATCACACTCCGTGACAGATCATTTTTATCTAATGATCATTTATCTACGTATATAGGTCAATATATTTGGATCGATATAGAACAGAAAAATATGCTTTCAATTTAGCTGCGCCATATAGCTACAAGAAAAGATTTCATAGACAGGTCTGCGTACCTGAATCGAAACTTTTACTGTTAGCTATAGTCATCATTTTAAAAATACAACCGAAGAGCATAGTTTTGTTGAAGGGCCAATAAATTAATAATTGCTAGTTTTATACGCTTGACAACACCGCTTTTAGTTGCCGACTGCACAGTATTTTGTTTTCAACTTCAGTCAAGATGGACGTTGAAGCTTAGATGCTAGCTGATAATAGTGACGATTTTCATCATCCCACTGCCATCGGTTCTGAAATGCTGGGGGGAAACTTGATAGAGGGTTGTTAATCATGAAAAAAATATGTCAGTAAAAATAAAACTCATAGAAGCGGGTTTAGAGCGCTTAGCAATTTGTTGCGTGCATCGATCGATTGCGAATTTATCGTAATACCTTGCATGCGCACGATCAGCAAAAGAGTTGAGGGCTGTTATAACAGTCACGCATTGTGTTTAATGAATTGGGTATGCGCGTGAGTCACAAAAGAAGTTTACTTTTTAATGAAACTAGATATTCCATTCTGAGAGCTTTGACACCGACCGCACTGTCCTGCGATTTGGTATAGTTCTTTTTCTATGATTTTTCAAATTTTCCTGAAGTTTTGACGTCACATTAGGTGGGGAGGGGGGGGTCCCACCCAGGCGAGAGAGGTGCAATGACGTCAGAATCTTTGAAAAATTTTAGAAAAAGAAGAAAACGGACACATGTGGATCGCAAGTGATTTAGTTCTATTAGAGAAAGAGCTGCCTATTAGGACAGTGCGGTTTCAAAATTCTCAGGCTGGAATCTACTTTCATTGTAAATAAATAAATTTTAAAAAATAAAAAATAAAAAATAAATAATAAATACATGCGCATACCCCATTAAAAACGAGGGGTTAAAAATATTAATAGTTTTTCCAAAAACACGTGAGGTTTCCATGGAAACTGACAAGTCTCAGTTGTGTTAATACGTAGGTATTTCTTCTCTGGAGAACCAAATATCACCTCGTGCACATTAAGTGGTAGCAGTAGACTCCATAAAATTACATCTTTCATAGAGTGTGGGTCAAATTTTTGGAATTAGCAACTCAGTTTTTGCTCTGCGGAAGCGTGTCAGGCTCATTATTAACTTCATTGCTCAGATATCGTTGCTATGGAAAATATGATTATACTCGTAATAACGCATGGCTGTATGAAATCGAGATGATTGTTCCGTGATATTATTTCATTTGAACAAAGATGGTTGTTTCGGATGCTGTTGATAGGTAGGCACTTTTGCAACTCGAACAAATTTGGTTCGGTGTCTTTTTTTCTTTTTTTTTATTGTAACAACTTACAGACCTGCTTCCAATATTGACTACAGGTCAGTTATAAACAGAACTTAACTTTGCAAAAATAATAAGCCCGCTTTGCCTCTTCTGACCTACGGTGCTCCCGTGTGGTACAGAGGTCTGCTTCGCTCCAACAATCGCCAGATTATGAGGTCCACTCAGCGCAAGATGTTACTGCGTATCGTCAAAGGTTTCCGTACCATTTCGTTCGAGGCGGCGTGCTTGCTGGCAGGGAGATGCCCATTGACATCAGGGTTCGTGAGATTGCGGAGGTGTATTTGGAGATGAATGACTCAGACCTATTTTTCGGAAGAGTGGACGTGAAAACCCCCGTACGCCAACGCCTGCATCCGGTCCCTCGTTCGGTGAATTTAATTGGTATTGGTAACGAGGTGACAGTATACAAAACTTATACGGATGGCAGCAGAATTGAAGACTGTGTCGGATGCGCGTTCGTTGTCTATTATCGGTCTTTGTCAGAGGAGCCGATTCATGAGGCCCAGTTTCGACTTGACACCGACTGTTCGAACAATCAGGCTGAGCTGCTAGCGATTTTGATGGCAATGGAGTGGTTGCTCACATTAACTGTGAGCTTGGAGTTGCGATCTGTCACCATCCTGACTGACAGTCAGGTGGCAGTGGATATGTTGCGTGACGCGTCGGCACAAAGTTGGTTGCTGGATGGAATAAGGACGGCGGCTGTGTCATTGATTCAGGAGCTTTCCTGGAATGTATGCATCCGGTGGACCAAAGCTCATGTCGGTACCACAGGGAACGAGAGGGCCGACAGTGCTGCTAAGGAAGCCGCTCTTCGTCTTGATGCCCCGATCTCGTTTGGTCTGCTCCCGAAGACATTTTTCAAGCGGCGAGCAAGGGGACGTGCTTTGTGGGCGTGGGAGGACCAGTAAGCCACAACTGCTAACGCATCCCACGTCAAGATGTTTTTTCCTACAGTTTCATCGCGGCTGGCATTGGACATGTTCCAAATGACTCAAGTTGTGACTGGTCACGGTCGGCAAAAGGCTTACCTGAAGAGGTTTCATATTCTTCAAGAGGACAGTTGCAGATGTGCGGCAGGAAGTGTGCAGAATTGTTCTCATCTCGTGCGGGAGTGCGAAATTCTTGAGCCCCAGCGGTCACGGCTTAGCCGTAAAGTGGTTTTGTCGGGCTATGTTTCGCCAGTTGAGTTCAGTGTTTTGGTGAAGAAGTTTTTTGGTTCGGTGTCTGTCGGTTCTTCTGTGTCCGCCACACGCATAACCAACTTCCTCAATTTGAACCCGATTTTTATTTTTATTTTTTCCCCCTCAAATGTTCAGGGATCACGCGGATTGGGCCCTGGATGGTCCCCTAGAAGGATCGGATCATTAGTATGGCCACTGCGCATGTGCAAACGAGAATCCGAGGCACTTATTATTTCTCACGAATAAATGGCCTCAAATTCGGGTGGTAGTTGGGGTCTAGCTCGTATATGGTCTTCTAGATGGATTACAGACGATTGGATCATGATTACGGCCACTGCGCATGCGCAAACGCGAATCCGAGGTATTTCTCACGACGATTATGCTCAAACAGAAACCAGTGGTTTACGCAGAAGGGATATCTACGCAGGAAAATAATGAACCGTCGAGTAATAATTTCCAGCGTTCTATCATAGTCTTCAGAACTACTTGCGGATTCTGTTTTATTCGAGACCTCCAGAGAAATCAGTGGGCCGAGATTTAGCGCGGGAGAGTTTTGAGAGAAGTTTCCTCGGGAGATGGATTTTCTATGATATACTGAGGAGCGGTCTGAAAAGGACGATGTGAGTTCAGGTTGAGAGTTATTTGCACCTCGCCTCTGTAGGCTCTCATTCATCATGCCATATCCATCAGGGATACGGCCTTCTCTCCTTGTCTCAGAGAAAGCCGATCAAAGTGTGTCAGAGGTAACAGTTCGGCTCTTGGCACCAAATCCCTCCTGCTGAACTTATCCTCTTCTACTGTGGCTGTCAACTGCTCTACCAATAATTAGTCGTACTTAATTTCCGGGACGAAAATAATTTCCGAAGTATGGTTGATGACCAGCATAAGACTCCACAAGTGCGCGAGATAGACAGGAAACGCAAAGAAATACCTAAATATTTGCAAGACTCCCACCCTCAACCTCCTCTAACCGTCTCTAAGGATTTATCTGGGTATGGCGTTTTGAAGTTGAATTATAGTATCGTTTGTAGTAGGACAGGCATACTTTAAAAAGGACAAAATTATAAAGGTAATTAAAAAGGACATTAGTTGTAAGGTCTCTGGCTTAGATCATAACATTTGTCCCTCCATCTTGCAGATTAGGATTGTGCCCTATTGTCAGGTCAACGGCATCAACCAAATGTCCGTTGAACCTGCCATGGGATTTGAACAGTACATCAACGTTTGTGGCTTAATTTCCTCCATATTTTCCCTACAGACACCGTGGAGGAGTTGAGGGGCCTAAGTCTTGCATTTCGCAAATTTTGCAAATTTGCATTTCTTTGTCACCCTTTCTTCTTCCCATTGTGCTCGCTATTGGCCATTCGCTAAGGCACAAAGTGGTGGGCTCTTCTGTGGATTAGACAAATCTCTTAGGCTTGATGCTTGTCCTGCTGTTAGGGCTAGTTTTATAATCTATGTCGAAATGTGAATCTTCCATCATCCGTCAGAGGAATTATTGTTACCTATGAAATATTTGGATTAATCAATTATTAATATTAAAATTAATGCAGAAGTTTTTATGGAGCCAGTGGAGGAAACTGATGAATATTCAACAGCTGCAGGGTGAAGTGACCTGGTGGTTTCTGAACAATCAGCCCATTCCGGAGACTATGAATAAAACATCTAGAAATTATTTCCTATCATAATTCGGAAACCCTAACATTAACGCAAAAAACTTGAAAATTTTGTTGGGAACCGAAAATAGCAGTGCTCCTTTTAAGTGATTTTTTGGTTTGTCGATAGGAGGTGAGGTTCAAAGTCCACGATCCTAAAGCTCACTTCAAAGGCGGAACACACGAGAATACCATCAACGGGCGGGCCGAAGAGGAAGAACAAGCCGTTCCCCAACACCTGATAAAACCCAACAAAAACTACAACACCATGTACGGTATCACCCCCTCGGACATTGACAAATACTCGAGGATCGTGTTCCCCGTATGTTTCATATGTTTCAACCTCATGTACTGGATCATTTACCTCCACATAAGCGACGTTGTCGCCGACGATCTCGTCCTTCTAGAAGAGGGCAAATGAAAACCTCACCCCAACAACAAGAAAAAACGAACTGAAACCTTCAAATTCGTTATCCTTAAAATAAATATAAAAAATTCAACAAAAACCAAACAAAAATTGAAAAAATTATTTAAAAAAATAAAATTTAAAAAAAAAGAAAATGATGCTCACAAGAACCATAGACAAAAAATACTTCCCGCCCATAGTCTCCTTGATACGGGAGCAAGCTACGGTAATTCTTTTTTTATTTCTCTTCTGACTTGAACAAAAAATAACATCGTTTTTTATAGATGTAAAAAGAATATAAAGTGGCAATAATATAGTAATCGCAGACAGAAAATAACGCGTTCCATTGCGCGATATGTCTGTTTTATATGTAATTATATACAGCACTATAACTTCATTAAGTGAAAGTCATTAAGTGAAATATGATTAGAAATGAAACAACAGTATTTGGCCTTATTTAGATCAATTAAACGTCTACAAAGTGCAATATACATACTCTAAACAAAGAAAACATGTTTAAAGGGTGCGAAATAAGACAGAAATACCTGTTGAAACGAAACTTAATAAATTCTAAAGTAGGATGTAGGTTGACTATTTTATATCGGCGGCCAAAAAATATATGTATGTAAAAAATTATAATGGTAGCACGTAAAAAGAAAACACAAGCGCACTTTTTAAGAATTGTGTAATAAAAATAATTAAAAAATAATTATTATGTAAATGAAAACAAAAACTTCTTCAGTAACTTTCACCGAAATTCCATAAAAGACGGCTATTTACCAACTTCCTCCTTGTACTAAAAATTTTGAAAATCGAAACCCCCTCGTGCTCCTATGTTGCAGCTGGTGGGATTTCAGTGACCGAATCAGAAACTGTGTTTATAAACTTTTTACGTGTGGGTATGTTACGGTTTATTGTTTTCTGAAATCTATGAAAAGCATGTTCTGTAAAATTTAAAAAAAAAGACAAGTATCGAAAAGGTTTGATAGCAATATGTTTTTTTATCCGCCTTTTTAGAAGGGACTTATTTTTCGTTTCTTCTGAATGTTGTTGAGTTTGTAAATATATAATGTACCTAGTACTTAGTATTTTATGGTGATCAGCTGTAAGAGTGATGTGAATAATGTCGATTTTTCAATCTATCAAATTCTCATGTTGTTTTGTCTAGCCTATTATCAAGGTTTATGTCAGTAAATCAGCTCGATCTATTCTATGAGTATTCGATGTCTTGATGCCATCCACGATGACGGGAATAAGTATTAAAAAAATCCAATTATTTTATAACAAATAAAATTCAGGGAAAATGCAATATTATGCGTAAGAGTTACATACAGCAACAGCAACAAATTGTTGCTTTATTTGCTTAATTTGATACCCACCATGAATATAAATTGGCAGATATAGAACGCAAACAAGTTGTTCCATCACTGCTGAATCTTCACGAAAATTTGGAATTTTCCTAAGGAAGGTCCAGAACTGTGGGTCACGTAATTTCGTCCAGCGGTCAGTTATGTATTTGTCAAAATTCACATAACGACTTGATTATTAATTTTGGTTAACAATAACGTATGAACATCTTCCGTCTATACAGTTTCATCTCTAACAAAATAAGCGAGCAACGAAAAGTAAACTCTTAAAATAAGTTGAAATCCAATACTCATAGAATTTATGATTATGCACCGTACGCTTTACTATACCTACAAAATTCTCGAAAAAATAAGAGAGGAATTTTTAATGTCTTGTTATGATTTAAGTCCTTAAAATTGTTATATAGAGGTCGGAAACTGTGATAAAACCTTTTTTCTTCATATTAAAAAAAAAATTATGATTCGATTATGAAATAATCATTAAACTTTTATTGATTGCACTATGAACACAGTTTCTATTGCAAAAAAGTTACCACTTCTATACATATTATTTATGGATTAATAAAACCAAAATAACCAGGACTGAACATAGATATTCGTGATAATAAGGAGTTAAACATTAATAAATTATTATATACTTACATGAAATATTACCATAGGCGAAAGTTGTGGTTTCATAGTTGGTATGTATATGTAGAATAACGGATGGGAGAGGATAAATGGAAAAAATTATGAAATAGGTCCAAGTGTGAATGATTTTATTGTATGCTCGAAAACATGATTTGTAATCATGCTAACATATAAATATTATAAATAATTATAGATAAGGAAGACAAAATGACGTTTATAGCACAATTTAAGTTGGAAAACAATTTAAATTCACGATTACCAATTTTAATGATAGATTCACTGCACCGACGTTTCTCCTCTATTGCCTCTAGGATTCTACGAGAAAAAAATAAATTTGAATTTAAAAAACTAGTTGGAGTTTGATTAAACGATAATTGCTAGAAAGTATAATAATGATGTACCTATTCTAAAATGAAAAAAAAAAAAACCTACGATGTTCGAGGCTGCGATGTGTGAACAGCAAGCGGTGCTAACCGGATTGTAATATGTAATAGTTTCATGACTTACGGCTAAAAAAATATACATAAAAACTATATAGGTATGTTATTATAAACATAACAAACTGTGGTTGTGAAAGACTGGGGGGGTCAAATTAAACAAAGTTATGTCCACAAGAAAATAGAGCCTGGTACTTGGGGGAACATCTTTGAAAAATATTGAAACTAAAGGTAGGTACCTAGCTACCGCTAGTTGGGGGCTATAAAATTAAGTTGTTGAGAAAAAGTGAGTGGTGGAAACAATATTGCCAGATCGTGGGCTTGAGCTTGGTCGAATCGGGCTGCGGCAAAAGGACTTTTTCCGCCACTTAATTCCATGTTCCTGATTTTAGTTGGTAGTTACCATCCTACAACTGGTTTTCTAGGCAATTAGTCTCGCGATATCTTTAGTTCGATTCAATGAAATCAAGCTTGATTTCATTGCATTTTTATTATAAATCATTTTGTTGATTTCCTTCGGCTTCTATTTTGGAACGAATTCATTCATGCATTGCATTCACACGTTCTCCGTGTAAACCGAATGAAGTTGAATGTGAAAACCCAACCAAAATTTCATCGGTATCCCTGCAAATACTTGTGTATCCTGAGGGTTAGTTGGAAGGTGATTGTATGCCCGAAACTCTTGAATATCACCGAAAAGAAAAAACCGAGAAAATGCTCAAAAATCAACCCGAAAATACTTTTTTTAAATCTACTTTTTTCATTGTATAGATTTGCCGACACTAGACTTCCTTTCTCCCACTATATCTCAAAAAACCCGTTCTTTCTCTGAAGAGCGTCCAAAGTGCACTGAAAACAAAAACAAAAGTTTTTGAATTTCTCGACCTATTTTTCTCTTTTTGTCAAAACTTCCACACACAACCGAAATTGGCGATGTGCGGATTTCACTATTCTTGTGAATGATTTCGTGAGGACGAACATTGGTGTGTTGATGAAACTATTGATTTTGAAAAGATGTTTGTGTTCAGTCTTCATTGGTGTGTTGTTACCTATGGAATCGATGTGAACGTCGTTGTAAATTCTTCGTGTTTGTCAAAATGTGCAGTCTTAAAAAAACACCGTTTTACCTAAATAAAACATCCGTTTTTCAAAATGTCGTTATTTTGAATGTTGAGAGCCAAAATCAGATATGAAACGCTGACTCAGTATGCATGCTTGCAGGTATTCACTAGGCACAACCCATTCAATTGACTGGATGATTGAATCATTTGTAGAATTTTGAAATCTGTTACTACATCATTTACACCCGCGTTTCAATCAAATTTTAATGAAAGTCCACAATATTAATTTTCGTTATCAGAAACATAGGTTCAGTTAATTTTCCGCGTTTTAGTATATGGTCAAGGCAAAAAGAAAATCATATTCTTTTGATCTCAACTCTCTATCCCTTCGGAAATGCTATGGATTATTTGTGAATAAAATCCAACTCTAAACGTTATTGCAAGATTCTTGCAGTCTCACATTCTTTCCTCAAAATATTGTGCTCTGTACATAAAAATTTCGAAGATGTTTTGTATTAAGAAAGAAAACGTTGAAAAAATTATTTTTGTGCTTCTTCGAGATACAAACTCAAGAAAGCATTAGGCTTAATAGGTAGGTTATATGAGTAGGGCTTTTTTTCCAAACCAAATATGTAGAGGCGATGAGTTACGAATAGTTTGTATGGAATATTGAGAAATAAATTAAGTTTATTACACTTAATATTATGTGTGATGTGTAAAAATCACCCTAATCGTAGCAAAGAACGTCAAAAACCAGACATCATTTCCAGAACATCTTTTTTAATTTTGGTAAAACAGGAATTTTTAGGGAAGAACTTGTCTTAGCATGAATTACATAACTACCGTAAGAAGACTGCAGTATATATTAATGTATTTTATTGGTATGGCTCCTTGGGAGTCCCAATGAACTCCGTTTTTGAGGGGTGCAGTGCAAAATAGTTGTTCTTAACCTGGTACTTGGAGTTAGAGTGCAGGTTAACTGTGAGGTTAATTGACATATTCAGTCAGCGAAACAAAGAACACCAAGGAGCATAAAAACAACACAACATCAAAAAATAATAAACCAAAAAATAAATTGAAACAAATTCATTATTAGCCCCCCACTAACCACACTTGGGAATCGTTGTTTACTTATTCTTTTGTGTCTAAACATAAAGAAGTGATACTAAAATATTAATTACTTATTTGAAAAAACACTATTCTACTGGTTTTGGTGATCAAACCATCGATCGTCAATATGCCAAAGTCGTGGATTGTGGGTTTATAAACAACTTTATAAGTAACTATTATTATTATTGTGTGAATAGATAGCAAATAATTTATTTCTAGGTTTGTTGTACATGGTTTGAACTGGAGTAGGTAGATCGTTATATCATAGCTTGATCGCCTCGATGAAAATGGTGAAATTCATCTTAGTACGCAATTTCACGCTGTTTGGTGCAACATGGAACTTGTAGGGGAATCTAGAAAACCCATTTTACCTAGTAATAAACTTGAGACCCGTAATTCATTCATCCGAGTAAGTATGAAGTTTACCAGTTACTGAACACTGCACGATATTCACAATATTTCGATTTTCACAATGGCCTGTTATTTAGTAGACTTTAGTTGAATAATTGATTAGATGTCAGACCTGTTCCGTGGCAACAACTCGAGTGTGTTGAGGCTGATATGAATGAAATAAAGGGGTTGCGGATAAATTATCGATTGATGAAAATCGAAAGAGCTTTGTCTGCAGACATTCGGACATACTTTTCTTAAGGGGTTTCGTGAGTAATATCATTGAAGGTGCGCCTTGTGATGGGGATGATTACATTGCGAGTTTTATGACAAGGGAGGCGTTCCCAATTCGGTGCCTCGCTGCTGTGCGCCAAACAGCATTATTTACTGAATAAGCAAGAGCATCCATAAAAATGCCGCTGACAGCCTCATTTATGAACCAGAGCTGGGGGTTGTGTGAATTGACGTAAATTAATACAGCAATACGTTGTGCCACTGCTGAAGTGGAATGGAAGTCGAATGAAACAGAATACAATGCCTCATTCAATATTCAACTGTAGTATCTCCTAGCCAGCATTCCTATCAGATGGATAAGCTTTTGGATTGCTGTAAATACTGTCAGTTGCCAGACAGGAAAACAGGGATGGTGAGGGATAATAATTTGAGATGAGTAGTAATCGCTGTAATAGTAACGAGAATGACATATTTGAATAACAAGGTGAGCAAGGTAGATAGATAATTTCAAAGCGCTGAAGTGAGCCTAAAATGCGTATTATAATAACTGGTTTGAGGAAGGCTTCTAACCTGAGTAAGTCAAAGAGGTCAGTTTAACCTTGTGAGCGATCTTGACTGTTGAGTCTTCCGTAAATTTTCCATAAAGACGTCTGATAACGGGAATAAAAAATTATGTCGTTTCTGCGCTCTATACATGAATAATTATGTATATACATATATTCGTACTGTCCTAAATTATGTACACAAACAAAAAATCGATGTTTCTAAGATTTACGAATTTAAATTTACTAAAATCGTCAAGAAGTTTCAATTTGGAATGAAGGGGCAAGTCCTTCATTACCTCTCCGGTGAATTAAAGGCACTCAAAAGTTTCTCCGAAAATTTGCAGAAAACTGTTAGTGGACTCGAGATGAGCGCCTGCAAAACTTTGAATTCTGATCGCGTGCATTGCGGGTTTGCTGGGGTTGCGATTTCGTGGCGTTGAGTGTAATAGTCCAGGGAAATAGTAAATTTTGCCTTGCATCAGATAAGGTGGTTCTGCTTTTTTGGTATGTTGTATGTGATGAAATAATGGTAACAAATCCAAGTTTTCCAAATCGAAAGCCCTCCGGATAATATTGTGAAATACTTCCAGATCGGTCATTTTTGAACTTTCTTCAGATTTTGGTTTATAACATGTTGTGAAGTTGTATCGTACAGAAGATTTTCCTCTCACTAGACTTGGAGAGCATTGAATTCTGCGTCGAATGCCCTCCTTAAACATTAAATTTGGTTTAGGGTTTGGTCAGAATCGGAAGTCAAAATTGGGCAATTTTTCCGTTTTGGCTGTGTGAGTGTTATGCTCAGTTTCACCCGTAAGTAAGTAAAAACTGTTATTCCAAATGAAAAATGCCATATAGGTAACTAAAGTTGCACAAAATCAAATTTCGTGTTCGGACCACCCGCATTTTCATAAAAATATTCAACTTGAAATTTTAAATGGTATATTCCAATGAAAATAGGAGTGCTCTAAAAGCAGAATTTCATGCTGTACAACTTTAGTTACCTATATGACATTTTTCATTTGGAATAATAGTTTTTTTTAGTTACTGGCGTGTGAAACTGAGCATATTTAACACACTTTTCAGTCAAAAAGGAAAATTTACCCAATTTAGACTGCCGATTCTGATCAAACCGCTAAACCAAATTTGATGTTCATTCGACGGAGAATTTAGTGTTCTTTAATTTTGGTGAAGTGAAATTTTCTGTACGATGCACCCTTCAGATGTTATAAGCCAAAAACTGAAAAAAGTCCGAAAATTTACTGGTTTTTCAAATATTTCACAATGTCCAGTTGGAAAACTTAGGTATGTCATTATCATTTTCATCACATACATAGGTACCAAAAAAGCAGAACTAACATCGGACGCAAGGCAACCCCATTTTTTCGATACAATTTCCCTGGACAGGGCACTTTTGATTCATCGTAGAAAAATATGTTTCGTTCCGGTTACATATACTTCGATAGTTTCCGTGATTTCGCGTTATTGTAGCTTGAAACATCGGATATTCTTTGTCTGTGTACCAAAACTGAGGCTGTACCCAACCTGCCATATGAATTTGAACGCCGACACTGCTCCCTTTTAAGTGACTTTTTGGTTTGTTGATAGGAGGTGAGGTACAAAGTCCACGATCCCAAAGCTCACTTCAAAGGCGGCACTTTGGAAAACACCATCAACGGTCGCCCCGAGGAGGAGGCCATCCCCCAGCACCTCATACATCCGACCAAAGATTACAACAAGCTCTTCGGTCTCACGTCCTCCGACATTGACAAATACTCGAGGATCGTGTTCCCCGTATGTTTCATATGTTTCAACCTCATGTACTGGATCATTTACCTCCACATAAGCGACGTTGTCGCCGACGATCTCGTCCTTCTCGAAGAAGGCAAATAGGAAAAAACACGCAAAATCCCCCGGAAAAAAAGGAAGGACGAACAAAAAAAAATCACAAATTGCTCACTAATACAAAACATTCATCCCATAAAAACCGACGCATTTGGTTTTTTTGGAAAAATTCTCCACGCTCACGAATTTTATTGTGAGGTAAGGGAGCAACTAGTATAGTTATCCTTAAAACGACAGTTTATTTGAAAGGAGGTTTAGCTGATTAGCTTGAGATCCAGTATGAGTGGATATATTATAATGTACAGAAGTCGCTAAGTTCAGACAAATATACAACAAATATATTTGTATTCTGTATATAAGAGTAACTGTAAAAATATGTGTTAGGCATAAACCGCCGGAAAAGTTTCTGATGTTTTACTGATCGAAATTTATTTCTTTAATTGTATGTGGAATAACAACTGTAAAGTAAAATTTTTCTCAACCAATTTTGACTGTATTTCTTCACATTTTTCCACTATGCAATTTTCAATTATCAGATTCAAATGTTCAAGTACGCCGTTCTACTCGACATTTGCGATACAAGAATGAGAAAAATGTCATTAAAGCACCCTGTTATTGGTTGAGAAAAGTAGAGAATCTTTACAGATCGCTACCCTTAAATGTTTGACATTAAAATGAATTGAATTTGTTGACTTCGAAGCGAGTAAATTCTAGTTGGGGTAATGAGTTACATACGTAGTTTATCGGGGAATAGAACTGAAATATACCTGCTCTCCCCTAGAAGAGATTGAATACCCAGGGAACATTGGGATTTTTTTTGGAAATTACCAACGAATCGAATTGTTCGAAATTTCCTACAAATTTCAAGTAGGTCACTAAAGTTTCTATAACCACTTCAATAATTTATTATTGTCATTATCAAGGAGGTTTAAAATCAGAAATTTAATCGGGTCAGTGGAACATCAGAAATTCGGCCGGATCGCCGTATAAAACAAAAACTCTCAAGTAGGTAGTAGACGATAAAATTATTTTATACCTGTTGACAAAAACTAAAGAAAAAAAATTAAAAAACCAAAATAGCACAGTACCTTAATATTTAGAATCACTAAACGCACTTTTTAGTGAATGTGTATAAAGATTACAATTAACAGAAAAAAGTCTTCAGTTTTCATTTCGGGTAGAGTAATGAAATAATACACGATATTGATAAAAATAGAATCTAGGTTGTATGCTCTGTCGCCATTTCCTTTTTATGTATATTAAGAGCAACTGACCACAAATTCTCAAGAAAAAAGTGAACCTTAGTTGCGTAGAAACTTAGGTGTATTAAACATTGAAATTGTATGTTTTGTTTGATTTGATTTAGTTACACATATTCACTTGCTGTGGAGCCTAGGTGAGTCGTGTGGGCGATGGGGGGGGGGGGGGGGATTCAGTTGTAAATAAAATGGAAATTTGAACGAATCTAATTCATATAATTATAAGTCGGTAAGAGCAATATATTACTGTCAAGATAGATCGCATTATCCAAGTGATTTGTGAAATATTATTTTATTCCGACTCTGTTCCGAGCCGTGAGTAGCACAGGTCCTGGGCTTTCCCCGTAGGATGGGTTCAAGAAAGCTGAGTCAACTCCTGTTAAAGCAGGAGTTTACTATCAGGGTACAATGAGAAGGGTATTTTAAAAAATCTGGGGTCAGAGGCGGGTTACAGATCCAGCAAAGAGTCTGCCAATGAAGAGCCTCCGCGACCGTGTGTTTAGTGGCCCTGTTGACGTGTGTCATAACTCCATCTTTGCCGGTTCACTGTATCCTTATTTGAAACGAAACTGTCCACTGAAGAGCCTCGCAAATCAAACCCAAGATAGGGATGAAAATCAAAAATCGATTTCTTATCACCGATTTTCGATTTTTTCGGAATTGATTGGTTGGACCGATTTTTTATTAAAAAAATCGATTTTTGGAGCCATAAAAATAGATTTTTTTGTCCTATCACTATCACTTAGGCCTATCTGCGATGTTTCTCTATTTAAGCTTGGTAAATGAAGAATACAATATTTCAGTTTTTAGAGTTTGAGTTTGATTGAGTCCTTTGATTTTGAAACGATTTTATTTCTTCTTCTTCTTTTGATACAATACAAAGTTATTACCTGCAAAACTATAAAATAAAAAGAAACAAAAACTTCACCCAATATACCCTGTTCTAGGCTCGTGCTAGGGTGAAAGTATTACAAATTATAGTTGAATGGCAGTTCAGAAGAATCCTACTACATTTTATGAGCTCTAGTCATGCAAATATACATGTTATGGATAGGAGTACCCTTTTTTCATATCTATTGCTTGAGTTGGAATAACTGTTTTTGTCACCACTCGCATAAATTCTCTAAGTAATCCTCTTGAATAATTCAATATGGCATCAATTGATTCAACTATTACTTATTTTTTCGCCAACATCGAAAACCCAATTTTTTAGTAAAAAATCGATCTTTCAGGGCTGATTAATCGGTACAATCGATTCTGGTTCTTACGATTTTGAAATCGATGCGAAAATCGATTGTTAGAGTTCGATGTTTCATCCCTAACCCAAGAATGAAGACCGTACCAACGGCTCTGATACTGACTCTAGCTTTGCAATACAACAAACCAAAATAGACAGCCCAAGAGCTGCGACCCCTGAGCTGAACCCGAACACAGCTTATCGCCAAAACGAGCTTTGCCTGTTTAACCCTCCCCTTATTAAATAAATAAGTAAAATAGGCTGCCAGTGAAGACCTGTGACTGGGGTTACCTCCGCTTCCTGAAACCCATTTCGTCAAAGAGAAAAAAATCAACTAACCAAAACTTACTTTGGTTCAGCGGGGAATCACATTTCGGGTGAATCGAGGCTCCACCGTATTTTCGAACATTCCTATAGCTAGGTACCAAAACACGAATTTTCGTTGAATCTAATGTAGATAGATTGTTAATTGTTTCTATTATGTACGAATATTTGTTTATATTACCTGTATTTGGTATCGTTTATATTATACATTTTTTATTCTCGTTACTTAAGTAAAGTCGAATTATCGTTAAGATATATTAATAATGTTGAAAATTCTAAAAATTAAAACGGAAACGTAGTGACTATTTAAATGTTAAAAAATGAAAATAAAATGTCTAAAAAAATGTTCAAACTATTTCGAACATAATGTTTTTCTTTCATAATTTTTGCAGAAGAGCGTGAATGTGTTGATTTTTTCTTTATAATGGCTGTGGTTTGATTTGAGACAAAAATTGAAAGAAAAATCTGATATTATCACCAGCCTTGGTGGTTACAACTATCCTTCCTATCCCTTTTTTCATAAAACAACCACAATTGTTTACAAAAATAAGCTCATGGTAATAAATTGATTACTTTATCGAAAGTTGGTATCAATTTTATCTCATTTCTTCCGAATTGCATTCGGAACCTTTAGTTTCCCCGCTTTAGGGCCAAGTCTGAAATTCTACCAGGTATTTCTCGTGCCAGTTCATGGCGGTTTGATGTATTATGCATTCATTTAAGCATAAAAAATCACTTCAATTCCGAGACTGGCTCCGTACTGGGATTGGTGCTGAAAATCCAGTTTAAGAACGAAATCATGTTGAATTTCTATACTCCTGCTCAAAATTTGGTGCAATCATCTAGTGCTGGAGCCAGCAATTTGAGGCAAAACCCCGTTTTAAAATTGAATATCATGGTTTATTACTCGAAACATTGTTTCTTTATTTAAGAAGGAAAAACATAACTGCCTATTTTTCTTGAAAAGGGATAGTTAACCTACGACTGATTTGGCGTACCTACATATTCATTTAGGATCGCGCATTCATGTTTTTGTAAGCGAATTTTCGATGAAAATACGCTATTGCAATGGGTTCAGAGTATTCAATAACTTGTACGTGCATTTTTGAACATTTTTTGATTGTTTTTCCATTTTACAGCATTTTGACTAGGTTTCGAAATTGAAGTGCGAAGACGAGCAATTATCGTAAATACAAATTAGGTCGTTTTATGTTTTCTGAGTCAAAAATACCTAAAAATCACCAAAAATTGCTTTTAATTAAATTGTTGCTATAGACTATTTCAATAATCACTTTAGTATATTTTTCTCGAGAGTATAAATAGCTAAAAGTCGCCAACTTTGAAAATTCGCTCATATGGTCATGCTGCGTGGCTGGAAGGAACTTTGTTTTAGTTTTTCCATGTACAAACGTTTAAATCGGTAAGACTTCTTTTTTTTTAGATGTTCATATTTTAATCTAAAACGTAAATTTATTTAGGGATTTATGAAGACGAAGTAACCCTTTAGCGAGTAACTAATGAAAAAAAAAATAAAATAAACAGTAATAACAAATTATTGATCTCGGTTGGAAGAGGGCAATTTGTTTGTAGTTAGTTCGAAAAAATATTTTAACGAGAAGTATTATTAAATTTAGGGAAAATACATTCCTCAGGTCCTCAGTAAGCCATATTTTATAGCACAACATAACCATTTGCTGAAGAAAAACAAATCTATCACTATATTTTATGAAAAATACTATGGACACAGTTACTATGTAAAGGGTTGATAAATATTGCACTGAACGTATAAATTTATAGTTTTAAATCGCCTTTTAACTTCTTGTTTTGTTTTGTAAAATTGTTGGATCTCTGTTGTCAGTTAGGCTTGGCTTCTATTGTTTTAAAATTTAAGGTCAAGGAACATTCATTATCGGTAAAATCAATTTAAAAATTGATAATAAATTCAGTAAACGGGAAGCAAATACATTGTTACTGGAAGTTTTATAAAACATGGCTTTCTCACTTCTGGTAGTGAAGAAGGCAAATCATCCCAATATTTGTTCAACGAGCTTGAACGACTTTGAATTCATCATTTAGCGCTGAGTACAAATTGGATTGTTCATATAAATGCAATGTTCGCTCCTGACGCGTATCATTTAAACATTTAGGTGTGTACCTCAACGACGAAATATTGATTCGTATTTTCATTAAATAAAACTTGCCAAGATGTATTTGCATAACAGTACCAAACCAATCGAGATTCTTCAGTTTTACGGAAAATTTTTATGATGCGTTCCAAATTAATTTCACTTTTCAGTGTCGAATTTCTCTTTCAAAACTTTCCGCACTATCTCAACATGAATTTTCATACAGTTTGATTTTTCATAACGTATTAACCCATCATATTGTCGTTGTTTATTGCATCATTCAACATCTTTTCAACACGAAAAATATATTAAAAACTCTCCAAGCACGAAGTCGATTAGTAAAAATTATTTTTTTAAATCACGCTCCTTATCACTGCTGATCAGAAACTCATTGAATGGCGAGAACACAATTTGTTACGAGAATTCTACAAAAACAAGTATATCTTCATCAAGCAGTGGAAAAAGTTGTACGTTCATCTACAGAACGGACCGTATTGGTTGCTGCAATAAATCATGCGGAATTATCCAACAAGCAATATCAATTCTTTGGGTGTAAATAAGGGTGTTTTTGATTTTCTGATTTATTGTTTAATGTTCTCTCATGTGACACATTTTCAGGTTCATCCTCGAATTTCGGCCTCTGCCATTTTCTATAAGCTCACCGACAAATTTGTCACACAAAAATCTCATTCAAATCATCAAATCATTTTGATTTAACTCAACCGCAAATTTACTATTCTCTCAGGAACAATGGAATCCGAAAATAACGGATGCCAAAAACAACTGTAGTTCTAACTAAGAGTTGAGACGAAAACATATATATGGGACGATGCGTGATAAAAAGAATTTCATGACGAAATTTAGCGTAGATAGTTAGAAATATATTGCAACATTAAAGTTGGTTGTGAAAGACTGGGAAACGAAGGGTGTTCCTCAGGAATGATTTGAAAACATGTTCATTGTATTTGCATCATTCGAAAAAAAAACATTAAAAAATAAAAAAGTTTCTTATACCAAAAACAAGGCGTTTGATTTTATGAGAACCCGAAAACAAAATCCACTGAGGCAGTGAGGTGGCTTCTGATTTTTAAATGGTTTTATTGGGAAGACTGCTAACGGTTTAGATAACAATCTTCAATTCAGTATGCAGGTATGCAGGTTTATCAAATGGGTATGCAGTTAGATATGCAGTTGTTTTTCTACGATTTTCAAAGTTTCTGACGTCACTGGAATGACGTCAGAACTTCCGGAAACTGAAAAATCATAAAAAAAGAACTGCTTATCTTAGGACAGTTCGGTTGGTGTCAACATTCTCAGGCTGGGATCTACTTTCATTTTTTTTTAATAAATAGGTCCGCATCCCACATTGTGAAGTGCCGGAAGTTTTCTATTGTTCGGGAATCGCATTTTACGAAACAAGAAACCCTTTTAACGTATCAAACAACACGAAAAATTTACGTTTATCCGAAAAAGGAAACGTTTTAAACTGAAGAATCAAAGTAAAACTTCAAAAACCTGCACATGAGAACTGAAGGTGGTTATACAATGTGTACCATGGGCCCTCGTGGCCTCCAACACAAATAAAGCCGTTTTTATTATTATTATTATTATTATTATAACTTGTAAGAGTGGGAGAATTGTCTCAATGGCAATTTCCTTCTTACTAAAAATTTTCCGTGAATTTAGTTATGTATTAAAATAAAGGAATGGATAATCAATCCACAGTTTGGGATTCTATCGTGTACTGATGATGGTGTAACAACCGAAACCGGTCTGCAGTTTGTTAATTTACGTGGAAATAGACTGTTTCTATTTTTGTCCTGTAGTTTTTTGGGATTACTGGGTATATTTATCAGTAGGTACTTGAATTGTGTATTAGCTCCAAAAAAGTAGGTAAAAGAGTTCTTGGAGAAGATGATCGGGCCGACAGCCTTATCAGGTGGAATAAACCGGTTCCCATGAGAAGTTGAGATAGTAGAGAGTTTTCGCAAAGGTTTGGCTACTAGCCCGTTGACGGGCTAAGGCCTACGTACGAAGGAAAGTGCGAACTGCGCATGCGCACGGATGCCACCAGTCTACGTAGACGACCTACCGCTAGGTCGTATGGGCTGATTCCCGTACTAACCTTCCACCAAGGAAACCTCATCGCATGGATTGCCTTCTTCCATGGCATTTGTGATTATTTGTTTGTGTTGTGTACGTGTACCTGATAGTGTGCGTCTTTTTTCTCTCGATTTTCGGTTTTTCTGCTGTATAAAACCCTACATATCTATATTTTTTGAAAACAGTATTAGGAAATATTTCTGTGATCCTTGAAGACTGAAAAATGTCAATAAATTGTGCCTGGCTAATTTCTCTATGTCTATTGATAACCTTACAGTTTTTTGGCTAATAATGTATTTTTGGTTAATGTGTGTTTTTTGCCAAATAACTTTAATGAGCCAAACCTGTAGTTTTTTGGCTAATTTGTTTCGTGTACCTACCTATGGGCAACCCTACATTATTTTTCATTTGAAAATAGTAACAGCAAATGTTTCTGTGATCCATTAAGACTGGAAAATCTTAATTAATTGTACCTGGCTAGTCTATGAATAACCGTATAATTGTACTAGCGAAGATGAAAACTAAAAACGGCTTTTTAAACTGAAATCTTCAAGTGATGAGAATATGATGGTAACAGTTCAACGTTAACGTTAACGTTAGCGTCACCCATGGAATCAGCATAGATCGTTCAACGACCTAACTTTCATGACCTTAGATCGATTCACCATCTAAGAGGTTAGCATACGGTTTTTTTCCCCTTAGATCGTTAGCCCGGACATCTTTAGTCCGTCAACGACCTAGTGGCCAAACTTTTGCGAAAACTCTAGTGAGAAGTCAACGAAGTTAAGATACCGCTGGTTAGTACTTGGATGGGTGACCGCTGTACATGTGGTGACGTGTCCAAGTATGCAGCTGTTGGGAAGAACCCCTCTGCACTCAAGGTGGCGAGGCAATGAGTAGCCAAGTAAGGAGCGAAATGATCAGATCGAATTCTGATCCTCTCATTGGAGGACAGCTGATCACGTCCGCGTCGCTGGCAGGGCAGTCGAACGAAAATGAATGGCAGTTTACTTTTGGTTTATTATTCTCTGAATACCTAATACACCTATGCATTCTGTTCGGAAAATGTTTTTGGAACACCCCCTCAAAAATGTTTTTTGTAGGTTTCATTGCAAATGATTCCGTAAATTATCCCTAAATTGTTGTATTTCCTTTCAAGTCCTGGATCAAGATTAAGAAGGGGTTCCTTTGTTGATTACCCATTTTGTGTCTGAACAGGTTCCTTTCTAAATTGCGATTACGTAGTGAACGATGGATTCACAAGAGTTTCGTCAGTTCATTACCGATAATCCTTTCTCGCCAGACACCACCGACAAAGAAAAATATAAATCCGAGGAAATCGTCATCCGAGAGGAAAAGGAAATTGCAAGCCGAAAGAAACGAGAATATCGTGCGCGTAAACTGATGACTGATGTGGCCGCAAAACAGCCCAAGAAATCGAATGTTGATGATGAAGGAAGAACAAGCGAGAATGATTCTTAGTTACCTACCTACTGTCAAGATAAAGCTTGTGGTGCAACGTGAAAATAAATGTCTCACTGTGTTGCGGACTTGTACGCAAGCGTGTTTCGTCTTCTTTTTAATTTTCGGAAATATAATGTCTTCATTCTTTGTCTGTTTTAATTGTTTATGTTGGTGACATTGCCTCAGCGCAGTCCCAACATCACGAGTCCTGTTTTTTTTTCTTCTTCTTCTTCTTCTGTGTTTACCACATCAACAAGTCCTTGTACTTTGAAGTTCAGTTTTCAACGTTGGTTCTGTTCTACAATATTTTCGCGGCGTTTGCAATACTTCGTGAGTTTTTAAATTATACGAAATTCCGATGGATGATCAAAGGAACCGTTCCCTAATCAAAACAACACTGGGGAATTCCCGGTAACTTTTTTTCATGGTCGATTCCAAAGGTTCATTAATGAAAAATAATAAACCAAAAGACTGACAAAATTCCAACGCAATTCAGAAGTGCAGTAGGTATACAGGTAGGTGGGTGAATGTAGTGAATGTAAATTTGATGCACATCCACTACGAGCGGCATCGAGGGGGGATGTGCCCGGTTTGGTTATGGGCGGACCACCACCATGCTCGGGATCTTTTTGGAGCGTTTTGTCCGGTTTGGTTATGAGCAAATCACCACCATGCCCAAGATCTTTTAGGTAAAGGAGAGAGACGAGGTAAGGAGGAGAGTAGTCAGCGACTAGAGGAGAGCGTAGAATGGTTAAAAAGGCGAAGGAGGCGAGTTTTTATAGGCTTGGGAGCCGTCTCCCTCCATCCTCCAGCTAGTGGAGGATGGTGGGGATCCCCAGGCTGGCCCTCGGCTCTCCTGCGTCTTCCGTCCCCACTTCTAAGTTTATTTGGCGAGATCTTATTTTTATATAGTGAAGTTGTAGTTCTGGGAGGATACCACGACATATACCTATTGGAAGTCAATCTCCTGTGGATTCTATCTGATATTCCAGTACGTTTGATTGCTTTTCGATGGAGCTGAAAATATATTTACAGTGAAAATGTATAGGAAAATTGATTTACCTAGGAAACTATTTATTTAAAAAAATAAAATAAATGAAAACTTTTTACTCTCATATTTTATTTTTTCCAATTTTACTATAACGTATTTCTACCTATTTCCACTGTGTAACCTCACTTTCGTATAACATGTTATGGGCCCACTGCGCAGGGAAGCGGCATCAGGTTTTCAGAAACACGGTACTGGCAATAAGGCGATATCTTACTGTTCGTGATGATACGAAGCGATCATCGTTTCATTATAAAATTCAGCACAGCTCCGTACAACTGAAATACAGGAAGAGACGTCGGGTGGGTGAGTGACCAACGGAGATGTGATCCGCCGTGCAGTGAGCTATAGTTAGCTCCGTTTCAGAGCCGCTGTGGCCACCAGCCAACACCCCGGACACGACGGGGCTTTCAGTCGGTGCCGCGCTTCCTCGGTGTTTTCTTACAAACTTCGACCTCGTTTCACTCAATTCGGTCTGATCGCGATTCCGATTCGTTCGATTCTTAAATCGTTTATCGATGTACGACCGGGTCGTTTAGGTGTTCTTCTATGGGATAATGTCATCATACGGATCTTCCTATGTAAGTAAAATGTATTTGTGATTCGAATACGCTGATCGAATAGCCCCAGTCAAACATGGATACTCGAGCGTCAAAAATAATTGTGAAATTGCCACTCGTGCCTTTGCTGAGTGTTCTTTTGGCGGTTGATTTTGATTGTGGTCGTCCCCAAACACAGCTTAACAACATTTTCTGTTGCCCTTTGGAATCGACCATGAAAAGAAAAAATTTTAACCCCCTCAAAATTTCATGGTTTACGTTTCTAGGGACATAGAGTACGGAATATCCTATTTAAAAAAATTCCTTCCGTCCTCCGTACGCCGTCCGCGGCTTTTTCCTTAGCTCCCATGAACCAAAATGTACGAAATTTGGTATATGGGTCCCGTTTTAGCCCTAGTTGGTCCTCAAAGCTCAGCGCTACAGTCACTCAAATCTAAGGGATGAAAAATAGGGATTGAAATATCCGGAGTGTCCCCCATCTCGGAAAATTGTAGTTTGAGGTGTGTGTGGGTTTTCTCGCGTTTTTGACTAGTTTGATTTTTTTCTGACTTTTTGAGGAGACCATCCGGAGCATTCTACGGTGTTGCCATAAATTGTATGCAGGCATCAAGCTGGTTGAGGGCGCACACGTCTTCATCCGTGTCGCCGCGTAGCTCAGTGGGGTAGAAGTGGAATTCAAGCTGAAGTTCGCAGGATCGAATACCAGCCGGGTACAAACATTTTTTTCACTCCACATCAAAAATTTACCTTCAGAACTACACCTGAATTTTGCGATTTTACATACCGCTTTTTATGAAACTTTAACTCCTTGGCCGGCTCCAGTACTCGATTTAGGGCTTTTCTGGGGGGGAGCTCGAGGGTATTGACCACAGAAAACAGTGATCTACGCAGAATCTATACAGGTAAATAATAGACCGTTGTGTAATTATGTGCAGCGTTTTTACATCGCCATCTTCCGTTGTCGCCCAAGTCGTTCACATGAACAAGCTACCTACATATTATTATATGTATAGCCCATGTACATCAATAAGTACGGCTACTACAACATCCGATGTTGGCTACTTCCTTTTCCTGAGCGCGGATCCAAGTGCCTATGTGACACGAAAGTTTTCTCCCTAATAAAACATTTCCTTAGTTTCCAACTCCCACAAACCGCTCAGGTTTTTCCTTCGTTTTGGGGTATATTCCATTGTAATAACAAAATAATTAATTTAAACATTGGTATATATAAATATATTCTGATGTATCTACCTACCTATAATTTACTATGTATACTAACGATACTTGTACGTTAACTTTGTTCTAATTGCATTTATTGGAATATACTTGATTGATTGATTCAAGTATCACACCGCAGCAAACTCATTTTTTTCTCATTTTCATGAGAATATTGCTCTGATATTCGTTTTTATTCTGGTTCATTTCGACTTTATATTGTCGTCATCTCATATCCATGAGATTCTTAATGTTGGAATCTATCTGTTGCTGAGTGCCACTTCATTATTTCACTTTAGAAAGATGGCGTTGAGTGTGTCATATATTTCTTGCCGTTTCACTAAAAAGATTCTTTTGGTTTTGAAGAGAACAGAGGTGTATTTTTGTGTTCAATTAAGTACTCTTCGTTGTCATGGAATATCATGATTCGCCTCGTATTAAAAACGTATGCCGAAATGAGGCACATAACTCTCGTTCTAATAGGATCTATAGATTTTTCAATGATTTTGCTTTAACGCGGCCAAAGATGATTAGGTAATGTTTGACCTTCTTGATAAATTTTGAACATTTTGGAGAAATGTAGAAAATGTAATTTTTTAATGCAAAATTTGAAGGTTTCTAACGTCCCAGAGTTAAATTTCCTAAAGTGTATAATTTTACCACCCACATAATAACTATATACTTTTTGTTGTTTTTTTTTTGCCTAAAAATTGACAAATTTGAAACTTCCCAACTTTCAGTAAGACATCCAAATTTTAAATAAAATACATACTTCATACTATAGGAGCAGGAGCAGAATTTGGTCTCATTGGACGCATACAACGCTTATTTGAGATGTTTTTTATTAGAGCATTTCTAATGATGTTTTTGTACAAAACCACACACAAAATTTAGAGAAAATTTTAGTTCTGCTTAAAAAGGGTAACGGGTAAAAATGGGTACCCAGGAACCCATAAAATATCGTATAAATATTCCTGATCAGCGTGAACTTTTCCACACAATCTCTGTGTATGGCGAAAAAGATTCATTTCTCATTGGCTAGAAAATGTGTAGATATTAAGTAAACCATTGGAAACAACTTGGAACAACGTTGGAACAATTTTTAAATCTTATTCTTTTGCTTCCTCACTACCAAAGGTAGGGAAGCCCTGGATTCGTGATTGAGTAAAAAAAAATTATGCCTTCCAAAATGAAAATTTCACTTCCATTTTGCGTTTCAGACATCGAGGAACATAAATTAATATTTGGTTCCGTGTCTGTCTGAGGTCAATTCCTTGTAACGCTCATAACTACCCGAAATAATGGTCGAAATGGACTGAAATTTAGAGGGTAGGTGGGGGTTGGGTCACAGACGGTCCCGTACCAAAATCATTGAAAAGTACGGTAACTTTCGGCTGCGCGTGCGCAAACGTAAAATACTTGAAAAGCTCATAACCACCCTAAATATCGTTGAAATGAGTTGAAACTTAAGTGATCGATCAGGAATAATACTTTGATAGTTCCAAATGAATTTCATTGGAATCGTACCGTAACTTTCGTCTGCGCATGCGCGAACATGAAATGTTGACCATGTCCTTGTAACGCTTCTAACTACGCAAACCATGGTCGTACGGAGCTGAAATGTTGAGGGTGCACGCAGGTTGGATCGCAAATGGTCCCGTTTCAAAATCATGGAAATCGTTTCGTCTGCGCACGCGCAGACGCGAAATACTTGAAACGCCCGTAACTCTTTTAAATATTGTTGAAATGAGCTCAGATTTGGAGGGTCGATCAAGAATAATTCTTTGATAGTTCCACAAGAATTTCATTCGTCTGCGCATGCGCGAAAATGAAATGTTGTCCGTTTCCTTGTAACGCTTCTACCTGCGCGAAAAATAGTCGTAGAGAGCTGAAATTTTGAGGGTACACGTGAGTTGGATCTACCCAACTAGTCTATACGTTCATGTGATTCAAGTCAGGAAGCTATAGTGCCTACTCGAATTGGCAGACGTTTTTACTGTGAATTTGAGGTCCTTTTCTACCATCTTCTAGATCTCTGGACGGCTTCATTTAAACAACTGACTGGCAATTAGAACTTGTGCAGTAAGGCCTTACCATCGATTTAAAATCGAACTAAAATTTTTAGTTCGTAGGGCCTTACAAGGTTAACGCATCCCGCTCAGTGTGAAGTCTTTTTGAACTGTGTCAAAATCAGAAATATCAAGGCCTGGATCGCTTTCGAGTTTTTGAATATGAACAAACTATATTTGACTGTTAGGTATTCGTTCGTCATGAAAAAGTGGATAGGTCATGTGATATTCTAACGGTGTTGGTAGGATGCAGGTCATATCACTCGCATCACTCCGCGTCATGTTCAAGTGGGCTGTTTGGATTTTGAGATGTTTGGTAGAAAGCAGATGTCTGCACTCCGTCATCGCACGTTATTTTGGACCGAGTCAGGTGGCCAGACCCGACAGTTTGCAAATCAGCTCAACTTGAAGCGCCCAAACGCTCGACGCTCCTCTTCCTGCCTCCCGAAATGAGGCTTTTGTGATACAGCACAATGTCACAAGGTCCCTCTTGATGGCTGGGACTGCGTAGGCAGGCGAGTTGGACACCGCAATTCTCCTGATTGTACAGCTAACACTGCAGTAAGCAATTATGTTTGCGATTTCGAGAAATGACATTAGGTTTCGTGTGATCTATGGACAACCTGGCTCGGCCGAAATTAGGTTGCTGAAGTTATGAGAACAAGTTACAGTAGGAATTAGGCTATCTAAGCCGTCTCCTCCGCCATCTGCACTCCAAACGTATTTTTTCCCTCATTTTGATTAATTATTCTACGAATGTATTCGCTCAGCAAAATATTTTGATAAAACCCTTCAAAATTTGTTTCTTTTACGTTTCAAGGTTCGTAGATTCCAAGTTTTAGACAATTTCCCAGGTTTTTAATTCATAAAAAGTGAATTTTGGGAGCTGAAACTTCGTTGGAACCTCAGTTCTTCACTCTTTGGTCAAAATCAAGTTCATATTAGGTCTTCTCGCCCTAAAAACATGGAAAAGGAAAACTTTATTTTCGTTCTTTCGCACACAGGCTCCATTTGGGCCATAGTTGTGTCCCGAAACTTTGCAGCCCGATCGGAATACACACAGGGGTGTTATGTTACGGGTGAAAAATGGGTGTAAAAATAGAGTTTTTTGGCGTTTAAGTAACATTGTGAGGTATCGTTTTCCATGTTTTTTAAGGCGAGAAGACCGAATATGAAGTCCATTTTGACCTAAGAATGGAAAACTGAGGTTCTATCGAAGTTTCAGCCTTAAATTTACCTTACATTTTGGTCTAAAATCGTCGTTCTTCTGCACACAGTTTGGGTCCCCATTTGGGAACACATTTGGGTCCAAGCTGTGCTCTTAAGCTCGGCAGCCCGATCGGAATACACCGAGGGGTGTTACGAGGGGGAAAATAGATGTAAAAATAGGGGTTTTCAAGATTTTAGTGAACATGAGCTTTTGATATATCATTTTCCATGTTTTTTTAGGGCGAGAAGACTGAATATGAAGTTGATTTTGACCGAAGCGTGAAGAATTGAGCTTGAAACGAAGGTTAAGCGCCCAAAATTCATTTTTTATGAGTAAAAACGCTGCAAAGTCCTTGTCACATGGGTTTATTATTCTACTGGACATACCTATAGAAATGTTGGCTGTTCATTTATTGTTTCTTTCATGTGAAATAATCGAAATAGCTATTCCTGATGGTTTCCACCATTTTTGGCCTCTAAAACACGAGTTAGGTACGCTCCTCAGCAGGTACGCGCTTCAGTTTGGTCTCTGCTCTCGAGTAGTGAACGTCGTGCTCTCGTCTTTCTTATCGCTTACAGTTCTGTCCTTTTTTATAGTATTTTCTGTCTCTCTCGTTGCAAGGTGTAAACTGTTGTGCTCTAGACGGTCCTATCGCGTTGCGCTTTGTCCTTGTTTGCATAGCGCTGGGTAGCGGCTCGTGCTATCAGGGGTCCAGGGTCTCCGTGTTCTGTGAGTAAGTTGTTCCCTTTATCGCTGACTCTTATCGCACGATCATCGCTGTTGTTGAGATGGACTGCGCGAAATGTAAAAGGGATCTATTTTCTCCACGTAAAACAGCAAAATGTTCGATTTGCAATCGATCATTTCACCCGTCTTGTACCAGAATAAAGTCAGTCGAAAATTACAAGAAACTTAAGCTTGAGCTGAGATCGGCGTGGAAATGTGATGCTTGTGTCTCCACTAAACAAGTAGGGGGATCTGAAGGGAAAGCGGGTGCCCGCAGAAATACTCAGGAAGATAGTAGTAATATCGGTGATTCGGGTTCGGTAGAATCAGATGGCGATTCTGTTGGCGATGTTGAGAAAAAAACAGTAAGTCAAAAAATTGATATAATGTTGAATAAATTTGGAAGTCTTGCTAATAAGGTGGATTCGATTGAAAGTTCTATGATGTTCTTCAATGATAGTTACGAAGAGATGAAAGAAGCTTTGTCTAGTCTTGAGGAAAGCCTAGATGAATTTAAAAATGAGAACATGGCTTTGCGCAGAGAAGCGCTCTCATTGAAAACCGAAGTGTCGGATTTGAAATGTAGAGTGAATGAGTTGGAGCAAAGTAATATGAATTCAAGTGTAGTTCTGAAGGGTATTCCAGAGACGGCCAACGAAGATATGGGCGGTATCCTAAAAGTTGTGGCAGGTAAGATCGGTTTGTCGGAGGAGGACTGTCGTTTCAACTACGCATATAGAAGAAGACCTGCTGATCGTATGGCGGCACGAGCTGACGGTGCTATCGTAGTTGGATTTTCATCCCAGAATCTCAAGAAGAAGTGGATTCAAAATATGAAACAAACTGTGGATATTACTGCTAAGAGCATTCACCATACCTTTCCTGAGAATCGTATTTTCATCAATGAATGTTTAACAGCAACCAATGGGAATTTATTCTGGTTAGCGCGGAAGTTTAGGAAGGAGTACAACTTTAGGTATGCCTGGACCACTGACGGAAGAATATTTGTAAAACAAGATGACTCCCCCTCTACCAAAGTCATTCGCATCACGGACATGGATCAACTTCGTAAACTGGACACTGGCCTACTTATCAAGGAGTTACATCAATAGAAGTGTAAGGTTTTTTTGTTTTGTTTCTTGGTAATTTTGTTTGCAGGAAATATTTGATGATTTAATGAATACTTTGGACTTATTTAATACAATAGATAATGAGGTAGATTTAAAATGTAATGTGTTCAATGATTTGGTGTCATATGAGTATTTCTTGAATAAGGAAAACGTGATCAACAAATTTACTATTTTCCATTTAAATATTTGCAGTTACAACAGTAACTTTAATACACTTTTGGCAATGGTGGACCAGTTCCTTTTTAAGCCTCATTTTATTGTTCTCACGGAAACTTGGCAAAAGTGCTTTGATAGACCGGTGGAAATGACAGGGTATAATGTATACCAATCAGAAGCTGTTCGCAATAGGAACGATGGAATTGTTGTGTATGTTAGGGATGAATTGTGTGTTACTATAAATAGCGTTCAGCTTTCAGGGGCTACATCTATGGGAATTACGTTCGAATTGGGTAAAGAACAATTTTATTTGCTCGCCATTTATAGGTCCCCATCAAATAACGAAGTACTTGGATTATTTTTGGAAGATCTAAACAGTATAATTTCTGATATACCGAAAGATCATTGTTTCCTGATAGGGGATCTAAACATTGATTTGTTGTCTTCCAGAGGTACAGAAGTAGAGGTGTATTCTGAAATTTTGTTATCGAACGGATATATCCACTGCATCGATCAACCCACCCGTGTTCAGGGGCAATCGGCTACATGTATTGACCACATAGTTGCGCGTACAAGTCTCACAGAATTGTTCCCGGCAGTAATCACTATGGGTATATCCGATCACTTTGCAATAATGGTTTCATTTGACTGTAGCAAATTAGTTGAAAATAAAGAAAAAACTCCAGTATATAAATTCAGAAAGGTACTCAACAAAGTGAAATTGAATGAAAGTTTTAAAAATGAAAACTGGGCGGATGTATTAGGTATGGATGAAGTCAATATCGTAGCGGAGGAAATTGTTGGTAGAATATCAAGTAGGGTTGAACAAGCACAAGAACGCAAACCCTTGAATAAAAAACAAATAAAGTTGACCCCGTGGATAACGGAAGGACTTATCAAATCAATGAAACATAGAGATAAACTTTGTCGCAAGGTGTCAAGGCAACCATTCAACTTGCAACTGAAGTCTTATTTTTCCAAGTTTAAGAACCTTTTAAAAACATTGTTGAGGAAGGCTAGGGACAACTACTATAGTGACGTGCTGAGGAGAGCTGACGGAAACCCACGCAAACTTTGGTCCACAATGAACTCGTTGATAGGGAGGGATAATAAGAAAAAGTATGAGTGTCCTTTGGTCTCAGTGTTACGAAAAACATCCGGCAAAACACACGAAGAAGCGAAAATAGAAGCATGTGAAGTGTTAAATTCTTATTTTTCTACAGTTGGCGAAAATTTGGCAGTGCCGTTAATTTCTGCTAAACAATCAAGACCTAACATGCCAACACTTCTTCCTAGGACCAACCACAACTTTGCAATTCCCTTAATGGCACGCGATGATTTAATTAAACTTGTGAGTAATCTGAGAGGGGGATCGGCTCCGGGTGTGGATGGCATACACTCCTCCATTATAAAGGACAATATAGACTATCTGATAGAGCCGCTATTGCATCTTTTCAACTTAAGTATAAAGAAAGCTGTCTTCCCTAATCAATTTAAACTCTCAAAAATAATCCCATTGTATAAAGGAGGAGTTAAGTTGGAGGTTGGTAACTATAGACCCATATCAATGCTATCAGCACTCTCAAAAATCCTAGAAAAATGGATAAAATTAAATTTATCTTTATATCTGGAAGACAATAAATTATTGAGTAATGCTCAATATGGTTTTCGCAGGGGAAGGGGAGTTGACGACGCACTTTTTGAACTGGTAGATCAGCTTCATAATATTAAAAATACTGGTTTAAAAGCAGCACTGTTTATGCTGGATCAAGCTAAAGCCTTTGATTCCGTTGATAGAAGTTTGCTTATTGAAATTTTGGAAACATATGGGATAAGGGACGGAGCTCTCGCCTGGTTTAGGAGTTACCTTGTGGATCGGACGCATGTTGTAGCGATTGATGACTGTATTAGTAATGTTGCTACCAATGAATACGGGGTAATTCAGGGGGGAACTCTTGGGCCTATTTTATTCTTGATTTATATTAATTCTTTACCCTGCATTACCGGTTTATGTAAATTTTCCCTATTCGCGGATGACACGGCCCTTCTAGTGGTGGGAAAGGATTGGGAGGAAGTGTTTCTTAAAGCGGATGCTAGCCTTTCGAGTGTGGCGGGTTGGATGCTAAACAATCTGCTCACATTAAATGTTAAAAAAACAAAATACTTATTAATTGGAAATGCAGATGATATGACGCAATCACAGCTAGATCACAGATTCCGAATTCATACCTGCTCAGGAGGGTGCTCCTGCATTCCTATTGAAAGAGTTCATGAGCATAAGTACCTGGGGGTCATCATTGATGATAAACTTTCATGGAAGGGTCACGTATCGTATTTAGTGGAAAAATTGAAGAAATTCATATACTTATTTTACAATCTACGTTCGATGTTATCCCCCGCAAACATAAAAATGGTATATGTAAGTCTAGTGCAATCCATAATTCAACACGGAATTATCGTATGGGGTGGCACATATCAAACATCATTGAAACCTCTGGCTACATTACAGAAATGTATATTGAAGGTATGCTTAAAAAAGCCCAAAACATTCAGCTCGGTGGAAGTATTTAATTTAAGCAAAAACTTCTCAATTAGGCAGTTGTTCGTTAAAAACCTGTTACTATATTATTATAAACATCCTGAAATAATTTCTGCTGAAACAGGACACTCTTACCCAACAAGATTTCGCTTGGTTGGTAATGTTACAAACCCTCGTACAAAAACAACTCTGTTTACAAAAAATCCTCGCTATTTAATACATGTAGTGCACAAATCTTTACCTAGAGTTCTGAAATCACCTTTCAGTAGTAACCGAGATGGATACAAAAAGCTGGTATACTCTTGGTTGATTTCAGTTGGTTACATCCCCTTAGAAAAGATTATGGCTAGTACCTATGTCACAAAATAACCTGGTTCCACGTAACATTCCAATTAGGTACCTACTTTAGTTTTTATAGAAATATTTTCCTCTTTTTTTCTTTTTTTTTTTCTTTTCTTTTCTCCTTCTTTTTGCGGTATTTTGAGGAATCGTCGTTTGTTGTACTGCTTCTGAGCTGAGTTCCGACTCTTGTCGGCAGCACGGGCTTGCCCATCGCCGACAATAAGTTGACAACAATAGCATAAGTAATGGTGTGTTTAATGTCCAATATATTACAAAGTGTATTATTTTCATTATGATTTCTGTGGTGTCAATAAATCATTTATCTATCTATCTATCTATCCTTCTTTTTTTTTCTTCAATTTATCTTTGACCATTGATAGTGCCATTTAATCGTCTTGATCCACGTTTTCATACTACTTACAGTGTTATTATACAAATTGATGGTGATTTCAGACGATTTCCCAGGTTTTTGACTCATAAAAAATCACTTTTGGGAGCTGAACATTTGGTAGAACCTTGATTTTCCACTCTTTGGTCAAAATCGACTTCATATTCGGTCTTCTCGTCCCCAAAAAATGGAAAACGATACCTCAAAAGCTCATGTTACTAACATGTTACTAAAACACACAAAAAGTACCTATTTTTGTGCACATTTTCACTCATAACACCCCTGGATATATTCCGATCGGGCTGAAAAGTTTCGGGACACAACTAGGGCCCAAATGGAGCATGTGTGCAAAAGAACGACTTTTTTAGACCAAAAATGAAGCCGGTACACGTGATACGGCGGACGGCGTACGGCGTACGGTGAACGGCGGACGAACATTGAATTTTTAGAATCTGTGCACCTTGAAACGTAAAAGAACAAATTTTGAGGGGGTGTTGTAAAAATTTTTTGCTGAGCGATTACATAGGTGTATTATTCACAGAATAATAAACCAAAAACCTGGAAAATTGTCTGAAATCACCATAAATTTGTCTAATAACAATAGAAGTACTATCAACAGGTAAATCAAGACAAATAAAGGCTCTGTCTGTCAATAATCAAAGATAATTCGTTTTTTTTTTAAGCCTAATTCGTGTTCGGGGGGGGGGGGGGGAGGGGCAAAATTGGTGGAAACCAGCAACAGTAGATATTTCAATAATTTCACACGAAAGAAACAATAAATGAACAGCCAACATTTCTGTAGGTATGTCCAATAGAATAATAAACCCATGTGACAGGGGCTTTGCAGAGTTTTTCGGGTTGTTACATCTGTTTCAAGGATCTGGTGCCTGTGGATTACCATGAATGGATGGATAAATTCTCTCTGAATCGTCACAGGTGTCAATGGTTGAGTCTTCAGTACACTTAATTCCCGAGCTCGGTGCGTCACCAAGAAGAAAGATCGCGTCAGGTCGCTAAGGGGACGCTGCATCTGAATTTAATCAACACGACGGAGCTCGGTGGTGTTTGTTTTTAAATAGCTTCGCCACTCCACTAAATTAAGAAGCACATGGATTTGACCTCCTGGCAATGTCCAGATCGTCCGAGTGGGAGACCTCTGCCCTTAGCACCGGAATTAGCTTTTCCATTGTCCCTGGGACTCGCGGCGAAGTGTCCGGATGTCCCGGCTACGTCTGTCTATTCTCTGAGGCCGGTATGTTGATAAAAATAATGTCTCGGTTTGAGTGAGTTAGAAGGCAAAATTACGTCAAATATTTCAGGAAACTACTGATAGTTTCCGATGAGTTAAAATTAGTGATGCACCAAAGACATCAAAACGAAAAATGATATGAGGGAAATTGGAAAATTATTAAGGTACCTAACTGAAACTCGTCCAGTCGGTCCTTTACCCGCCTATTCATCTGTGATGTTCCTATTCTTTGAAAATGCTGAAGCCCAGGTACGCTGTCCTGAACTTTATATCCAGAGGAGATATACCTAGTGTCGTATGCATGTGAGTGGACTTACAGCAGTCGAACGAAAGGTTGGATGAGGTTGGTTTGGATGGATGAGAGAAGGATATGCTCCGTAGGAGTCTTTTGCTAACGCCCTGCACACCACAGCAGGTATTACGTGCTCCTTAGGAGTCTTTTGCTAGCACCCCGCGGTTATCACCACAGCAGGTGCTAGGGGAGAGAGAGGAAGGTGCCCCGAGGTTATCACACAGCAGGCGCCAGGAGGAAGGTAACTAATACCCCGCGGTTACCACCACAGACGGTATTAGGTGCTCCTTAGGATTCTCTTGCTAGCACCCCGCGGTTATCACCACAGCAAGCGTTAGTTGGATCGATGTGAGGGAAACTAATACCCCGCGGTTACCACCACAGCAGGTATTAGGTGCTCCTTAGGATTCTTTGGCTAGCACCCCGCGGTTATCACCACAGCAGGCGTTAGTTGGATGGATGTGAGGGAAATTAATACCCCACGGTTACCACCACAGCAGGTATTAGGTGCTCCTTAGGAGTCTTTTGCTAGCACCCCGAGTGCTAGAGGAAGGGGCCCCGCGGTTATCACCACAGCAGGTGCCAGGAGGAAGAAGATGAATACCCCGCGGTTATCATCACAGCAGGTATTCTTAGAAGGGAGCACCCCGCGGTTATCACCAGAGCGAGTGCAGGAGAAGGGTAGGAGAGAGAGTGAGAGGGGGCGAGATAGAGAGAAGTCACAAGTCGGAGGTTGGTTGGTCGAATGAGGAGATGGGCTAGCAGGCCTCCTTATAAAGGCCCCTTTCCACCCATCCCCCGTCCATCAACAGCCTTTACAACCGTTGAGGAGGGATGGCCGCCGATGGAGGGGACCCTGCTTCTACTTTCCCCTCGGCGTCGCTCCCTTCGTTTATTTCGTTAAATCATTTAGGTATTACAGAGGAGTGGTATAAGAACTTGAGGGGTAACACAACACAACACCTAGCAAGAAAGAAATTCATGTTGAACTTGAGATTTTTGGTAGAACTGCTAAGATTTGAGATTATGGTGGATTCTTTAAGAGGGCTAAACCCAGAGGTGAAACTGAAACAGCTGATTTGCCTTGTATGCTGTATATTATATTTGGCATCAGCACTTTTTGAATTTTTCGAACATCGACAGTGGTCAGAGCAACTTAAAAACGTTCTAAAAAAATTCGAGAAGGACGTATGATCAGGCATGAGAGACGACATACACCTTGGAATATAATTATAGTATGTTTCTGCATCAAGCACGACAGACCGAAACTAAAACTGCTGGAACTACGCAAATATGCTATACAAAGTAAATATATGCTATGTAAGTACCTAAGTCAAGATCTGAGAGTGCTCCAAGACAACCACAAGTTTTTGTCTGAAATTCAGTAAATATTTAAGCAATAAAATTATTAGGTTTACGTTGTTATCTTTAGGTATTTACATGAAAACTGTATGTTTTAAAATGTATTTTGTATTACTTATTTATTATAAAATGAAGTCCACACGTTGCTGTAAACATTATAATTATGTATTGTCAAATAAAAATTAGGTAATTAAAAGAAAAAATGGCTCCAAAACTGGATACATAACCAGATTGAATGACGTAAAAAGCTGAAGTTATGGATTACGTTCATCCTGAGCCAAAGCGGTTCACACATTTTTAACGATTTTTTATAATGAAAACTCGAAATGTTATCGCCTCGTGATGTTTATATCTAGTTGAATTTGTACGTACCTGCATGACCAGTCGTGGGCTGAAATTTTGTTCTCAGATAAATTTGATCAAAGTTCGACAACTTCTGTCTGCGCATGCGTGTTTTTTGAGATCTAATGTTGGGTGTGGTTTGGGAACTGGCTCTCAGACGATTATTGTAGGTACTGCCAAGCCCGAACATGGAATACTCAGTACAAGCGTATGGTTCATATTTTTACGTTTAAAAAACGGACGTACCCACTTATTTCTCAGGTCCTTTCTCCCGTGGGCGGGGTGCGGCTGGGTGCCAGATTGGCACCGGCTGACTCTTAAAACACATTTCCCCGACACCCCACAAATCTCCTTCCTCAATATAAAAATACGCCGGGTCCCTCAACTCGTGTTACCGAACCCGAACGCCAATGAAACGACACCGAGTAAGATACGTTTGAGCGTTTTGCTCCTATTTCTATCAGACGCTCATGCGCTGTGACTGGTTTCAGTCAAATCTCCAATCGAGAAGAATTTGGTTATGGAGCCATCTGGAGGCTGCATCTCCGAAAATGTCATTAATATCGTCTGACACTGTGGATAAACCGACTTTGCTGGAAAAGTGTGAAACATTTGTTTGTTTTTAGGCTTAGCCTGTTACAAACACAATTAGGTACGTAAATCAAACATTTTCAACCAGGTAAGACGTCGAAAGAATAAACCTGATATTTAGTTATCTCATTTGGAGGTTTTATGTTTAAAAAATAATAAATAAATACCTATAGCAACAGCCGGCTTTTCGTCAGACTGCTTTGCCGGCGTCGCTGACGTGATCGGCTGTCCTCTGAGAGGACTTGGGTCGTTGGGCTGAGGTCAGAAATGACAAAGAAACAAATTATTCAGTAATTGATACAAGTAAATCAGCTATGAATAATATATTAATACTTTAGTAGAGGTTTTATGTGTTGATGTTGACATCCGAAGGGCAACACTGAATTCTCTTCTACGTTTTGCCGTACCAAATCAATGTATATTAAGCCCGCAACACTCAACTGCGCTGCAGGCAGCTGAAATTGTATTCTACCGATTCTACGCATCTACACCACGATTCTACTTATTATATTACTTATTACGAGTATATTCTACGTGTATTTTAGGATGCAATAATTAATTTTTCTCAGATACAAAGTGCATTTTTGTATTCTGATAAAATTCATGAAGAAATTACTTCGGGAAAGACAAATTTTCTTCTCCATAAATTATAAGCGCGATACGTCCTTGCATTCGTAATATTCGTGACCTTGCAGAAATACTGTGTTTGGATACGGTGCTATCGTACAATGAAACGAAAAAACGGTTTATTTGAAATAAATTGTTATACATCTTCTGGATAATTAGTGCACAATGTTTTATGGGAAGAATAATTACAACCTTTCAACAACAAAATCTTCAGGGGCTAAAGGAACAACAATCGCATAGTCCTACAGTCACAGGGTCATAGATATGGTCATAGTCTTATATATTTTTCGCGTAAAAGGACCCCACCAGGGTTGACTGTTTTTTTTTTTTTTGGAAGTCTGCCAATTCGAGTAGTCAGTATAGCTTCCTGACTTGAATCTCACGAACGTACAGAATAGTTGGGTTTTTTTCGTATAATATTGATATGGGACCATCTGCGATCCAACTCGCGTGTACCCTCAAAATTTCAGCTCTCAACAACTATTTTTCGCGTAGTTAGAAACGTTACAAGGAAATGGTCAATATTTCATGTTCTCGCATGCGCAGACGAAAGTTACAGTACAATTCCAATGAAATTAATTTGGAATTATCATAGAATTATTCCTAATCGACCCTCCAAGTTTGAACGTATTTCAACGATATTTAGGGTAGTTATGGACGTTTCATTTCACGTTTGCGCATGCGCAGACGAAAGTTGCAGTACTTTTTCAGTGATTTTGGTGTGGGACCATTGTGGCCCAACCTACCCTCCACGTTTCGGCCCATTTCGACCATTATTTCGGGTAGTTATGGGCGTTACAAGGAAATGACCTCAGACAGACAGACAGACACGGAATCAAAAATGTTCCTTGATGTCTGAAACGTAAAATGCGAGTGCAATTTTCATTTCTGAGGACATAAATTTTGTTGAATCTTGCACGAATACAAAGCTTCCCTACCTTCCGTGGTGAGGAAGCAAAAAAAACCAAAATGTCATCAAAATCGGTAGTATTGATCCGGCAATATATTAGGCTTTGACTTTTGCGTATGTGCTACTTAAATTACGAGTATTTATAACTGGATTTTGACGAAATCCATACGTACAACCTAACGACCAATTTTCATCTATCCTCCAAATTTCATCTCATTTGGATTAATTTAAATCATGTTGGTTTTAGCGAATTTTCAAAGAAAATGAAGCTATTGCAATGGCTTCGAAATTTAAATAATATAAATTTTTGGAAATTTTCTTCATAGAAATCCGTTTCAGACCATTCTAAAACGATTCCTGAAATTTAACACTTTTTTATATGTATATATATATATATATATATATATATATATATATGTGTGTCACTCCAGACGATAACTCTCGATAGAATTGAGATAAACAGCTCAAATTTGCACAAAAAATCTATCTTGGCAATCGAAAGGCTAAGTTCGAAGATGGGCGAAATTGGCCTACTCTAAGGAGGGTTTTGGCGCATTTAAAGTGCGCAAAAATTACCCAAAAATCCCCAAAATGTTATTTTCCAACAAGTGACCCCTCATTTTAAAGGTTTTTGCACGCTGAACACGATGGTGGAATCGGATTTTAGATATCTTGATCCGTTATCAAATTAGAGCATTTAAAGTGCGCAAAAATTACCCAAAAATCCCCAAAATGTTATTTTCTAACAAGTGACCCCTCATTTTAAAGGTTTTTGCACGCTGAACACGATGGTGAAATCGGATTTTAGATATCTAAATCCGTTCTTAAATTAGAGCATTTAAAGTGCGCAAAAATTACCCAAAACTAGGATAATCTTTAAACTCTTACCCCCCCCCCCCCCCCACCCCCTTAGAGTGGTCAGATATGGAAATCACATGAGAGGTGCTTAGGTACCGATCCGAATTATACTGCACCATTGGTCCTGTTTACATCGTGAACCATAACGTGGAATGGAAAGTTGCGATGTATCCGTACAGGCAACTTTCGATTCCAATAATTCTCAAGCAGTTTCAGGTCCACTCAATGTTGAATACTAGAATAGAACAATATTTCAACGTAGCACCCACATGTTTTTCCAAGTGATCCTTCCAGAAACCACATCCTTCCTTCATAGTTTATTTCAAGATTGAGCCTGCATGAAAAACAACCTGCACTTGAAGCACTCATGATTTTCTATAACAACTCCTTTACCTACTGCACTCTCTTGAGTAGGTAAGTCAAAAGTCCTAACTACCCTATCCTACCTAATATGAACCCACAGCGATCAAATAAATAAGCACTTAGTACAATTACGTAATAAACAAACGGTAGAATCAGGATGGACAAAACGTACAAATTAAAATAAATACGAAGAGAATATACATAGAAAACCAAATTTTAGACCGAAGTTTTCCTTTATTCAAAACCATAGCCATTAATTCGAATATTTCTTTGAAAATTCGCTCATTAAGTCATGCTGCATGACTGGTTTTTTTTTTAGTTTACAGAGGAACGTAGGAGGCAGACGAAAATGTGATTACTTTATTTACGGGTAGGTATTATCATTTCGGAAGAATAACCCCTTTTACCCATTTGCTGGTTCTTCTGCCAATACATCCGAAAATGAGATGATATAAAATAATGGTTTTTAACCAACACCGAGGTTCGACTTCTCCTCTGAATTATAATTGGTGAAACACCAAATTTCACTATTTTTCGACTTAGGTATTTCATTTTTCTAGAATCTGTATTAATGTAGCTGTTGTTTGAGATATTTCGTACTTTTTTTTTATATCGTACCAGCGGTATTTATTAGGTGTTTGAACAAGATTACTCCTTGTTATCTGGCTGTTCACTGAAACTGGGCTAGTAGGTGACCCTTAAATACTCTAACAGACATTCAGACTCGTATTAGTGTGGAGCATTAAAAAACGGCCCAACTACAAAATTACACCGCATCGAACAAGAATCGACTATTATAAATAAACTATGTAATTATATCACCGGGCGTCGTTTTAGCTGTTGGGTTGGCAACACTGGTTCTAGGTTTGTAGTTCCCCCTCCACAGCCGCCGCGCCTATTTTCGTATCCGCCAAAACAACCTTTCAAACTGAGCCAAATTAATGTCACTTCGTTCATTTACTTCCCCCCCGATTAAATTTTACAACGAGCAATATTTACCTATCGTCTTCCGACTTGTCTGTCTCTGCGTCACATTTGTCGGATTTACGTTGTCGTATTTTGCTGCGTCGGTGACGTTCATTTATGTTTTCAGGACGGGCAGTGAGATTTGTTGCACAAGGAAAAAGGAGGAAGACAACGGAGGCGGAAAACACGGCTTTTTCCCCTCCACATATTGAAGATGGGACAATCATTGGGGTTAAATTAGTGGGGGGTTCCGTATGTGTCCCCACTTTCGAATAGAATGTAAGTCGGTCATTTTCCCATCAAAAAAAGAATGTTGATAGCGTCTTGGAAACCTGTGAATCTCCTCTTTCATTTGCTTAAATAATAAATTCTCCTTACCTGCAGCGAACATAAAAATTATGAGGTTAAAAAAAGTGGGGACACATACGGAACTATTACCCCAGTGAAAAAGTTCCGTATGTGCCCCCACAAAGAAGAAGAAGAAATTCACCTTAAAATTATGCTTTATTCATTTACAATAACTGTAAATAGTAATAATTCCAGGACCACCAATCATCTCGCTGTTGTGTTCTTCAGCCCACAGTACACACAATTCACGACAATAAGACAACCAGTCCGAAATGGTTTCGCGTGATGCTGCTGAATTAGTACTACTGGTTTCGTGGATAAGAAAGTCGTAGTTTTTAACGTTGTGAGCGAAAAAGTATGCAACGATCATTATATTACGAGCCGACCAACGATGGTTCGTAAAAAATGAGTTAGCAAATACTTGCACAGTTTTGTCATGAGGCTGCGCTCCCCTCTTGTGGCAACGATACACCCAACAGTTCCTGTCCGTTTTTTTTCGCAGCGTCATTGATTCACCACACACAGAACACAACGGCACGTCCATAATCAATCCTCTCCCTTTCAGCCATTCCAAATCACTCTCATCAGTTTCGAAGACTTTGTATAAATTCACGAGGTTGAACATTATCGATCGAGCAGTAGAAGCGAACTGATTCCCTCGCTGTACTGACTGTTTCTTTCTACACAATATAAACATCAACTGTGTATAGGGGTCCCAATCCGCACGGATTTTCAGTCCTGCAGGATCCGCACCTCGAACTTGCCAATCCTGCAGGATCCTGCGCGGGATCCTGCATCTGCCCAACTGCGCAAATTAATTATTTATTTAATTACCTAATTAACTGGTAATTTATAATGCTGCTTCATGATAACCTAATAGGTAGGTAGGTTAAATTAAAAGATTTAGGTCGTCAGTAAGAGTATATAATGACAGAATATAATTATTAGAGAGTTGTCGCAACCAAAAATTGACGATCGGGAGAGAGAACGTAAACGCAAGTGCTACGTTCGAGACGTAAGTTTTGGCGTTTTCAAGACTTGCGTTGCCCAGCACCACGTAACTATTGGAAAGATGCGTGTCACGCATCTCAAAGCTACGTACTACGTAACTTGATAAGTAAACTTCTTCGCGGATAACCAAATTCGATTTCCATGGCTACCCTATCGCGTCACCTCGAATTTTATAGAAAGACAGGAGGAGCTGGCCCCGGGAAGGTTTTCCGTCGTTTGCGTTGTCTTTATTTTGGTTTCTCTTTCGGTATATTTGGAAGCTTGAACTTCATGTGGTTCGCGAACCTATTCATCTTGACCATTGCCATCCGAAAGCGATGAGCACGGTAAGTGAGTGCCTTGTAATTAGCAAGTATTGCGGGTATGTAAAATTATACGAAGGACCCAAGGTCTCACGGTGCCGTGAGTACGGTTTTTTTACAGTAAAAGGGCACGATTGTTCTTCTAGAAATTGTTCAAAACTCATAGAAACTATTACTGAATAATTATGTTACGAGCTAGTTTGAGAATAAAGAGGTTAACTTGACAGACAAATTATATATCATTGACAAATTATTACGTTAACGTCACTTCAAAACATGTCCGGAGTTACGTAGACACGTAACTTTCTCATGGAACGTACGTTAGATAGTTAGCATCCAAATTTGTCACCCTAGAACAGAGTTACGTTTTGCAGTTGCGTTTTTCGGAAAATGGTTGCGACAACTCTCTAAGATGATTTTTACAAACGGTATGAATTGAAAACTGGATGTTTTTACTTAGTAAGAACGACCGAAGCATGCACAATGCGTTCAGAGTGTCACTGTTGAGTCCACGTGATTTGCATAGTTGCGGAAGAGGGAAGCTTAAACCCACATTTCACAAAAAACAATTTCAAGTCATCAGAAGTAACAAAGCTTTGAAAAGAAATACCATCCTTGGCAGTCATACGAGCGAGAACGGCCTCCAGACTGGTATCCGACGAAGAACCACTGCTGAAGTATAAGTAGTAATTTTGCCTTCCTTCGGCGCTGGTTCAGAGTAATCTTTTTCTGGAGAGGAAGGCGGAATCGTGAATGGATGGACGGCATTCAGATGGGCACGAAGACCTTTTATTGATCTACTGCTTAACTTCAAGGTCATTTTGCAAATATTACATGTAGCACTCACCCCATCTTTAGATTTCGAGAAATGATCCCAAACGGCCGTGTAATCCATAGCTTTAAATCAGCTCACAAGTTAATAATACTATAATGTTGCAAAAATATAATAAATGAAAATGGTAAAAGACTGGGCTGGCGCCTAAATGGGGGAAAACTGTGAATCAGAAGGAAATTGTGATTTACGCAGAAGATCGGAGAGAAGTGGGCTGGAGCGCTGGGGAATGCGTTCCCTCCATTTTTGACTCCCGCCAAGAGTGGAAACTGTTATTCACATTTATGCAGGATTGCAGGATCCACGCACAAATCCTGCAGGATCCGCACCTCCCAAAAAGCGGCAGGATCCTGCAGGATCGTGCAATTGCAGGATTCAAGATTGGGATCCCTAACTGTGTATGATCAACGTTCAGGAGCGGTTGGGTGCACTATCCCGCTGTATCGCTCAAAAATAGCGTGGGGACACATACGGAACACTTTCACCGGGGTAATAGTTCCGTATGTGTCCCCACTTTTTTTACCGCATATTTCTCATGTTCGCCGCGGGAAAGGGGAATTTATTATTCCATCAAGTAAAAGAGGAGATTCAGAGCTTTCTGAAACACTATTTTATATCTCTTTTTCGTGGGAGAATAACAGATTTATACCGATTCAAAAGTGGGGACACATACGGAACTACACCCAATTAGTGGATTTGATAGTGAAAAAAATTATAATTATAATAAGTTCCATTGAAGATGTTGTTTGTTCAGAACCCTCTCATTAATTCATGCTGTGCAAACGGTCCGTTACCCAAGAGCAAATTCCTTACACAAATTATGTCCCATAATCTCGTCAATAATCCTATTTTCATGGTAATATCTTTGTAAAACCAAAGGAAAAGAGAATAAGGTGGTAAGTTGTACCATAAATTGTGGACAATGATGGATCTCAGTTTAATAGACATCGTAATATGATCTTTAGTTTTATACAGCTTTTTTGAAGTCGGGTTTGTTTTTTGTTAAACATTTTTGGTTTATTATTTTCAATATTGAACCCTTGGAATCGAGCATGAAAAAATTTTTTTAACCCCTCCTCAAAATTTGATGGTTTCCGTTTCCAAGTATGCAGAATCCGAAAATGCAATAAAAATATTTCTGTCTATCCGCCGTACGCCGTACTTCGCACTTTTCTTATATATCATGACCCAAAATTGACGAGATTCGGTTTATAGGTCCCATTTGGCGTCTAGTTGGTCCTCAAAGCTCGGCGTTAATGTCAGTCATCCCTAAGGGGTGAAAAATAGGGGTTGAAGTCTCCAGGACGCCGTTTTCTCGAATTTGTTTACGGTTTTAAATAGTTCTCGAACTTGGGAGTTTTTTTAAGACCACCCGGAGCATCGTACGTCCAGCCGTTCGTTCACAGTAAGGCCCCGAAGTTTGCACCGACAGGCTTTTTCAACAGCAGGGTGAATGAAATTGTATACATTTAGCCCAAATATCGTTGAAGTATTCATCAATTCATCGAATTTCGTTTTATGCCTTATTTGGTAAGCCATGTTGCAATGTGGAATAAACACAAAATAAATAAACCTTTATCTTACCACTAATTTTGAAGTATTATTGATTATTGACGGGTAAATTATTACACAATGGTAAATTATTACACAACGGTCAATTATTACACTAGAAGGGGCTGGAGTTTGTTGGTAGTACGTATGCAACTTTTTTCACTCCACATCAACAATTTCCCTTCAGAATTTCATTACCTATGTGCTTTTTGCCAGTTTAGGTACTGTTTGTCATCGACAGAATTATTTTAGCAACATTTAACTCGTGATTTAGGTAGGTACCTAGTAACGAGTACGGGGTTAGGTACTAACCTACGGAGGGTCTGCGATCTACATAATATAGATAGTACATGCATAATTATTATAAAGAGTTAAAATCTGTACGGAGAGCTGATCTGTAACAGAAGGGTATTCTGTACAAAATAATAAACCGTTGTGCAGGGATTTGCAGCGTTTTTTACTCAGTTTTTAAACTGATGGTTCTTTCAGCGCTTGAATCATCTATCTTTATCTTTTATCTTGTGTTGGTTCCCAAAAGGCAAAAGTTGCCTCGAACTAACCGCCACAAATCCTAGTTTTGCCACCAAATCAGAGATGGCGCAACACACTCCTTTCCCTCTGCTGATAACCCTGATAAGACTTGTTTTGTAAGTAAGTTCATAGTCGAATTCGAATGAGTAACGAATCCGGTCTGTCCTTCAATATTCAATGCAGTACTTACTACCTATTAGCACATAAATATTTGATTATAAAACCGTGAAATATCGAACTATTTTGCGTTCAGTGGTCACATCGCGGTAAATGTCGAGTGAGTTTGAACACTAAAGTGGTGTAATATAAGTAATTGGCCAACGCCACCTCGGGATCAGGACCCGACCCTACACCGGTAGGTCCACCCAAAATATTATCCTCAGCAGGTAGGTACCTAAAATATAATAATATCACCTGTAGAATTGTACTTGTGCACAATTTACAGCTTGGATTTTTTGTTGGCATCTTACAATGGTACATGTTGCCATGTACATTTTATACGAGTTACACATAACACAGAAGTGCCAAATTGACACTTACTTTTGCTTATTGTTATTTATAAAATTATTGTCAAAATCAGATAGAGAGACATATAACAAAATGTCAAATATTTACCAACCAAAACTAAACATAAACCCTAAGCGAACTAAAAAAATCAGCTTGGATTGTATACCTACTACAGATATCAAATTGATTTCCGAAAGCGTACGTCCCACTGATAAATAATAATCCTTGGTGTTGTCACCAAGCGATGACAATGGTCCATTTTTTGAAAGGTTATGTACCGGGAATTTCAGTGTCGCCTCGCTGACTAGGAGAGTTGGCTTCTCTCGGCCACTCGACTAGTCTGCCAACTGATTCACTGTAACAATATTATAGTTTGACACATCACATCCGTCCCACTTCCCTGGATTGTTTGTGTGAATCAAGGGAAGAGTCAAAATGGTGCAACGGTGTCGAGAATGTGCAGAAATTACTTACTACTTATTAGTTTCCGTTAGGTAGGTGTACGGACCTGGAAAAGTCAAGAGAATTTTGCAAATCTGGAAAAGACAGAGAATTTAAGTAGAAAGGACGAAAATCAGGGAATTTTTGTCCTACAGGCCAGTGCACATACCTACCCTAGCCGTAGTGGGAGGATAAACCGTAGGTTGTACCTATCTATGTACTACAGTAGGAAAAAATTTCATCATTAGAATCGGTCATTTTTTGCGACTGTTCTTTCGTTTCTTTAATTTTTGTTCTGATTCCAAAACAACAACTTCCTATAAATGTTTGAACCCAGTTACATCAGTGTGAAGGAACCATGTTAGGGATTATTTAATTTACTAAACTCCTGAACGAAATCCGGAGTCTGGCAAAATGGGGAGAAAAATCAGGGGATTTCCCTGTAGACAACCTGTAACAGAATGTTTTAAAAAATATAAATACCTAACAGACTGTAGCAATAGACTATAAAATAGTCTACTGTTGTGCATTATAGGAACTATAAAATACACCACAGACAATACCTAAACAGTTAGCACAGGGTTGCCATCTCGTATTCCTATAAACCTGGACTTCCCTGGACGCCCAACCCTAAAAATACGGACAAAAGTTCCACTCATGCAGCATGGCTATAAGAGCGGATTTTCAAAGAAATATTCGTGCTATTAAAAGACGCCATTGTGTAAAAACCATGCCACTTGTCTTGACATTTTATAATTTTTTCATGGTTTTACCCTTTTTTTACCGATTTTTGACCATGATAAAGTCAAATTTAACCTACTCTTTTTTGAGAAAAATATTTTTATCATCGAAATAGTCCCTCCGTCGTGACTCACCATCCCACACAACGTCAGGTAATTAATATTGATTTTAGCCCTTAATTCCATTTTTGACCCCCCAAAAAATCCAAATTTAACCCCTAATCTGTATGAAAAACCACTGAAATGGAGTTGTCTCTCTTTACTCAAATTTGCATACCACATTCAATGATTTTATATCAATTTTTCGCAATTTTATCTGTTTTACTGATTTTTTTACCCATAAAAACTCAAATTTGACCCCCAAGCAATTTTTGTAAATAGCTCATCTTTGAACTCATCCCTTCGTTTGGCTGTATATATTATAGATATACATAAATTCTTAAAAGTCATGCTCTGCAAATTTTGAACCCATCGCAATAGCTTCATTTTTTTTTTTGAAAATTCACTAAAACCTGGGCAACACAGTGTGAAATTCTGGAGTTCCCTGGACACCAAACCCTAAAAATACGGATAAGAACCTGGACGCTCAAATGAATTCACGTATAATTCGAATCTGCAATACAAAATAGAGGTTCTCATTTGAAAATAAAGGGAGTTACCATTTTGGATTGTTACGAAATTTTTGAGGGGGGGGGAGGGGATCACATTATCTGAGACACCCTGTATATTATGTACCAATGTATGTATTTACCACGCTACAAGCCGCAATTCTGTGCATTTTGGCAGTACACTCCTTAGGCCTCCGGAATTTGCTGTATAGGTATAGTTTTGGGTGCCACCATAGTGCCAGCGAGCGTCGTCACGCTGGCACCAGTGGTGCCGTCTGTCAGAAAAATATTTGGTTGGTATAGTTTTTCATGTTTTCCACCACGCTCAATCGAATAGAATGACTTTCAAAACTCTTGTCAATCATCCTGACAGCGATTGATGAATATTCAGCCGTAAAACGTTACGAAAAATATAAATTATTGAGCGTGGTATGTACGCAGAATTTGAGCCTATTTTCAAAATTCTGTAAGGCACCGGGTCATCGGACCCAGTAGTCTTATATTTGTATTTGTAGGTATTGCCTTTGAAATTGGGTTCTAACCTGTAAATTTTGATAAATAAAATAAAATCCTGAACCAATCAGTTACCTACCCATCTTACAAGCGTAAGATATCTTACAAGTACTATTGACTACTCAGTGCGCCATGAGACACATCATTCGCTTCTGCCTCGATTATCGTGCCTAAGGCACAATCAACCGGCTGGCAAAGCAAAAAGGCAAGAAAGAGAGGAGAAAAAAGACGCGAGGAACATTTTAAAGATGAAAAAAGTGATGCAAGGCAGTAACAGCCGCCTAACCAGCGTAGTTTACGAAGACGATAAACAGAGAGCGGATCGTTAGAAAGGGTTTGGCCTTCTTAACAGGCCTTCGGTTGCGTCTGTATTTTTAAGCTAATTCCGAGCAGCGTTGTACACATGAGATGCCTTCGAAACTTTCGATGGTCGAATGCTCGCTATTTAGATCATCGGGATGAGAATAGAAGGCAAATTTAGATGGAATTTACGTCTACCAGTCCCCGCCCTTTCGAATTAGCTGATCATTTATTTGCACCCTCACACGTATTATTGTGAACCTAAAAAAAAAAATTGGTTACAAATTTATTGTTTGTATCATATTTGAATGCCAGTTTCTGATTTGAATGGTTTTGCTGTTTACAGGTATCGAGATACGGAAGCGCTAGAAGCTCCACATCACCTGCATCCACATCTTCGGTGGGTATCTCCCTGAGTCATTTCATTAGATTGTATTGTACTTTACTGAATGGCGACGAGGCAGAGATTTTCGACTACTTGCCATGCATGATCAAACTGCTGGTCAAATGTGTAGGATCCTCCTTATGGGCGTGGGTTGATTAGCTGCACAACAGTTGGAAGCAAATGGTTCAGGGCCGAAATATGTCACACAGCTCCTATGCATTTGACCAGCAGTTTGATCATGCATGGCAAGTATTCGACAATCTTTGCCTTATCACCATCCAGTCAAATGCAATACGTTCTGCTGCACAATTAAGGAGGATCTGGTCCATATCCTGTCTGTCCTGTGATACTAGTGCTTCCTCGTGCTTATGGAGATAACCTCCTTCCTCCCGCTCCACTGTTCTACCTCTATAGCCGGCCTACAAAACTCCCAGTGCCAGGAGCGCATTCTTCTGGCCAAGGCCGAACTACATATCAGAGTTGACAGCTGATCGTTAGCCCTTTTTCTAGTTTTTCTTTCTTCTTAAATGGCATACTGCTGCCACTGGCCAGACATTGCCAGGTCAGGCAGTCATTATTTTTGTGGGCAGGCTATTCGTAGCTCTGTTTATGTAAACTACCTATCTTATCTCGGGTCATCTAGTTTCAGCTCCTACTTTCACGCCTTCTGATGCTCCCCATTTCGTGTTTACGGGAAGCATCGGCAGGCTCAAAAGTAGGAGCATTAAATGATGAGGGTGACATCATCGCTCACCACAGAGAATGGAGAAGCAGTGCGGGAGATAATCGACAGGGTCTAGATCCTCATACACCCATACACTATTATGTTTCTTGTGCAAGCACAGATGTTGTTGGACCCGTTATAAATATGATTAAATTTTTTCTTGGCTTGCAGACGATGTCGCGTTGGATTTTTAAGGTGAAAGTGCATTCTATGAATTTCTTTTCAGTTAGACCGAAGCCGAACACCCTCCACCTATGGGAGCCTCCCCAGAACGTACGGAACTGCCCGGACTGGCAATGACAGCCGTTCGCCGTCAAGAGATGCCGGGACACGCGGTTCGTCCTACGGCAGCTCGAATCCCAGCTACAGCAGCAGCAGTACAATTGGGAGGTACACCCCCAGAAGCTATTCCACGGATAGGGCCACGGATCGCCCTAAATCCCCTGAAGTGAGTGGAACCCATCCAGGATGAACATACCAGCTCCTCCTGAAAGTAGTCCATAAGTACCAGTACCTACCCAATGGTCAGTAGAAACACTAAGATCTACACATGAGCCAAACTCACACACTGTTTCACTGTGGTGAAACTCAGAGAACTTAGAAAATAATCTCTATACATAGGGACCTATCTGTACTTATACAGAATACATATGACTGTGAACTATGTCCTTGGCGACATGGTCAGTGAACTCATCTCCGAAAAATTAGCTGAGCAATGTATTTTATAATTAGAATTAGCATTGTTTTAGAATATTAGAACTTGATCCTAAGGTATTCGAAATCAGCAGATGTTTCTGTACTCCACCAATTTTCGTATTTCCTTCAAATTATGACTTCAAATTTCTGGACCATTGTTCAAAAATTGAACGACATACTTATTGCCTGCCAGATTGACCTAAAGAGGTAGTGAAAGAAATCGCCAGAATCGGCCCACAATGGGCAGTTTTCTAGGGTTCCAAATTATAGTTTTTTTTGCCAAATCTGTTCTGTAACGAAATTTAACACTCTTTGACCACATAATGAGATGATTGTTGGAAAGTCTAGGCAGAAAACAACAGTGTGAAATTTGAATTTCTGAGTTCACCTATCAGGTAAATTGTCAACTCAAATCCTACTTAGAGTGCTAGTGTATCACTTTAAATGATGTACAGAACCAAAATGGATGGATCCAGAAATGGATGGATGGATGGTACAGCAAATTTATAAATAACGTACAAAATCATGTCCTCAAAATCAAACTGAGGGGAGGTTCACGAAAGGTTCTTGAAGGTTTACCATTTCTTATATTGGTTTGTTGGCAGCATTGAGAACCTTTGGAAGCTTCCCACACTTCCGTGGGTCAACAGCCAATCAGATGCCAATAGACCTGATACGTCATTTTTTACCGCATTTTTACTTATAATCACCCTCATTTAAGAAGGACCACTTATTTTTGAAAGCTTCAGACTACCATTTTTCCAAGAATCTGAATATTTTTTTCCCAAAAAAACGGTGAAATTTTCTCATTGGCTTTGTAGTTTGTCGGAGAAAAGTGCACTGGTTAGCATAAGGGCTAGCGGCAGGGGATCCCTTTTTGGCTTTTGGGTAGACGCTCTGAGTTTATTAAACTGATAGGGCAGTGCAATATATGATATAATAAATTGATTGAGTGTAATCCATGAAAGATGACGCCAGTTCTTATCAGAAACAGTTGAAAATGGCCAATACAGGCTCTGAGATCCGAATTCCGAGATTTAATGTTGAGATCATATATATACCTACCTACCTACTCTCTTATGCATGAAATTTAGAATGGAACTGTTTGTTCTAACTTTCAATATGTCCTTTGTGCAGAGAGGGAAATACACGCCTCTTGAGACCACAGCCCTGCGGATGGGCTCCAGCTCGAGATTCGGCGGACAAATCGCACGCTCGCCCATTTCAGACAAGACGCCCAACGTTTTCGGAGTCTCTCCATTATCTGAGGTCGGTATAATATTAATACTTACATACTTATGTAAACCAGGCAAGGACTATAATTGCCGTGCCTATGTCTATAGGCCATAAGGAGTATGACCATGTCCAAATATGTAACCATGGGAGGAGCGAAGATTTGGAATACTCTTGCTTTAGGCATTAGAGGCGCTAGCTCTCTGTGTGCATTCAGGGGTGCTGTTGAGTGTATTTCCTAGCCATGCAGTAACATTTCTTTCCTTCCTCTCTTCTTCTTATATTTTCTTTTCCCCCTCCTCTTTCATTTTCGCCCATTTTCCCTCTCTCTTCTCATTCACATCCCTTCTATTCAACTTTATTAACTATATGTTACTGTATGTTCATCCTCCTACTTCGCATTTCTTTTATATTAATAATTGTATAGTGTTATTTTATCATTTTCTTTTACATTTTGTTTGTTGGCATACGAGGTGGGATTTATATCCTGTTTTAAAGTAAAAGATTTGATAAAAGATTTTTAAAAGATTTGATAAAAGATTTGATTTAAAAGTAAAAGTAAAAACGTTTATTGTACAATTAGGCGCAGTGGCCCTTAGGTTGCACATCATTCACTAAATCAAATTGTAAATGTAAAAGGTGGCAGTTTCCAGGGAAGAAAGAAAAATAAGGGAAGGCGAAGGAGAAGAAATAAAGGGAAAAATAAAAAAAGTAATGATTTGTCTACATGTCTAGAGACGAACTGCTCGACTTTGTGTACAAAGTCGAGCCACAGTGTAGAGCCACAGTGGAGAGTGGTTTTGACCACCGCGCTCATCATCATCTATTTTTCAATTATTTATCGACTTACTAACAGATAAAGTTGATTTCATTCAGGTATCGCCTACCCCTTTTGGTTCAGATGGTTCTTCTTCGGAACCAATTCAAGTAACACTGGCAACGCGGTCGACCTCACCAACGCCACCCTGCAACTCGTCCTTCCTGAGGGCTCGAAGGGCCGACATGGACCGCGTGGATATAGAAACCGTAAGTTAGATGATCTCATTTGTTTGGAGTCAGAAGGTATCCAGTCCATTTTTGGAAAAATCGGAATTTTGGCGGTTTCTTACAAGACATACCATAGGGAATCTAATGGGGCCGTGGGTTGGAATCAAAACGCATAATATCATACTGAAAACAAGGTTAGGAATGTAGAGAAACGGGTTGGAATAAAAATGAATCCAATCTACTGGATGGTTTCCTCTTTGGTTCCAAGTCAGCGGGTAACCTATCAGATTGCAGCTTTGATGTCAGAATCGTCCCTTCATGGCACAAACTCTAGTTTTCTCGTTTATTTCCTACTAGCTGTGTACCCGCGCTTCGCAACGGTAGAACAGACACCCCCTTTAGGACAGGCCCCACTCATAACAGATACCACCTCAGGATTGACAAAAGAGTGGTTGTTTGCTACCGTAAGCCACGGTTCAAGGGTGCGTCCCAAGTGAAAATTTTGGTTTGAGTAATTGGTTATTGTTTGATTAGTGGCCGTTCTCATTTATCGATGCCGAGACAAACAAACAGACTGACACTGTTTTATGATATATTATACTATTTGAACCGACACGTGTTGCTGCGATTTAAATAAATGGAGCCAACGGTCATGTATTTTAATATGCCTGTATCCCCCCCTCCTCAACTGATCAGAAACCTTCCCCAATGCCAACCCTAACTGCCTTTAACCCCCCCCCCCCGTATCCTATGAACCCTCCCTACCTGGTTAGAAACATTCCTCAATGTTCACACAACAAATTCCCAAAGTTGCACTCCAATTGGTCAAGTAGTTTTGAAATTTCTGTAGACACCCCCCCCCCCCCCCCTCTCATAACCTGTACCCCCCTCCCACTAACATCCTGATTGAAGTACCACTTGAATGTACTCGTCGAGCTGAATCCAGAATCTAATTACAATCGGATTTACGTCCAACCGTTCAAAGTTATTATAAGCATAAACGTCCTCATAGAAGTGATTATAACACGTTTTTTAGTAGTATTTCATTCATAGCGTTTCAACGGATGGACAGATTCAAATGCGGATTTTTCATAAACCTTCCCAGATAAATTCTGCGTCAAATGGTACCAGCCGCAACTTTCTACGTTCAGCCGTTCTCAATTGATGCCGAGACAAACAAACAAACAAACAGACACTGTTTTATTATATGAATAGATTATTTTGCCTTTTTTATTGTCTAAAAACCTTGTTTTTTCCCTCTAAGGTAATGCTGAAACACCAACGAAACTATTAAAGATGGCAACAATGGTTTAGAGAAACTGTTTGTTTAAATCCCCATTTATTTTCCATCTTTTACTGTGCTGTTGGTATCTGGTTAGGGCCATTGTTATTTTAATTTTTAAATAGTTTGGAGAAATGCGCAAGGTTTGCGATCTTTACTATGGAGATTTTAGCAAATTTATTACCAGGCGGAATGAAAAGAAAGTGATTCCTCAACCATAGACGTGGAAGAAAAATATTGGAAAACGTCTACACCTGTGCAAATAGAAGTGATAGAATGATTTTGAAGCAACTCACAGGGGATGTGGAGTTTGGTGTTCAGGGAGTAGGTTCGCCTTGAATATAATTGCGATTAGAAACGCGAAATGGATGTGCAAACTTGAAATTCTATTTTGATCGCTGACTGCACGTGAACACTTTTCCGATTTTCCTTTTTTTTTTTGACAGTTCACTTAAATAATTCGTAATATTTACGTATCAATTTCCTGTCCGATCAATAGGTTTCAAGGCCTCACTATCGTCCAGTTTGCGTGTCGTCGGAGACCCAGACGGGTGACGGGAAGAAACCGACGTGGGGCTCGAGGATGGGAGGCAGCAGCGGGAGTACCTCGTCCTCGTCGACGAGTGCCGCCTCCAGAGGGTACCGCGGGTACATCAGGCCGGGTGACCTGCCCGTCACCAAGAAAGAGGACCCGCCTCCAGCACCAGAGAGGAAGGAAGTCGTATGCAGGGTTGGAGGTGATGATGACTTCGTGTGTTTTGCGAATTGTATAATTCTACTCATGTTTCATTTGATTTATAGCTAATTTTGGACTTCAAGACTAAACAGAGCTTCTAAAATATTTCGGTCTAATTGATGTGTTTGTATTCCCTTTGTCAGGTCTTAGCTTGAATAGACCGACAGATCTGCCTCTCGCCAAAGCTCCAAGTTTCATCCGTGGCGGGGACAGCCGATCGCCGTCATACAAATCCCCTTCAGCCTCTTCATGCGAAGTCAGCGTCAAAACTGCAGAATCCAGATCCCCTAGAAGAACGCCAGAACAAGAGACTAAACCTGGGTTCCGTCTTCCTGCTAGTTCAAATTTAGATAATAAAACAAACGAAAATAGAAATTTCCTAAGTACAAAGCCTCCAGATCCACCCATACGGTTGGCATCGAAAATCGATTTGAAACCACCTGTCCCCAAAACTGATTCCAATTCTTCAAAATCAGATCCGCCCAAAACACTTGCAAAATCAGAACTTCCAAAGTCACATTCGAAATCTTCTTTGAAAACGTCCAAATCAAATTTAGCAATACCAACCAACTCGCTTAAAAAATCAACAACCACCGCAGCAGTACTGCCACCCCAAGTTCCTAATAAAGATTTTAGGAAATCAATTTTAAACATGGACTTGTCTAAAAAGGGGTCGTCGAGTAGTGAATCGAGTAGTAGTGAAGAGTCGACCAGTAGCAGTGAAGAATCGAGTGACGATGAGCCTAAAAGCAACGGTTCTCAGTACCTCACAGCCTCACGAACAACGGCGCAAATGTCTTCAGCTGATGAGGTGTCATCACTATCGCTAGATCGTCCACCAAAACCTGTGAAAAAGGACGAACCAAAAGCTGTAGTTGTTAAAACTACAACAACAGCAACGCCTATGAAAGTATCGTTTGGTCTTACAGATAGCAGCGGGGATGAACCGAAAAAGGCATTCCAGCTCAGGAGATTCGATTCTGGCCAAACAGACTGGTGGGCAAGCAGTGGGTCAGACAAGAAAAGTTCTGATAAGCAAGTGAATGAAGAAAAAGCTACTTTGAAGGTTCCTGGAGGCTCCACACCGAGTGAGAGCAGCGAGAAGAAAATGTATAAGCTAAGGAAATTCGACTCGGGACAGGCTGATTGGTGGAAAAGCAGCAAAGATGTGCCAAGTCTTTCATGTTCGGCGGAAGTTGACGTTAATAATAAAAATGAAAAGGATGAGTCAAGTAGTTCTTACCAGAGGATTCCTATGCCTAAAGTTCCCAGTTCAACGTCAATATCCAAAACTGGGGTTAGTCTTCAAAACATTCCAAGCAGCGTTAATTTAGAAAAGTCTGAAAATCAAGTAGTTAATTTGAATAAGACACCAAGCAGTTCGAGCCTGCAGCGAACCCCAAGCAACTTGTCGTTGCCGAAAGTACCAAGTGATGCGTCTTTGCAGAAGACGGGAAGCGTCTCGAGCCTCCCGTTTGATGAGGAGAAAAGCGCGTCTCCCACGAAACCAGGCCTGGCGAGGACGAGAAGCAGTGCCAGCCTGCAGAAAACAGGAAGCGGCGGCAGTCTCCAAAAGACCGGAAGTGGTGTAATTCTCAAGAAATCCGGAAGCAGCGTCAGCCTGCAGAAAACGCCCAGTAACGCCAGCCTGCCCAAGACAGCCAGCAACAGCAGTGTTAACAAGTCTGTGAGCAATGCTAGTTTGAGCAAATCTGAGAGCAACGCTAGTTTGCCTAAAACGGGAAGCATCGCTGAGCTGAGCAAACCAGAGAACGAGGTAAGTTGGTAATAAAATTTCAAAATATTAAGTAAAACATTGTAGCGTTCTTGCTCATCACTCGGTATGCGAATTATTGACTTCATTTTAACCTCATTCAGTCATACTGGACTGAACTCTAAGTGATGACCAAGAGATCAAAATCATGGGAAGGTATTTTGAAATATTATTTCCCTCGAGCTTCAGACATATTTGGCTATTCTGCATTTATATTAAATTTCTTTCGAGGTCTGGGATGAAGTTTTTCGTTTCTTCATTGACATAATACAGGTCACAGTCCTCATGGTCCCATCATCCAACATCTTACAGGATATAACGGGTGGGTGATGGTAAGGTGATAGCTAACAGGCTTTAGACCTAACCGTGAACGTACATACGGTTACGTATGTAACCGTAGCATTGATAGAGCAACTGTCGAGTCCCTCCTTACTACATTATAATAAGTTAACCTTACTGGTAGATCCAAAGAGATCCCACGCATAATTTGAGTTCACCGTTTGATTATTTAAATAAAAAAGCTGTTGAGCAGATTTTGGAAAGAACGACCACCGATTTTGGTTAACTTGTCCATACTTCTGATTCGAAGTACTTATTAGTGTGTACCTAAGCAAGTAAAACATCTTCAACAGTAGGTATTGAATTTCTGAACTGTTCAGAATTTGCAACGTACAACAGAATATTACAGTTTTGTTGGTAGTGGATGTAAAATGTAACCTGGCCTTGACCAGAGTACTTACGTTCCGAACGTTATATTATAATAATGAATAATTATGTATATTGTACTTATATTGTTGCCCGTTTTCACTGTTATGTACTGCAAAAAGTCTTGCTGGCGATTTTGTTTTAATCGGCGGTTATTTGTGGTGAGGGGGGGGGGGGGTGGAAGAGGGTATCATGGTATTGTTGATTTTAGTATATAAATTGGCCTGAGGAAAAAACAGTCAGAAGAGTCACCGGAATTCGTCAGTCATACACTGAATCGAACAAAGATTAATACACTGGTTACCGTTGATCCTGGCTGGACAGCAGGGTGCAAGAGACCTAGGAGCCACAGCACCCCTATTTTTAAAAACAACTCAGCATAAAATAGTTAGGTATTCAGATTATGTTCCATAGTGAAGGAGCCATGTGGGCTTTAGGGTGGCGATAAGTTGACTAAAATGGGACATCTTCCAACGTTTTAAATCACTTTTCACTTGTTTTTGTTCCATTTTGATGTTATGCGTACTATTTTTCAGGGCAATTTGGCGAGAGCTCCCAGCTGCACCAACCTCTCCAAAACTCCAAGTTCAGCCAACTTGGCTGCAAAGCCGCCGATAGCATTGAAAACCGACAGCCAGGACGTGCTGGAAGCCAAAGAGCACACTCCCGCCTTCCTTCGCCTCCACAAGAAATACGGACAAGCGGCAGCCGAGGGTCTGAATCGAAGGTTATTGGATAGAATCAAATACATTTTCATTTCAGTAAAAGTGCCTAGCTCAGATTCTGTTACCTCTTCACTTACTCGTCCCGCAAGCACAACAGAGATCTATGATAAATTCCTCTACTTTTCTTAGGGAGGCAGTATTTGAGAAGTACAAATATTGGTTGGGAGGGGTGGGGGGTTGAAACTGTTCCACAATTAAGTCTTCTTTTACAGTTTATTGAGATCATCGGTCATATAAATCAGTACTAATTTGATCTCAATATATTTAGGAGGCTGGTGCGGGTGGAGAGCGGCGAGAGGGATTGGTGGCTGTCTGACGAAGAAAAGGCAGAAGAGAAGAAAGCTCGACCCAGCGAGGTCCTTGGACGAGTAAGTTCCTCACTTCAACATCCTAAAAGCTAAAGTTGTGTAGGCGTGAGGGACATCAAAATCTCATATTTGTCCCTACACCTGAAAATGAGGAAAACGAAAGAGCCGAGGGAATGTGGAATTCCTCGACGAAGCGAAGCGGCTGCTGGCGAAATAGAGGCCCAGATTTGGACACCTCTGATTGGTCGAGAAGCAACAGGTGGATAGCCCATTAGCGACTGGCCTGACCCGAAGAAAAAACTTTTGGTCACTTTCCGGTCAAGCCAGTTGTCCGCAGGGCTTGAATACATTTTGATATATAGAAACCGTAATGAAAAATAATACAAGAGAGAGTACGAACCAAATTTACTATTATAATAGTTGGGTACCATAATCTTGATACCTACCGATTACTCAACACACTGTCAAATTCAGACGAATGCCAGGAATCCCCCACTCTCCTGGGGTTTGTGCCATGTTAGGACTCCTGCCCAAGGAAGATAATATACCTACATCTTCTGTATTATGTTTCCATGCTGGAACTGATGAAGTGTTTCATGTCATAATATTCACATTCGTGTTTCTGTTATCGACTCCAAAGTTTGGTTACGCATCTTTGGGTGAATTAAAACGTACTATTATGCTTTCTAAAGTTCGAGTATGAAAATTATGGCGATGAAATGCATGGCTCGAATCAGAACTCGCTGAGGTGTTTCTCAGCTGTTGCAAGGAATTCTGAACACAGTGGCAGACACAAAACCAAATACGTTCTTCGAAGTTAGAAAAGTATATTACTTAGTGAACTCGGGTTCTGAGCTTGAAGCGGTTGGAAATGCTTGACAGCGATAAGGTCTGAAGCTCAGAATGCTTAGAATACAGTTCGTGTGCGCAGCAGGTTCTGTGCTGAACTCATTCTTCAAAGTGTATGAACTGCCTGTGGTTGGAACACACCTAGTGCTGGGTTGAGCTTCATTTTACGTCAATAATGGGAACTACCCGTGGTTCTGGAATGAGAAATTGGTCGTTTGTTGATGAGAAAAATCGAGTCGGTTCGCCAGAATAGCATAATAGGGGTATTCATGGTTTGGCTAATTCGACGTCGAATCGTCGAATATCGAATTGAGCAATTCGAAAAGAGTCAGTGCGCATGCGCCCCTGCCATTCTCCATGATTCGAAATACCACGGGCCGGGAGCTTCGAATTGCGAGTTCGACGTCGAATTGCAGCAGCGATCGTAGCAGCAGCTCCATTAAACACATCCCGCTGATAAGCGATAAACAAGTCTTGTGCCAACAATTCAGGTTTTATGACAATGAAAGTCCTTTATTTTCCTTTGAAAGTTTTACAAAGGAAAATAAAGGACTTTCATTGTCATAAAACCTGAATTGTTGGTAAACCAAAAAAGTCCCAAAAAAGAACCAAAATATATTAAGTCTTGTGCCGTTCCGACGTTTTATCACGTTTTTATCGCTGACGACCGCAAGGAGCGCTAGGAGCATTTCGATTTTCGACGATTCGACACGGCCAACTCGAAGGGGTCCTCATGAAATCCACGCTTGAGGACGAATTCGATTTTCGACGATTTGACATTCGAAATGGACCATGAATACCCCTAATATTTGTTTAGTTCCAAGATTACATGGAAACGCTATTTCTTCCTCCATGCTACAGCATAGCAGAACAGGCACCGGGACTTCTCTGGCGGTAGTATCATTGTCACAGAGCTCATCTCAACATCGTGGATCATATAAAACAAGCTCTATCCTTGTAAACAAGCTGTTAGTGTTAAAGATAGATAAACTAGACACGTAGAATATAGGTAAATTATTAAAGAAAAGCACGTAGAGCTTGACTTGGTTAACCTGAAGAATCAAGAGAATATACTAGATATCAAATATAGACGAAGGAACATAAGACACAATCATGTCCCAACACTGATGGATGCTGTAAAAGGGGGGCGGTAAAACAAAACATCCAAAAAATCCGCTAGGAACACTTAAAACCCATACGCATAATCTTAGATTCCACATTTAGTTCAAAATTAACTACTTCATATTATGTCGCATCCAAATGAGAAATATGTACCACCTCATCTCAGTGTCTACTTTCAAATAGAAAAAAATGCTGCGAAGTCCTTGTCACGTTGGTTTATTATTCTACTGGACATACATACAGAAATGTTGGCTGTTCATTTATTGTTTCATTCATGTGCAATAATTGAAATAGCTATTTTTTATTGTTACTACCAATTTTGGCCCCCAAAAACACGAATTAGGTTCCTATTTTTGACAAATTATCTTCGATCATTGATAGTGCCAGTTAACTGTCTTGATTCGACTGTTGATACTAATTCTGGGGTTATTACCAAGTTTATGGTGTTTTCAGGCAGTTTCCCAGGTTTTTGACTAATAAAAAATGAATTTTGGTAGCTTAACCTTCGTTACAATCTCATTTCTTCTCTCTTTGGTCAAAATCAACTTCATATTCGGTCTTCTTGCCCTAAAAAAAACTTTGGAAAAGCTACCTCAAAAGCTCTTGTTCACTAAAACCTCAAAAAACCTCGAAAATCCCTATTTTTACACTCACTTTTCACCCGTAACACCCCTCGGTGTATTTTGATCGGGCTGCCGAGCTTCTCCCATGATCAACTCTCTCTTCTTCCTTGATCAACTTCATATTCGGTCTTCTTGCCCCCCCCCCCCCCCCCAAAAAAAAAAACATGGAAAACGATACCTCACAATTTTAGTTTTCCTTTGCATTTCCTTTGTTTAATATTTAATTTATATCCAGCTTTTTTATTTTGTTTTTCTGAGTAGGTACTGTTTTCTTCTTTGTTTCTGTTGTAACCAGGGCACCAGCCCGTTTCATAATAAATAAATAATAAATAATAATAATAATAACCTCAAAAACCCTGGGAAACCCCTATTTTTATACCCACTTTTCACCCGTAACACCCCTGGGTGTATCCCGATCGGGCTGCCAAGCTTCAGAGCGAAACTAGGATCCAAATGTGTTCCCAAATGGGGCCCCCAAACTGTCTGCGAAAGAACGACGACTTTAGACAAAATTTTAACGTAAATTTACGGCTGAAACTTCGTTAGAACCTCAATTTTCCACTCTTTGGGCAAAATCGACTTCATATTCGGTCTCCATGCCCTAAAAAAAACCATGGAAAACGGTATCTCACCAGCTCATGTTACTAAAACACCCAAAAAAAAAATTACCCCCATTTTTTCACTCACAACACCCCTGTGTATATTCCGATCGGGCTGCAAAGTTTCAGGACACAACTAGGACCCAAGTGGAGCCTGTGTGCGAAAGGAAGAATTTTTTAGACCAAAAGTGCTGTAGATATGGAATGATATGGCAGACGGCGGACGGAAATTGCATTTTTGGAATCTGCGCACCTTGAAACGTAAAAGAAAAAAATGTTGAGGGGGTGTTATAACAATTTTTTGCTGAGCGAATACATAGGTGTATTATTCATAAACAATAAACCAAAAACTGGGCATCCCCCATACGCTAATCGTGTCATGCTGCATGACTCTGAGCTAAGTCGTAGCTGAGCACACAGAGATTTCTTTAATGTAGAAATCGATTTTCTGAAGCAAAAAAACTGGCGTCTCTTTGGATTTATTATTTTCCATTTTCAAGGAGCGACAAATCATCACTATCACTCGATACCACTGATAGCAAGGTTCCTAGTGAAAGATGTTGCGTTCACCTAATACAGGTTGAATAAATCAAACGCGAAGCTCCCCTCCCCCTGTAGGTCCCTAATCCAAAAACCTGAGAAGGTGGAAAGGGCGGTAAATATTCATGAACTTGAACGAGAAAGGCGTTCGCGTGGTTGAAGATCGTTTGTTAACTGATTTCATCACAATCGAGCGAACCCCGGTGAGATTGGGATTTAAACTTAGAAAACTATGTTAGCCGTTCAAGTTCAAACTTTAGAACACTCGCTTTCATCACACCACTCAGAATCTGCTTCTAGGTTAGGACTGCCCTACCGTTTTCATTCCTATGATAGGGTGGACGAACTATGAGTAGGTACCCACACCTACTTAACAACGACAGAAATGATTGACAATCACAAGTCCCCCTGAATTATTCCAAAGCCAAATCTGAGCTTGAAAGGTGTCTGTGAGTATATCTACATGTACCTACCTAACGTAATGTAATGCGCGTAGGTACCAACTAAATTTGTGTACAATGCCTGGGCTTGAATTTTCATCCATTTCTCGTTGTTCTTCCTCAAATCTAATCAATTTTGGGTCTGAAGTACTTACTTAACACTAGTTCTCTACATAGAGTTTATTTACAACAAGTTCAATTCGAAGTAAGATGGTAAGGTAGTTGTACATTGACTTCTGGTCCAACCGAATAATCCATCAATTACATTTAGATAGAAAGTTTTGCTTTTCGCATGTTTTAGCATATTAAACAAGGTATTGGTGGTAAATGACAGCGTAATTTCCTGAATGTGGTTGAAATTTGAAATGTTTGGTTCATTGTGGAGAAAATGTAGTTTAGGAACCAATTTGCACATGTGTGAGTGAAAATCTATGGAGTGAAAATATTTTGTACGAAACTATATAAATCGCAACGTGAGACTCGAGTTTGAGCAGTATTTTCCTTTTGATGTACTGCGGTTCATTAAAGAACATCAGGTGAGAGGCATCACTCTACTTTTCATCAGTACTCTCGCTCTACTTATCCCATTGAGGCAATATATGGTGGCTGAAAGTGGCTCAGAAAAAAAGTATCGTTATATTATAATAATATTATTGTTTAAAACTAATGGGAAAACGCACTGACGAAAATTATATTTTCATAACTCATTGAGAGATACAGCAAATTAATATTTAAATAAACGTTTGTAGTTTGTATTTTTTTTTTTACGAACACGAACTTTTAGTACCTACTAATAATACATATCTTAGGATCAGGTTGTACGCCCAGTTACGTGAAAAGAGGAAGTGGTAAATGAAGACGTAGTGGCAATGTCTGGGAACCGCTAGAGCTAGACTATAGTGTGTGGACTTGAAACAATAACAACGAGCAATTACCATACCTGCATCAAAGTTTCACTTCTTTATTAACATCATCAAGAGATTTTAGTGCCATTGGCTCGATGAAATTTGTTGAAATTTGCTCAAAAACAGTATTTTACTGGCAATTCGATCAAATTTATGAAAAATTATGAGATAAGGTTGTTTGCATATTTTATGTTGTTATTCACCTACAAGCGTTACTTTGTGAAAACTGGGTTGATCTAGAGTGCATTTGATTTTATAAAATTTCGACAATGAGGAATTTTCGTCTATTTTTTTTCTGGAAAAAATATTCAGAACTTCTGGAAAAATGGTAGTTTGAAGCCCATTTTAAAAATGAGTGGTATTTTTTAAATGAGGGCGATTAAAATGCGGAAATAATGACGTATCTGGTCTATTGACACCTGATTGGCTGTTAGCCCAAAGAGGCGGAGCAAAGCTTCGGAGGCAATGATTCTCAATGCTGCCAACAAACCAATATTAGAAACGGCAAGCCTTCCTGGCAACCTTCAAGAACCTTTCGTGAACATCCCCTCGTTTGATTTTGAGGACATGTTTTTTAAATTTATTTACAAATTTGCTGTTCCATCCTTCCATCCATTGTGGTTCTGTACATCATTTAAAGTGATGCACTAGCGCTGTAAGCGGGATTTGAGTTGAACTACTCGGCAATTTACCTGATACGTGAACTCAGACATTCAAATTTCACACTCGTTTTCTGCCTAGACTTTCCAACATAAACACCTCATTATGTGGTCAATAAGTGTTAATTTCCATTATTGTACAGAATTTGGCCAACAAAAATCAATGTAACATGATGACATTTGTAACACTCAAAAATCGCCCATTACTACAAAGGCCTTAAATTTGATTGGGACAAATAAATTTTATTGATAAGAAATCGTATTAGGTTAGAAAAATAAAGTTGACTGGGAAATGTTGCATTGATAGATGTGTGTTCAGATTATTTTCGACCTCCTAAGTAGGTATGCTGCTTATGCCTAGGTATGTTTGTATTCTAATCTTCGAGTGGTAAAGAAAGTGAGAATTTGATACTGGATGTGACTCAACAATCAGTCGGAAACTCGAGACGCTTCACGGGCGAACCCATCAAACTGGAGGAAACTTGGAAGAGTTAACGAGCTGCAACCCGGCAAAATGCTGCAAAACACCGGAGAATTTCTTCTGAAACGAGCCATTAGGCAGTAATTGAACCTACGCTCCGTTTACATTCTTATTATCTGCCCGGTTTTCGGATCAACGTTTTGGGGGAGAAATCAGGAAATCCGATCCTTCGAGACGGACTTTTCGGATGTAGGACGATGTTTTTCGTTCTGAAGACAATGGAAGGGAGATTGGTTCAGCTCCTCGCACAATCCTTTCTTTACAAATTGGTATATTCAAGTATCTACAACTGCAATCCCATTTCAACTACGACCAAACCGGAGAGGTTCCCTTTTGGTTTACCCAAGACTTTTCTTCCTCAGTACCGAAGGGCTTTGTATTGAGTCGAAAACAACTGTATGGGTGGCGCGAATAAGGAGCTGACCATAGGATTGCTCCTTTCTAAAATTGATGTTTCAACGAAATAATGTTCTAACTCTCACAAGGGATACTGTGCGATAGTTTTTTCCTGTTTTTCCCCCTCTTTTAGGCAGCATTTTTACCACTATATATTAATTAATTACATATACGGTATGTTAACCGCTGTTTGTATGTCAGCGTCAAAACTTGTAATCTATTTTTGAACCACTTCCAGTTTTTCTAAAATTTTACTTAGTCATCTATCTTTGATTACAATACATGAATTAATCATAAAAAATATACGTTAATTAATTAACTAATTTGGTAATTTCTGCTGCTGTCATAAAAATGTCCAATATTCCCAGGTTGCATAAACATATATATTATATTAAGTATAAAAGATTTTCTGGAAACTAAAAACAGTAAAATAAATTTAAAAAACTGTTTAAAAACCACGCATAGGTATTTTAAATGCACGAAAATGTAGGAAATAATTTGTTTCCTGGTTCTGCAAGAAAAAATACCACAAGTTGATGTAAAATTGAATCAAATTATGATATTAGTGACTATGAATGAAAGCTTGGAGCGCATGAAAATTTAAGTTCTTTGTTTTATTCTCCGCGCTTGTATTCGTAGTCACTAACACCAAAATTTGATCCAATTTCATACCAACTTGTAGTATTTTTTTATGGTACTCGATGTATTTTTTGGAGAACCAGGAAAAAAAGTGTTACGAGAGGTGCCCTAATAAGGAGGCGTCCTTGCAAGTCAGTTTTCACTGTATTTTGTACTTCACTGTAATTTGAAACAAACAGCGAACTATAGGGTAGAACGGTCGATGCTGTGAAATATTGTACAGGTAGTTTACCTAACACTCCCACGTTCATCAAAACCCTGCTATGAGTTTTATACTGTCAGTGTGGCCAAATGTCAAGGGTAGTTGGGAACAGGGCACAAGAGGGTCCAGCATAGATACCCAACCGTTTCTCCCTCGATGACTGATCTGTATCTACCTAATCCCCCAAAACCACGCGAAATGAAGGATTTTTGTGAGCTTTTTCAAATGGGAAATTTTCAATTTTTTTGAATAAATAAATAAATACTTGAAAAAAATGAATGAAGAAAAAAACAGATCTCCTGGAAAATGGTAGTTTGAAGCCCATTTTCAAAAAGAAGCGGCAATAGTTTTTAAATGAGGGCGATTAAAAGTAAAAATGCGAAAACAAATTAAACAATTTACCTGAGACTTCATTTCTAACAAAAACTTGGAAATCCAAATCAGAAATTCCAACTTCGCACTCGTTTACTGCCTAGACTTTCCGACGTACAAACCTCAGTATGTGGTCAATAAAAATATATTAATTTCCTTTATTGAACAGAATTTGACTAAAAAAAGGAGAATTTGTAACACACGAAAATTTCCAATTTTAAAATGGTTTTTATTTGTAATTATATTTCAATTCCAGGTCTATTGTGGGCTATACACGAATATAGACCACGTTTTAGGCAACCAAGCGCCACCTCCGGCTGCTTTCCGCACCCCAGACAACTCATCGGACGACGACGGTAAGGTTAATTTATTAGTTGAACCATAACGAATAAAAAATATATTTATATACTATTGTGCACTGTATAGTATTTTATACAAATTATTCTATAGTATTTTCTACTCATTATGGTTGAACTCATTTGAAGTAGTAATGGGTATTATTGTATAATAGGTATTACTGTAATTCAACAGGAACTCAAGTTCGCGAACACGACGTGATTCGAAAATTCTCGAGTTTGCTGAATTAAAACTATTTTTGATGATATTTAGCTATTTTTGATCCGCGAAAACTGACCCCTCCTTTGTGACAAATATGTCTGATTTTTTGTCTTTTTCAGTTTCTAATCACCATTTCTACCCCAATTTTGGTGATTTTCTATCAATTTTGGTTGGTTTTAGATCAATTTGGGTGATTTTATTATTTTTTTTAAACGGATTTTTGACACAGTCTAAAATCATAAGTACAGGTTACTTTTTGAAATTGCTCATCTTCGAACTCATTCATTCATTTGCCATTAGAAACAATATGGCGATATTGGGCGACGGTCAGATATTGTCTGGCGTGGCACATAAATAGCAATAGGTTCTTACCTACCTAAATATGTAGGTATAAGTAGGTATACATACGTGAAACAAGAAAAAATTTTGGGATGGATTCAAATTGCTGTGAAAGGAAAATAAAACATTTGTTAAAAAATTCTGAAATTATGGCCCAACTGCAGTAGCGTATTTTTAACAAAGATTTGTTATTAAAAAAAACAAAAAAAAACAGTGTTTGTTGGTCAAAAATAGCTCAAAATTTGTGCAAATGGCTAAAATGCACTCAAATTCAATATTTAAAGACCAATAGGGTAACAGAATAGTGGCTTGAGGCGGAAAAAACGTTTAAAAGCGTCTCACACGTTTAGGGAAGAAGAAGAACTTTAGATATTCTAAACTGCTTTTGGATGGATTTAAAATGTTTGTTGGTTGGCAAAATTGCCTAAATCACCAGGTCGATGTGCAAAAGCTGTAGGTACATATTATAGAGTTGTAACTCAAAAACAGAAAATAATTCGATTTCAAATAACCAACAATAATATTGTAATCAATTGGTACAGTTTTGAGTTTTGATGGGTCCAAAATTGGTATAAATTGCCAATAATAATCTATATTACCAATATCTGTATAATTACCAATTATTAAAATTACCAATAAAATCACCAAAGGAGTTACAGAATTATTATGACCGGGGACAGAAAAGACTATTTTAAAGTATTTTATCCCAAACGTGGGTTGAATTCATATTTTTGCGCGCCAAAAATCCGAAAATTTATGTAGGAATCATCAAAGCGGTGTAGAATGGTAAATCAAAACAGAAAACGGCGGTCTCAGTATTCGAAAAACAAGGTTCGCCAACAATAATTGACCAAAAACGGCTCAAATTTGGGTTTTGGTGGGTCAAAAATTGCTCAATAAGTTATTTTAACTTGCTAAAACAAATCACCCAAAACCGCAATTAAATCACCGAAAATGTTATTGAATGGATGGTAGATACTGCGAGTGTTGGCTCATATGGTCATACTGCATGACTGGAAATTTTGTTTTGTTAATTTTGTGGCATTCATTGACCCGATATAATAATGTGTGGTGGAATGAACTCAGATTTAAGAGAACTCTAAAACGAACGGTGTTACGAAACGTCCTTTCAAAAACGGAGGAAGTTCCTACGTATAAAATAGTTTTGGACCGTTTGCTCTGTTTCGTTCAAAAATTCGCTCATGTATTAGATGAACCAATATGAGGAAGTTTTTTTTTTAATTGTAGAGAATCACGTCCAAGTGGCTTCTAAAAAGATTGAGTTGCCTAACGTTTGTGGAATCGATTAAGGTGGTGCAGGACGGTGTATAAAATGGGTTTTCCAACTTTTCTCTGGCAATAATCGGTCAATTTTGATAGTTCTTGCGGCATTCTTAATTTTTCTATTCTCTCGGGCAATGAACTTGAAATTTTAAATTTTGAAAATTTTCAAATTTAGGTACTTACCTACAATATTGAAATTTTCGTTTCGAATGTCCATAATGTATGTTCATCGTTTCCACTTTAAGCAGATTTTTCGTGACTGTGGCCCTTCATTAAGTTCGTACTTCACAATCGAACAGCCCTTTGGCAGGTCCGAAACCTTCCCCCCCCCCCCCTTCCCCCTACAAGATGACGCCGCTCCAAGTGGTGAGCTCTGGCGGTAGAAAGGTGAAACTGAGCCAGAGTGTCTGCAGATGCTAAACGGGACGCAGCGATCCCCCCCCCCCCCCCCCCCCCTTCCATAATTCACGACCTTAACCTCCGCAACCCTCAAGTCCAACGGCGCGCCGTCATCGTTATGTCCTCCCCAGGTGAGTCCACCGACGAGTGACCAAGGATGGGTATCGATATTATTAGGATACTCCCGATATATCGGTATTGTCATGTCGATATATCGGTCCATTTTAGTGATTTCTCGAAGAAAAAAACTGAAATTTTGGGTTTTTGACTGTGAAAAACGCTGCAAAGTCCTTGTCACATGGTTTTATTATTCTTTTAGACAGACCTACAGAAAAGTTGGCTGTTCATTTATTTTCGTTCATGTGCAATAATTGAAATAGGTAGTTTTTTGGTGGTTTCCACCAATTTTGGCCCTCAATAACACGATTTAGGCTCCTATTTTTGACAAATTACCTCTGATAATAAATTGATAGTGCCATTCAATTGTGTTGATTCACCAGTTAATACTGCCTCTAGCGTTGTACAAATTTATGGTGATTTCAGACAATTTCCCAGGTTTTTTACTCATAAAAAATAATGAATTTTGGGAGCTGCACCTTCTTCACAAGCTCAGTCTTCACTCATTGGTCAAAATAAACTTCATATTCGATCTCATTGCCCTATATAAAAAAACATGGAAAACAATACCTCGCTAAAACCTCAAAAAAACTCAGAAAACAAAATTTGACAAAAAATTGACAAAACTTATAAAAACAAAAATACTATTTCAATACCTAGGTACTCAAAAATATTTTATCTAACAAAGAGCGGGTCAAATTTGGATTTTTGGGGGTAAAAATCCCTAAAACACGGTAAAATTGTTGAAAATGGATGTGGATTTATTAGCAGTGGACTGGTGGCTCAGTAGGGAGAAACAGTATTTCAGTAATCAAGATGTTTTATTAAAAAAAGGTGTCAAATTTGGGTGTTCGGGGTCAAAAATCGCTTTAGAAAAACTGCAAAAAATGGGCTGGACTGCTGAAAATTTACATAAATTTGTTAAAATTCGTATAAATGGTGGTTTGGTTCAATAGGGAAAGGTACTTTATGTAACCAAAATAGTTTTCGCTAACATTACGGGGTCAAATTCGCATTTTTGTGGTCATAAATCGGAGAAAATCGTAAAATATTATTATTTTTAAAGTAGAGAAGGCGCACAACGAGTTGGGCACTGAAAAGGTTGAGTGAGAGACAGACTGAAAACATTGATCCTACCCCTTCTCACATAGCGAAACTGGGAGATGAAGATGGCGGCTTGTTTATGACTTAGTTCTGATTAAATTTTATTTGACACAGTTTACTGTTTTGATTTCTTTATACCGGTTTGCATTTTGCACTGCTCATTACTATCAGATATGGTCTAAAAACTAAACCTAACTATTTGATACGATTTTTATGGAGCGCAAATCTGTTAAAATTGAAGAAAGAAAACTAAGAGTGGTTATTTCATTAAAAATTTGCTTATCAAGTCATACTGCGTGAGTGAAATTTGATTTTTTTTAATCCTATACTTATCGATATTTTTCTCGTGTATCTCCAAACTGTATCCATATTTCCAAACCAAATTGAACATTTGTCAAACCAAACTGGACACTGCACTAATTCGTCCTCTTACGGAGGGAGGACAAGGGGCGACAGGGTCGATCGATAGGGTGGGTCAGCAGTCGACCTCCTTTTTTGTCTACATCTCGGCCCCCTCCCCTTAAGGACTCGTACTTGATACGTCCTCCTAAAAGAGTACCTACACTTGGAATTTCAAACTTATTATCCCCTCCCCCATCACACCACCACATCCTCCGCACTTGCGATCTCTAAAGCCATTTGACATTCGTCTGTAGGAAGATGTGTACGAATACCAACCAACTTCTTCGTGGACATATTTACTTAGTTGTCAACCTGGCTAACAGTTTACGCCCTCCTCAAATAGATTTTTCATACATTTGTTCATTTTTTCCTATAAATTTTATACTTCTAAGCGTTTTTCCGAAATTGATAATTCGCCAGATTCGTAAAATCAAACAAGAGGATGAGCAATTTTCAAAATTAGCAAGTAGGTCAAATTTAAGTTTTTGGGGGCCAAAAATCGGTAAAACCGGATAAAACTACCAAGCAATTTATATACATTCACCAAACGTGGTTTAGAATTGCGAGTAAATACAGAAAACGACCAGGTATTTCGATAATTTTTACTAGTCAAAAGTCGATTATGTAAATACATAGGTACCAAAAAAAAATGTTTAAAAAACATTTGATCAAAAGTGGACAAATTTTGGTTATTGTAGGGTACCTATAATGTCTTATATTCACTTGGTATAAATGGCTAATAATCCCCAGAAATTACATCTTAATTATTTCAATTAGGTATTGTCGTAGGATGAATTTTTGAGATTTCGCTGCGTGACTGAGTTTTCTCTTGTTCTCAGATTCGAGCGATGAGGAGTTTTGGAAGGAGGTGAAGCCAAGTGAAGTTAAAGTGCACGAGCCTGTTGTACAACCCGAAGGAATGATTAAGGTAAGCAGACAGGTGTAATCAGATAGCAGAGATATTAATAGATTAGGCAGATAGTAGAGAAGTTGGAAGATGAACTGATATTAAAGATATTGATAGGCAGATTGTAAAGACTTGATGGATAGACTGGTGGTGAAGACGTTGATGCACAGACTGATGGGTGAGAACGAATGGGCAGGTAATAAAGATACTGGTGGATACACAGAGAATTGAGTTGACACACATCTTGAGCACTTTGACTCACAAACCCATGAGAACCTAGGTGGTAAGATAGTTCGAAAATTAGCTCTCATGACCGTGCTGCATGAATGGAACTTTTTCGGTGGTGTTTTTATTTTATTTTATTTATTTATTTTATTTTTCCTCTCACTAGTAAGCCCTAGTGAGAGGGGCTTAATTTCTCACCTGCTCCTCTTTCAGACTACAGGTGGTTTTAACTATTGTTTTTGACAATATAAAATAAATCGGCGGTGTTTGCGCTCGAGTGGAGGTTGGATGCAGTGCTGCTAGTTGGCGGGAAATGTCCCGAATGGGCGGGAAATTCAGAGCCAATAATCGGTTTTCGAGGGCAAAGTGCACTCGTCACGGGAGTAGGTGCACTTTGAACCGACACCTTTCGAGACAGCAAAGTATTGGAGAGGGACATCTCAGACATGGGATTTGGACCATTCTGAAATAAACTGGGGTTTTCAACGCATTTTTGGAGCAGGATTTAGTGCGGACGAATCCTTTAAATACCATTTCTGGAGACGCGAAATGGAACATAATTCAACTTTTGTACTTTCGGGCGGGCGGAGGAGCACTTTGGTTTCAGGCAGCTGAGGTATAAGGTAAGTTATTAGGTGGGGGAAGGGGGCACTGAGTTAGGTACCTACCAAACTGCTACAATATATAGGTATCACTCGCAATGGTATCGTGGAAACCCATTTCAAAATAAAGTTCCTGTCATGCAGTATGGCTATGAGCGGATTTTCAAAGAATATTCGTGCTATTGTGTAAAAAGATGATCTAGCGCGAAACCATACCACTTTTCGCAACATTATATCATTTTTCCGTGATTTTTAGCCATTTTTGCCGATTGTTGACCCTAATAAACTCAAATTTGTGATACTCTTTTCAGAGAAAAAAATGTTATCATCGAAATAGTCCCTGTTTCTGTCGTGAATCACCATCCCACACACGTCAGGTGATTTATGAATTTTAGCCCTTAATACCAATTTTTAACCCTCCAAAAATCCAATTTTTACCCCTATCCTATATGAAAAACAACTGAAATGGTATTTTTTTCTGTCATTAATCACCCTTCCATACCACTTTCAGTGATTTTATATCAATTGTTCGCGATTTTAGACGTTTTTACCGATTTTTGACCCTTGAAAACTCAAAAGAATTTTTGAAAATTGTTCATCTTCGAATTCTTCTGGCGGTCGTTCAACTACTCCCCTGGGATTTGGGAACGGCGATGAAAAAAACGGCGGAAGAACAGCGGAGATGGTGAATTGGTGTTAGGCTTGGTACTCACTCTTCGTAAGAAATGCATAATAATTAAATGCATTTCTTACGAAGGAATGGTACATAATTATAAATAATAAATAATAAACTTCTTCCCCCCCCCCCCCCAGGAAAACCCTAAATCGAGTACTGGCGCTGGCCGGGGAACTAGTCTATCACTGATCCCATTTGTTGTTATTCATGAAGCTAACATCAGTTCAGGTTACAAAAGTAGGAACCTATCAATAAAATCCAAAATAACAATCATTCTTCAAATGAAATAATAAAACGGAACTCATCTGCTGATCTGCTCTTGTAGCTCGTACTTCTCATTAACCAATTCTGTCTGTACTGCTTGTAGCTTGTACCTTTTACTTTATCCAGAATACAGTTTATCATTTCAACTTATTATAGCTTCCTAGTTATTTCTGCTATTTCTATAAATTTATTACCGATACCCCCACTTCGTTTCTCAAAACTAACCAATGAAGCATGGCCACAGAAAATTGTAATCTACGCAGAAGGGGCATCTATACAGGAATTTTGAAATCTAGGGATGAATTCACGATGAAACGGATTTGCCTATTCAAAATTTTCAAAAATGCACGTTCTGAAAATTTAGAACCCTGTGGCGCCCTCACCTCAAGATCCTGCTTCACCAACAGTTACACGAACTATCATCTATCAGTATGATATGCTCTTTGGCGCATCTTCCATGCGACCGTTAACAAACAATGTCATCTCCCGGCATTCTTCGTCTTCATTGTTTTTGAGAAGTAGTATCCATATAACTATTCGAACTCTCAACTCTTTTCCTACCTCAACGTGCTTTCTCGATTCTCGTCTCCTTTTGTCGATATTCACGTAATATACATGATCAGAGTGATCCTGAGTCGTTCTTTTATGTAGTGAGTAAACCCATAATTAACATATCACTATAACCCATTGCAGTAGTTTCAGTTTCTTTAAAAATTCGCTAAAAACGGAGTTTATTGAAAGGTTGTCTAATTCCTCGAATAAAGAATAGTGTTATACCGGTTTCGGTCAGTAAATAAGCCATCGTCAGTAACAAAAATAAACAGTTATTGACCTAAACCGGTATAATACTTCGTTACTTTTTGTGTTTGTGAAAATATACAACCTTTCAGTACCTCCGTTATTATTTTGACTCAACTTCCTGCTGCTATTCAGTTGTCGCACCTACTTCGCATATCCTTTGGGTTTGTTGCCCAACGGCATTCACCATCGCAATCGCCCATTAAATTCATCTGATGGTTGCCAGACTCCAACAGGGGAATTTTAAGGGGCGATGACCGGACCCCCCCCCCCCCCCCCATAATCTCATCAGGACTGGTCGAACCGGCACCCCCCCCCCCCCCCCGCAATAAGTTGACCGCTCGCACTGCACTTTGTGATGCTCGAGTTCAAGAACAGGTGCAGGTGACCGCTAAACCAGGAACAGAATTCGGCGGAGTATCCCCTCCCACCAACTTCTTCTCACAATAAATTCGTTGCTCTCAACCAAGTTCGCCTAACGGTCTCTTCACCTCTGTCAAGTGGGTGGGGCAGTGCATTACACGAGCCTAATAATAAAATAATTATTTAAATGAAAAAAAAAGTTTAAAAACCGCGTTTTGGTTTATTATTTTCAATAATGAACCATTGTAATCGAGCATGAAAAAAAAGTCTAACCCCCCTCAAAATTTGATGTTTTACGTTTCAAGGTATGTAGAATCCAAAACTGCAATAAAAATATTTCTGTCTGTCCGCCGTACGCCGTACGGGCCACTTTTCTTAGTTACCATGGAACAAAATTGATGAAATTCGGGTTGTAGGTTCCGTTCGGGGTCTAGTTGGTCCTCGAAGCTCGACGTTACTGCCAGTCATCTCTACCGGGTTAAAAATAGGGGTTGAAATTTTCAGAACACCGTAGCTCGAAAACTTTCTATAGAAGGGTATGGTTTTTTACCGTTATTAAATTTTTCTTGAGCTAAATAATTTTTTGAGACCACCCGGAGCATTGTACGTCCAGCCGTTTGTGTGCACCAAAAAGCTTCGTCAACACGATCGTGAATCAAACGGTATAAATCCGGCCCGGAAATCATCTCTGATTATAATCAAGGATGGCTGTATGAAGTCGAGTTGGTTGTTCTGCTATATTATTTCATTTCATAATTGGTAGAATATGGGATTTTGTTGATAGGTACTTTTGGAACTTGAACAACCGTTGAAGTATTATTGATACTACTGTTGAGTATTAGTGATGGGCAGGTATTGACCACAGAAAACAGTGATCTACGCAGAAGGGGCATCTCTTTCACTCCACATCAACAATTTTCCTTCAGAACTTCATTATTTGCGTTTCTTTTTGACATTTTAGTTAGGTAGGTACTGTTTGTCATCGACAGAATTATTTTAGCAACATTTAACTCGTGAATTAGGTAGGAGTGGAAAATTGAGTTCTGCCAAATGTTCAGCTCCCAGAATTGATTTTTTATGAGTCAAAAACCTGCGAAAGCGTCTGAAATCACCATCAATTTGTATAATAACACTGGAAGTAATATCAACACGTGGATCAAGACGATTAAATGGCACTACCAATGATCAAAGATAGTTAAAAAAAAAAGAAGAAAAAGAGGAGCGTAGGTATACCTAATTTGTGTTTTAGGGGCCAAAATTAATGGAAACCATCAGAAATAGCTACCTATTTCGATTATTACGCATGAAAGAAACAATAAATGAACAGCCAACATTTCTGTAGGTATGTCCAATAGAATAATAAACCCATGTGACAAGGACTTTGCAGCTTGGAAGGAAGGTTGGATTTTGTTGGTTGGTACTTTTGCAACTTGAACAAACTTGATGGCTTCATGAATAACAAAAAATAATTTTAATGGATGAATTATTTGAATCCCGTCCATTTTTATGGAACTGTAATTCCCCGGGCCGGCTCCCGTGCTCGATTTAGGGCTTTCCTGGTTGGTTGAGGGGGGGGGGGGGGGGGGGGGTCGAGGGTATTGACCACAGAAAACAGTGATCTACGCAGAACGGGCATCTGTACAGGTAAATAGTAAACCGTTGTGTAGTAATTTGCAGCGGGTTTTTTACCAAATGATTCTATACGTCCCTGTAACAATAAGTGAGGAAACTATACTGCCACACAACTTGGCGGACTTTTGAACGTGGTCTTTCCTGTAGAGCTTGGTGGAGATATTTTGCTGCGTTTGCATGGGGTGCTTATGGTATAACTTGACAGAATATGGCGTAAAGTAGCAGAATAAGGAAATTTCAAGGGGCTGTTTCAAATTTAGTAGGAGGTAATGAGGAAATCAATAGAAAATGGAGGGATATCACAGAAACTATGAAATATTATTGAAAAGAGGGGGTTTAGGGTGGGGTTTTATTCTCAAAATTCTCTAAAGAAAATTCTGGGTAATGTAAAAGATAAAATTCCGGTAGAGGATAGGAGTGGGGCTTATCTTTTGAAATGTGATTGTGGAGTTAAATATTATGGTCAAACGGGACGTAAATTCAGGGAAAGATTAACTTCAGTATTGATAGGAGCAATTCATCAGTTGAGATAGTTCATCTTTGTAATAAAGGTTCGAAACTGGATGCATTGGAACAATAGGAAATACTGAAAATTCATAAATTGGGCTCTTCTGTAAATGAAATAAATTTCCAAAATCATTCACCTTTAATTGATTTATTTCTGTAAGCTTCGTTAGTATCACCTCATGGCGTTTGTTTCCTTTTCCGTTTGTCCTACCTCCTTTCCAATCAGAATGTACCACCCTTCACTTTATTGTATTCCAGCCATTCGGGCTCCACGTCCCTTTCACTTCCTTGGTCTCAATAGCCAATGAGATTGCACTGCCATTCATTCGAGTTGTATAAATAGGAGCTCAAGTTCCAGTAGTTTCATTCTATCGTGTACTGATGATGTTTTAACAACCGAAACCGGTCTACAGTTTTGTTAGATTACGTGGAAATAGACTATTCTATTTTATCCTGTCGTTTTGGTTTATTATTCTGTGAATAATACACCTATGTATTCGCTCAGCAAAAAATTTTTATAACACCCCCTCAAAATTTTTTCTTTTCCGTTTCAAGGTGCGTAGATTCCAAAAATGCAATGTCCGTCCGCCGTCCGCCGTATCACGTGTACAGGCTTCATTTTCGGTCTAAAAAATTCGTTCTTTCGCACACATGCTCCATTTGGGCCCTACCTAGTTGTGTCCGAAACTTTTCAGCCCGATCGGAATATACCCAGGGGTGTTATGAGTGAAAATGTGTGTAAAAATAGGTACTTTTTGCGTTTTAGCAACATGTTAGTAAAATGAGCTTTTGAGGTATCGTTTTCCATCTTTTTGAGGACGAGAATACCGAATATGAAGTCGATTTTGACCAAAGACGCGGAAATTGAGGTTTTACCTTTGGTTCAGCTCCCAAAATTGTTTTTTTTTAAAGTCAAAAACCTGGAAAACTGTCTGAAATCACCATCAATGTGTATACTAACATTAGAAAAAGTGTAAACAGCTGAATCAAGACCAATAAATCGCACTACCAATGATCAAAGATGATCTGGGGGGAAAAAAAGTGTACCTATTTCATGTTTTGGGGGCCAAAATTGGTGGAAATCATCAGGAATAGCTAATTCAATCATTCCACATGAAAGAAACAATAAATTTAACTGCCAACAAGAATCTCTAGAACTCCAATAGAATAATAAACCCATGTGACAAGGACTTTGCAGCGTTTTTGTGTTTTAGTAACATGTTAGTAAAATGAACTTTTGAGGTATCGTTTTTCATGTTTTTGGGGACGAGAAGACCGAATATGAAGTCGATTTTGACCAAAGAGTGGAAAATTGAGGTTGTACCAGATGTTCAGCTCCCAAATTTGATTTTTTATGAGTCAAAAACCTGCGAAATCGTCTGAAATCACCATCAATTTGTAGAATAACACTAGAAAAAGTGTCAACAGATGGATCAAGACGATTAAATGGTACTATCAATGATCGAAGATAATTTAAAAAAAAAAGGAGCGTACCTACCTAATTCGCGTTTTGGGGGCCAAAATTGGTGGAACCACCAGGGATATCTATTTCAATTATTTTATATGAAAGAAACAATAAATAAACAGCCAACATTTCTGTGGGTGTGTCCAATAGAATAATAAACCCATGTGACAAGGACTTTGCAGCGTTTTTGTGCTTATGGTTAGTCTGCGCAACTCACGGTCATGATGACATCGGTCTTCTGCATCTTTTTACTGACCGAGTCTCAAAGCCAAGAACCTGAGTCCCGCAGTGTGCAGTATCCACAGGGCTTTCAGGTGGCCCCCGCAGGCGGTAGTGGGGGCCCCCTGGGCCGCAACCCCTTCCATCCGCCAATTGGTAACTCCAGCTCCAGCCAGTTCGTCGCTGCACTCTGCTTGGAGTTGTTATATTTGAGTTCGCCCTGGTGTTCACTCTCATCGGCGTGTTTCGTTTCCATCTACAACCGCCGGATTCGTTGGATTTCCCGTCGCGATTTCGAATATCCACAGCTTGCACGACCCCTGGTAAGTTGCCTTCGGGGGTCCAGGATGGCTCTCACGTGCCGGGTCCAGTATCTCAACGATCGGGACCCGTTCGAATGCAGTTCGTTTTTGCCGGAACCTCCTCGTCCGCCCGTTCACACCTTCTCGACGACTCTGCCCCTCATCAACCAGATCGCTGCTGTACACAAACTCCTCAAAGCACCGCACAGGGTGAGATTATTATCGACTCCTTATCATACTACGATTTGCATCCTCATTACGAGAATCCACAAGCCAATTACCCTTCCATAGCTTAGGTCTTGTGTTACAGATCAGTCTAGGGATAGGATTCGTATGTATTCACATAATTATTGGTTTATTATTTTCAATATTGAACCATTGGAATCGAGCATGAAAAAAAAAATTCTTACCCCCCTCAAAATTTGATGGTTTACGTTTCAAGGTATGTAGAATCCAAAACTGCAATAAAAATATTTCTGTCTGTCCGCCGTACGGGCCACTTTTCTTAGTTACCATGAAACAAAATTGATGAATTTCGGGTTATAGGTTCCGTTCGGGGTCTAGTTGGTCCTCGAAGCTCGACGTTACTGTCAGTCATCTCTAAGGGGTTCAAAATAGGGGTTGAAATTTTCAAAACGCCTATACCTTTTTTTTAGGTGAATCTTTTTACGGTTTTAAATAATAGTTCTTGAACTTACGAGTTTTTTAAAACCACCCGGAGCATCGTACGTCCAGCCGTTCGTTCACAGTAAGGCCCCGAAGTTTGCACCGATAGGCATTTTCGACTCCAGTGTGAATGAAATTGTATACATTCAAACCAAATCTCGTTACCAGGGACGCCCCGACAATAGGAAATTAGCCGGAGATAAAATCATTGCTAGGGGCCAGTGGGGCCACCTGATTAAGTATACCTATTGGTGGAGTATGAAGTCGAGTTGGTTGTTCTGTGATATTATTTCATTTGAAAAATGATGGCTGTTTTGGAGTTTGAGATAGGTAGTGAAACTTGAACAAACGTTGGGTAGATTATTACTACACGATGGTAAATCATTACTCAACGGTAAATTATTACACAACGGTTCATTATACCATCTACGTAGAAGGGGCTGGAGTTTGTTGGTAGGTACTTTTGCAACTTTTTTCACTCCTCATCAACAATTTCTTTTCAGAACTTCATTATGTGTGTTTCTTTTTGTTAGGTACTGTTTGTCATCGGCAGAATTATTTTAGCAACATTCAACTCGTGATTTAGATAGGTACCTAGTAACGAGTACGGGGTTAGGTACTAACCTACGGAGGGTCTGCGATCTACATAATATGTATAGAGTAGTACATATTACATTATATAGACGGGTTATCTGTACAGAGAGCTGTGATCTGTAACAGGAGGGTATTCTGTACAAAATAATAAAGGTAGATGTGTTCATACTGACACTTTGCGAACGTTTTAAAACACTTTAATTTCACATATTTCGCTATTATTAAATATTATCAAATTATTTCATTGATTGAAAAACATATTTTCAAATATTTCATTAAATGAGACACCTATTTGTCGATGTCAACTGTTTTCCAACGTTTTGAAGAATATCGCCATTTTCGGATGGTTGTAGGGAGCTGTGTAAACATTATTTAGCACTACATTGTTCATTGTTGAAACTCTTTTTGGCTTGGATACTCTGTTTTCTGGTGAGGAATGCCACGAAATTCACACTCAGATAGACGAATTGCCTCGAAGTGATTGCTAAGTATCTACGTTAGTTTCCGGATGATGTATACGCATTTTCTCAATTTATTTTGCATATTTCAGAAAATATATACTAGGTAAAATATTTTCACATTTCACAAAAACGTTTCACATATTTTATGCATATTTCAAAAAATAAATACATATTTTAGTTACATATTTCGCATTTTTAAATACATAAAAATCCGATCTCTACAGATCACTAAAGATGTTTGGTTTTGGAGACTTGAAATCCCCAACCTAATAACTGTATATCCATGTGATTCCACACAGGCGTTACAAGCATTGGCGTTACATTGCATTCCTTGGCATCGTCTTCAAGACGATGCCAAGGAAACATGAAATCGAATGGACAATGTTACATTAAAATACAGATCTCAAAGGATCTATTAATTTTGATCAACCGATTTAGGTATATACGGTGAACTCTTCTCACAAAATTGATTTATTTTCGATGGATTCCTGGCGTCAAATTCTTTCCAGCAGTCCACTTCATAATTAGTTGAGAAGTGGAAAGTTGAATTATAGCGTTTCCAAGTCGAACTGGAAATTTTCCTAACAAATTTGGACATTTTCCAAACTAGTTTGGAAATATTCCAACATTTTCCCAATCAAATTGGACATTTTTCAAACCAAAACCTTCTGCAAAATTATATAAATCTAGGTGATTATGCAACATTCTTTCTGTAAATTTTCTGTGTATAATGTATAAATATGTACCGGCATAATACCTGTGGTCAGTTGTTAGTTATGAATGAACTCTCAGCGTAGTTATGAATGTACTGGTTAAATAAAAAAGGCGGCGGTTTAACAAACTACAAGAATATTTTAGTGTCCAATTTGGTTTGGAAAACGAACAAATTGTTTAGGAAAATTTGCAGTTTGGTTTGGAAAACTTCCAATTCGATTTGGGAATGCCATATGAGTAGGTAGACTTAGTTACCGGATGCCGTCTGTGTGGATCATTTTGGTTCATTATTTTTCAATAATAAACTACAGAATCAAGCATGAAAAAAACACACAAAACCCCTCTCAAAATTTGATGGTTTCCGTTTCAAGGTACGTAGAGTCCAAAAATGGAATAAACAATGTCTGTCGTCCGTACGCCGTACTACGCACTTTCCTTAGTTACCATAAACCAAAATTGGTGAAATTTAGTTTTTGGTCCCATTTGGAGTCTAGTTGGTCCGCGAAGCTCGGCGTTACTGTCAGCCATCTCTAAGGGGTGAAAAATAGGGGTTGAAATTTTCAGAACGCCTTAGCTCGAAAACTTTTTATAGAAGAGTAACTATGGGTTTTTTTTAACGTTTTTAAATTGATCTCGAACTTGAGAATTTTTTGAGACCATCCAAAGCATTGTACGACCAGCCGTTCGTTTGTACCGAAAAGCTTCATCAACATGATTGTGAATGAAACTGCACACATGCGGTCCAGATACATACCATTGCTAGGGAACACCCGATCATAATCACGCATGGCTGTATTAAATCGAGTTGGTTGTTCTTTGATTTCATTTGAAGAATGACGGCTCTGGGATTTTGTTGGTAGGTACTTTTGTAACTTGAACAAACGTTATGTACATTATATATAAAACAATAACATATAATAAGTACATAATAATAGCAACAACATAATTATGATCAAACATAATTAATGCCAGAATTCTTGAATCCACCGCATATTTATCAAACTGTAATTGCCCGGCCGGCTCAAATACTCGATTTATTGTTTGATGATCTACGCAGAAGGGGCATACAGGTAAATAATAAACGTTGTGTAATAATTTGCAGCGTTTTTAAATTGATTTTGAACTTGAGTATTTTTTTTGAGACCACCTGCCCATAATCACGGATGGCGTTTTGAAATCTAGTTAGTTGTTCCGTGATTATTATTTCGTTTGAAGAATGCTGGTTACTTTGGATTTTGTTGATAGGTGCTTTTGCAATTTGAACGAATTTGGTTCGGCTTACTGTGTGACCGCAAATCCTTGTCACACGCATATGCCGAAAGCTGTCCGTTCTGCAGTTTGATTGGGTCTTTCTTATTTTCTTATTTTGTCGATGCGTATGATTCCCGTCTCTTGCCCGTTTCATTAATTTATTTTATTCTTGCCTATTTAATTAAAATGAAATATTTCTGCGTAACCTCAATATCCTTGGTGAGGGAGAGGGAAGAACTGTGGAAACGTCCGCCACCTGTCGAACAGAAGTAACGCATTCCGGGCGTCCGGAAAGGTGTATCCCGTGTGAACGCTCTTCCGCAGCCCACCACTTTTCCGGACTCCGGTCGTTCCGTACGGTAACATTCCGGACACCTTCCGGTCCATGTGAACAGAGTTCCGATTTTGCTCAAATTTGCGGGTTGGGCTCAGGGTCCTCTGAATAATTGCAGAACGACCGCATCATTGGTGCGGCCACTCGCGAACGCGAAATCTGGGGTAATTAATTTCTCACGAACCTGTGGCCCGATTTTGATAAATTTCGACACGTTATGATTCATGCGTAACATCAATATTAATGTTGATAGAATTCTTGAATCCACCGCATATTTATGAAACATAATTGTACGTTCGACGAGGATGTTGATTTCTGGGGTTCGGCAATAAGTATATGCGAAATAAAACCTCAATATATGCACGAAGATGCCCAATATGTGCATTTACACAATATATACGCGTAATAATCCGAAAATATGCCGCTAAAATATTTTATGCGCAGGATAATAATTGAACAATTAAATAATAAGTCGGACCGGGGGGGGGGGGGGGGTACATTGTTGGAGATCTTCCACGTTTCGTTAAGTGCTTGAAGGGGACTTTTTTTGTTGGTACATCCAGATAATGTCAAAGAGAAATGCGATGTTCCATTTACTGTATGTTCAGATGTGACGTTATCCTCCGCATTCTCCGGTGACTTATCCTTTCTTACTGGAATATTAGGTGAAAGCTGTAATGATATCGAATGACAGACGTGTGTTGTTAGATCTTTTTTCCCCCCAATCGACGCCTGACTCACGTCCTCCGCCCTCGACCCCGATGAGTCTGCTAGACGATATCCTCATTACCAACAATACCCATAAAGAAATACTTCACCTGAAAACTTCGCCTAACAAAATATCAAATCGAAAGCATTTGCCCAAGGCGTTGAATTTATAATAATTATGTATAATTTCTACCTAAATAAGGGTAGTGGGTAACTACCAAAACAGATAGGCGATTTGACGATTTTCAAGTACATTTTCCTCGGTTGCTGTCAGTGCTATCTCGTTCAAATTTTTACAGCATGTACATATAGTCTTTCTTTTCTATCAAGTCGGATAGTTTTTCGATATGATTAAAAAAAAAAATTTTTACATGCGATTCAAAAAGTGGCTTTTTTATCCCGATTTTTTGTTATTCATAAAATCGTACCACATAAGCCATGCCATATTTCACAAAACTATCCGACTTATTTGAAGCTCTTTTATTCCTCTATCAGGCAAAAATTGGATCACCACGCTGCGATGAACCGATCTTGGGAAAACGATATCCAAAGTTGAAAAAAGGTAGTTTTTCAGGAGAGCTGTTTTTCTGAAAAGCTTGCCTCCACGCATCTCAACACAGCTTTCAGTGTTCTGCACGATACAGTGATGATGGAGGATGTGATGTTGAATGAATGAAGAAGAATAAAATTGCACTGATGTTATTATCACCTGATTTTATCTAATTTTTGAGTATCCATGTACCGTTATACCCACTTTCTGTTTGTCATCTCTACGATGTTGCGCGAAGCGGACAACCAATCCTACCGCGCCGGGCAGTTTATTATATTTTTTTCATGCACTTAAGCACCCAAAATAAGTTTTCAACACGTCATTTTATTCGTCACATTGAGTAGTATTTTTTAAGGCAATAAAAAAATTTCTTTTTTCATTTTGTACCTACCCACTACCCAAGTAGGTACCTTCCTTCCTAATTCAGCTAAACCGTTTGTCGCAGCTCCATGTCAGGACATAATTCGGTTAGAAATAGCAAACTTTAACTCGTTCCCTTTGAGCTATTAATTCGAGGTGTGAGTATGGAAGTGGTGAAATGATGAAAAACCCTGCCGTGGAATTTTGTGCTTAAAAACAGGTTTTCGATACTTTTTTCCGTAAGTTTTCCATCACTGGGTACCTGTAGGAGAAACCCATAGACTGGAAAGTTTTGAAAGGCTTCTCTCAGTCTCAGCTGAGTCTACAAGTCAAGTAACACGCGACTGCTGACTTCAGCAACTCCCCGACGCCGTCGACCGTCTGGAAACCGTTTGGTGGGCTGAAGACTGCGTTCTCCTTAGTAGCAAAATAAGAATCCCCTCCCGACAACGTCAGTTATCGCGATATGAACGTGTCAAGTGCTGTGGTTACGTTCTAACAAAGGATTATAATGAAATATAAGACAAAAAAAGTGACGATAGTCGGATAACGAAGCTGAATACACATGTAGATGCCTGTGTATCGTAGCAGCTTTGTGAATTTAATTTTGGGTTTGTGGCGTTTAGGTTTATTATTTTCAATAATGAACCATTGGAATCCAGCTTGAAAAAAAAAATTCTTACCCCCCTCAAAATTTGATGGTTTACGTTTCAAGGTATGTAGAATCCAAAACTGCAATAAAAATATTTCTGTCTGTCCGCCGTATGCCGTTTTTGAATTGCGTTGAAGATAATTTGGAGATTTGCCGCGAGATTGGCCAACCGTTTGATCCCGGAACTAGTCGAACTTTCAAAACGCTGTTACTCGAGTATTTCTCATCATCGTTAATGATTTCAGATGTTATTTTAGGACTATGTGTCCATGTGGCTGCCTTGAAGATAATCAGTGTTGAGTATCGGGTTTGGATAAATATGGCATATCCATATTCGTGGACTATCCACGTTTGTATCATGGAAAACGGTGTTTCTCTGCAATACCCTTGTACGAGCATTTGTTTGATTGTGGGGGGGGGAGGGGGAGGGGGACTACCAGCCGCTGAGTCTGTATCCGAAATTGAAATTAAATTGCGGAACACGGCTGAAAAACTAAAGGAATTGAAAAGATGTGTAAGGGGAGGACAAAGAAATTTGAAATAAAGTTGAAAAAGTATTATATTGAAGGACGAAAGGAAAAATCTACCTACGAACGATGCTTGTTAAAAGAAGAAGAAAATTCCAAAAGGAGGTTCAATAAAGCAATAGCAATAGGATAACGATGATGATGATGTATATATATATTTTTTAAAAACATTTATATTAGGAGAAATCTTTTATTAATGTATATATAACATTTCCATTGTTACTCTTGTTGCTAAAATATAATGAATTTGAATTTTGAATTTGAATTTGAAAAAAAAAGAAAAACAAAGTACATAAGAATGGGCAATAATCTTGTATCCACAATTGGCACTGATTTTGTAATAATATTCCTGTACGGATTTGATAAAGTTGAAAAGTCGAGGGGAAAGTTGCTTTTTTTACCAAATTAGGTAAAGGAGGTTACCAGTTTTTACTTTGTCATCAGCATCACCGTTCCGTTTCATTCCATCCACCATGGGGTGTACAGGTTATTGGATTCCGTAGATTGAACGTTACGTATTCTTACGCGAGCCTCGAAGATCTTGCGCTAATTTGGAGAGATTTAGGAAAGATAAGTCTGCTCAACTCAATTAGGACCTGTTTGAACTGAAGATTTCGACAGTTTTCCAGGTTTCACTTTCATTGTTAAAACACGGAATCTGTGTCAGGATTTCTCACGCGATCAGCTGATTGAAAAAAAATTGACCTTCTCACGTTTCGAAATAGTTATACGTCTATTAAACCGAAAACGCTGCCAATTCTTCCGCAGCGGTTCATTATTATGTGTACACGAACAGCTATAGTATACGCGCCATTGCACGTAACTCAAGGTATAAAAGGTTGGTGTTTTCTTTATCAACCTCGTAATTTCTTCTTCTTCTTGGTGCATAGCACTGGTGGATAACCTGCCTCCATAAAATATTTTGTCAATATTGCGTTCTTTTCGCTGGCTCGAAATCATCTCAGACCTGGGAACTTTATTTCAAGAACTTTATCTCAAGGGAATTTTATTTCAAGGGAACATTTTCAAGGGATTTCCTCTATTTATTTCAAGGGAATTTTATCTTGGGCAAGATCTTCCAAGAGTGTAGCTTTGTTAAATCAGAGAGCGAGGAGGTGCTGCTGACCGTCATTTCCTAGCCGTGAATAACCTTTCCTTCCTGTCTTCTTCTTTCTCATCTTTACTTTTCTATATTTTCCTCTCCCTCTTTCTTTTTTCGCCCATTTTCTCATTCACTTCATTTTCTCTCTTCTCATTCACTTTCCTTCTTTTCCACTTTATTAGAATATAATAGTTTATTGCTTTCTGATAGTAAAATAATAGCAAAAGAGTTGTGTGAAAATACAAAATTTTACAAAAGAAAAATGCTGAAAATTATCACGCAGTGGTTTATTATTTACCTGTGTAGATGCCCCGTCTGTTTGGGTCACTGTTTTCTGTGGTCAGTACCTATCCTCCCCCCACCCCCACAGGAAAGCCCTAAATCGAGTACTGGAGCCGGCCTTGGAATTACAGTTTCATAAAAATGCGCTGATTAGTCATTAATTTTTTTTTTAAATTCATGAAGTATAACGTTTTTCAAGTTACAAAAGTACCTATCAACAAAATCCAAAAGAGCCATCATTCTTCAAATGAAATAATATCACAAAACAACCATAAACCTATGATGTAAATATTTAGGATTCTATAGCGGATACAAGCTGAATTAGTTAACGAGACTCAAAACACCTTTAATGAGACCACCATTACAGCAGACTGTGGCGGTTGACGTGGATCATGTTGTAATCGATTATCTCGTTTTGCCAAGTCGATCTTGGTTAATGACTCGGAGTCATTGGAATTAATGAATCTACTCCGTCCCAAGTCGTTGTGGTTTGAGACTCCAATTCTTTTGTTACACTCGATTTTGCTCTAGGGCTGGGTAATGAGCCAGAAACGGCATTGTTGAGTGATGAGATGAGCGTGTTACGGAGGACAGAAGATTTGTGGATATTGCTTAGTATTCGCTTCATAGCCCAGTTGAATAAGATCGTTTTGGAGCCGCCAGTGGAAAAACGCTGCAAATTGATTACACAACGGTTTATTATTTACCTGTACAGATGCCCCTTCTGCGTAGATCACTGTTTTCTGTGGTCAATACCTACCCTCGAGCTCCCCTCCAGGAAAGTCGAAATCGAGTACTGGAGCCAGCCGGGCAATATTACTGTTTCATAAATATGCGGTGGATTCAAGAATTCTGTCATGAATAAATTATTTGTCGTGATTCATGAAGCATAACTTTTTTGAAGTTACGAAAGTACCTATCAACAGAATCCAAAAGATCCATCATTTTTCAAATGAAATAATATCATAGAACAACCAACTCGACTTCGTACATCCACTGATCATGATCAGGTGCTCCCTAGCAATGATATGTGGGCCTGATGTATGCCGTTTCATTCACGATCATGTTGACGAAGCTTTTTCGGTGCGAGCGAACGGCTGGGCGTACAAGTGCCGCGTGACCTCAAAAAATTATTTAAAAACTTTACAAAAACCCTATTCTATTGAAACTTGTTGATTTTTCGAGCTACGGCGTTCTGAAAATTTCAACCCCTATTTGTCACCCGTTAGAAACGCCGAACTTCGCGGACCAACTAGACTCCAAATGGTACCTACAGACCAAATTTCGTTAATTTGGGTTCTTGGTAACTAAAAAAAGTGACGGACAGAAATTTTTATAAATTTCATTTTCGGATTCTGCATACCTACACCTACCATGGAACGGAAACCATCAAATTTTTTTATGGTGTGGGGGGGGGGGGGGAACCTTTTTTTCCCATGCTCGATTCCAAAGGTTCATTATCAAAAATAATAAAATCTTAGGGAAGCTGAAAATCGTTTTAATCCTAGGTTTGCACCATCCTCCTCTGCAAGCTTCGATGGTGGGGGCAAAAAAACAACGAGATGTTCGGACTGTTTTCAGAGTTTAGCTTATTGCTCCTAAAATATTTATCGTACAGAAAATTTTACCCTAACATAAATTAAAAATCATTAAATTCTGCGTCGGTTGAGTACCCACAATTTGTAATTCTACCCGAAGTTTTGCTGAAATCAATGGTCAAGTAGTGTCCATTTTTACCAACATCCCTGATAAAGTTGATATAGTGACTTTGAAAGTCCTAACCATCGAAGCGGCTGTTCTAAATGAAAAAAGTTATGGAATGAAAGTGGTAGAGCATCAAATTATGCGTTCAGCAAGCACCTTACATGTCAAATTCGTGGATAGCAGAAAATCGAAAAGTTTGAATTTTCCAAAATTGTACCTATAGACTGAACGCAGAATTTGATGCACTAAAACTTTTATTCTACACGTTTTTTCTATTTTAGAACAGCCGTTTCCATGGTACGGAAAGTCATATATCAACTTTTTCAGCGATGTTGGTAAAAATGGTCATTTTTTCACCATTGATTTCGGCCATACACCGAGGCGATTTACAAGTTGTGGGTAGTCAGTCGACGCAGAATTTAACCCTCTTTAATTTATGTAGGAGTAAATTTTTCTGTAGGATGCATATTTTATGAGTAATAATAAAAATTCTGAAAAAAGTCCGAACATTTCGCGGCCCCCGCCTAAGAAGCTTGCAACGGAGGATAGTGCAAACCAAGGATACTTATCTATAAAGTGATTGAAACGATTTCCAGCTTCGAGCGTTTCTCACACGATTTTTTGACTTGAATCGAATTTTTTTCTCGAAAACTGTTAATCCTGCTGGCTTGAGAGTGGTTTCATTCGATTCAGCATTGAGTGTCCGTTCGAAAATGGTACACCACTCGATCAGAACGTATACAGTCCAAATTAAGGGTATTTTCCCCTTCCCGTCACCCAAAAACCCACTTTTCCTCCTAAATTTTTATAGACTTAAGTTCCGTAAACCTCATGCCAAAAGAGATTTTTCCACCAAGTTTCATCAGTGCACCAATTATTTTCTGATGCACAACCTGTTTTTCGTCCACTAGGTAATTGGTTGTAGGAAATTGGATCTTACGGCGAATAATATTTATGTAATTCGGCGCCTGTGGTTTTTCATTTCGATTTATAGTGCATTTTAAAGGTTTTGTGGAAAATCTTGGTTGGTATTTAAAGAGAAGGCTGTGAACGGTTATGAACCTTCCAATCATGTTATTTCTACCTAATAAAATATGAAGAGTTTCAAGTTTTCCATTTTAAACTTTGAAGAAGCTTTGAAACTCGAATATAATTTACCTTGGTGGTTCCGTTGATTTCAATCGATGCAAAATGTGATTTCCTAGAAGTTTATATTGATGTGTTTTTCGGTTTAAAAAGCGTTCTTTTGGTGTTTCCTGTGTTTCATGCCCCAGAACACCCGACAACTCCCAGAAAAGTAGTTTTTGCCTAGTGAATGGACAAGGCTCCATTTTGGGACCCATGAAATATGGTGTTTTCGAGATCACCATGAAATTTTTTGTACGAACGCCCGGTTTGTATTGTACCACAGGTTTCAGGACCGCCCTGTGCGTTTCAGCGGTTGTAACCTCACAGCGCGTTGGTGTCTCGGCCATTTCGTGTCTTTCATTTGCTTGTTACGCCCTTGGTAAATTGTGCCGGCAGTCCGCTTCGTCGGTTGGAGGGGAAAAGGATGCGAATTCTCGGTTGACTAAACAACGGAGCATAAAAATTGTTATGGTCGCACGGTTGATCGGGCTCGGCGGTACCCCTCGATAAGGCGGACACGATCGACAACTCGACTGCGAGAACTAAACAAGATTTACCCGCCACCGGTTGCTACCCGGCGAATATTCGATTTGCGTCTTCGTCGACGTCGAAAAATCCTACATCGATGTTTTAGTGGAAGTGATCTATGATTATTATCGTCTGTTGAAACCTCAGAACATAGAAAAGCGCAACATAAATTATGTATTATTGAAAAAATAGCTGCATAAATTATTGTGTTCTGTGGCCCATACCAGCCGCAGTATCTACAAATAATTGGCCAGCCTGATTTTACTCAATTCCTCAATCCTGTTGATGATTCATAGTACAACTGCCTGTGGTACACAATGAATGTACAAGTGTTTCATTCTACCAAAACTGTTTAAATCATTATGGTCTAGTGAGGAGTAATCCATGGATTACATTGGTCGGCCTTGGTACTATAGGCAGAATTAGTTGTCCATATTCATAATAAGGAAGGGATTTTTTTTAGGATTCATCGGTTTTTCACGTTTGCTCATGCGCAGTCGCTACTACTGATACGAATGCGACAATTCATATGGGACCCATTAAGACCTAACCCTGAACTACCATCAAAATTTGAGCCAATTTGAACAATTGGGATGTGATTTATGTGGGTTAGACGTTTTCACGTTTGCGTATGATCAGTATCTACTGGTCTGAATGCGACGAAATTCATAAAGGACCAACTAGGACCTAACCCCGAGCTACCTTCAAAATTAGAGCCAATTTTGACCATTGGTTCGTGAGTTTTGGCGGTTCGCAGAAATGCATACACACACACACACGCTCAACTACCTGAAGGAGCTGAAATTTCCTTTTTTCTATGGATTCGTGTTCAGCGTGGTCGGAAATGGGGAAATCCGCTTTTTATCCCTCAAAATAATGAAAGTTATCGATACTTCCGAGGAGCCGAGTCTAAAAACATTGCTAATTTATTAGAGGTGCCGATTGTGCTTTCACGACAATTTATTTATTGAGTTACGAGTATATCAAATTCGAGTTGAAATAGAGAATACAGCATGACCTTGTGGAAGAACGCCATTTCCAACTTTTTTCGTACCTAACTGCCCTCTATTATTCGTAATGGTTCATTGTTTTTGAAACTTGAAAGCTATTTGTTACGAACTAAATCGCTCGTGTTGAAATCGTGGAAACCCATTTCAAAGAATAAAAACGGAGTTATTGAAAGGTTATTTCCACTAAAAATAGTTATACCGTTTCAGTGATCAACCATCGTCAGTAATAAACAGTGAATAACTGTCTGTGGAAATAGACAACCTTTCAACAACTCCGTTTTTATTCTTTAGCTATTTGTTACAGGGTATACAATTTATTACCGGGGAATACAATAATAAATTATTTATTCTCGTTAGGATTGTTGTTTCGATATGATAAAATTATGATGATTACAAGATTGTTTTTGCATATCTGTTATTGAGGGTATTTACGGGTTATTTTGGGGGTTTTCGCCCTGCGGTGACATTAAAAACTGTTGAAGTACATAATATTCAGATGGTGTTCTAATTTTGGAGGTTCGTTTCTCGTGTAACTTCCCTTCACCGTCAAATGCAGCTGTTGACAAAGTAAGAAACCCTCACTGAATTTCGACAGTAAATTATGGGAGGAAACTAGGAATTTCAACTGCTAAATGAATCCAAGTTGGCGTTGCGCAAGTGCAACGTTAATTTTTTAAGTAATGTACCTACCTATTACTCATGTTACTATGCGACAATTTTACACGAGTGGTTCGAGTCAAACCGCTTCCTCCCGTCGCCGACTCTGCTGACTCCAGTAATGATCGCCACTAAATTTGACTAAGAACGCGGTTTTATCATTTCCAGATCGATTCGGGAAGTACGACGGAACAAAGAAACGTTTGCTCAATCAGAATTCAGCCGGTTTGCGCCGAACTGAAACCAAATTGATACATCACATGAAATTTGCACCTAACGAGTCAAGAGACGCAATGCAACTGTGGAGCCTAACGTATTTTAATAATGTCGAAAAATCTGTGAAATAACCCAATAAGTAATTGCTTTTCAAAAATAATAATTATATATCGTAATCTCTACCGATTTCTCGAAGGCCTTTGACCGACTTTCGCACCAGACTGTCCTGTCAGTGTTGAGCTCGCTTGGAATTTTCGGGAGTCTGCTTGAGTGGATGGGAAGCTGTCTGTCCAATCGTGCCATGATGGTGCGGTTGAGAGATGTAACATCGATGCCCTTTCCTGCCACCTCGGGGGTTCCTCAGGGGTCCCATTTGGGGCCTCTGCTCTTCCTGCTGGTCATCAATGATGTCTGCACTGCTCTCAGTGGAGCAAGATCACCTTTTATTCGCGGATGACCTCAAAATCTACCGTGCTGGGGAGACGCCAATTGATTGTGGGATCCTGCAGGATTGCATTGATGGCCTACTTCTCTGGTGTCCGCGAAATAGCCTGGCACTCAATCCGTCTAAATGCTCAGTAATGACGTTTCATCGTTCATATGATCCATATCTTCATCGCTGTACTATTGGAGGCGAAGACCTGAAACGAGTCAGTTTGTTGCAGGATTTGGGGGTGCTCCTGGATTGCCAGCTCTCTTTCTCCGAGCATACATCTGCCGTCTCCAGCCGGGCGATGCGCGCCCTGGGATTTGTCAAACGCAATACTCGGGGGTTCGATTATGTTCCAGCCATTACTACTCTCTATAAAACGCTTGTCCTCCCTATTTTTGAGGTTGCCTCGGTGGTCTGGAGTCCATATTATAAGTGCCATATCGACCAGATTGAGCGAGATATGCGGGTTTCAAGCTTGGTATTAACCTGGTGACCGTAAGCTTTGATGAGCTCAACAAAAGATGCAGCACCCTCAATCCTGTGGACCGTAGACTTTTGGCCGACTCATCTTTCTTCCATAAGTTGGTTCTGGGTAAGATGGACTCTCCCACACTGCTATCAGTGGTGCGTTTTCTGGTTCCTTGACGTGGTTCACGTTCTGGAAGCCTCTTTTGGGTTCCATTTTCAGCGGCAAACTACGCCTACCATCGCCCAATGTGCAGGTTACCGCGTAGGATGAACCAAGTGATGGACGTGTGCCCTGACAGATTTATTTTTTCAATCTCCTGAGGCTGTTAGGAGGAGAGTTCTAGTTCTATTGAATAGTGACAGACATTAGTAGTATCGAGCACATACACAGTCATATGCGGACATTTTACCTGTTTTTCCCCCTAATTATCATTATATTATATTTTATACATTTGTATTTGGCATGTCCGTATTGTTATAAATAAATAAATAAATAAATAAATATGTTAGTACTTGAGGTGGAACTACTTTTACCAATGCGAATCATTGTACTCGTATGTACTTTGGCAGAACTCGTAATTATTCCTACATATTTGAAAAATTATTTCCAGGTTTTGCAGGTGGCGTCATCCTGGCCGTAACAAAGAACAATGGGTTGCCTTCGCACTAGACCCGGTAATTTTTTCGCTCCCAGACAAAACCAATTTGCCTCTTGATTTGCATACAGTTGTCAACCTTTTGGGGTTCGCAGATGCAAAAAGACCGAATACCCTCAGTGAGTCAGTCGGGGCGAGTTCCATCTGGTTGTTTGGATGCCGAGGATGCGTATAGCGTCCCAAGTGCGCTTGCGCAGCGGGAAATGATTTTTGTAATGACATTATGCGAGTCGGAGGAGTCCTTGCACCTCTTGGATTGCGTCAGTCCTTAGTGGGAGAGGTCTTACCACACAGCGCTTTGCATCTATGGAAAGGCGAGCCCTCCTCGGTAAACTGCTGGTACTCGTGTCAAGCCCACATAATTCCTCCGATTACTTATTCACTTGTATTTACTGTCAGAAATTCTCGCTCGTCCACCCAAGTGACAAAACAGATCAGACGACGTATGATGAATACCAAAATACAAATGGCAATCCCGGCCGACTTTCTCGGATTGAAAATCCTGTAATGGGAAGGATTCAATCCTAAAATCCCTGGTGTCCGTGCAGAATTTGGCCGTATTTCCTAAAACTGTTGTCTTTTTTGACCGATTTTGATCTTTTGAAATAGGTGCGCTCGCATCAGCAGGCGAGAATCTGCTCCTCGCCATAACCATACATATTTGATGGAACACTATTCTCTGCACAATTTTATATGTTATGATCGAATTTTCTAAACTTTGATGAACACCAGATGTACTTTGAAAGGTACTCGAATCGCGTACACTTGCGAAAATACGTGTGGAGCCGTAGCCAAGTTAACATCCATGAAAAAGGTAGTCGATTGGGCGAGAATTTCCAAATACGTTTCGGAACTAAATATGACGATACGGTCAGGTATGTGCTTCCCATTATCATAAATCAAAAATGTTTCCGGATCATCAGAAAGAATAATTCTTCTTGAATATAATCATAATTTCCTACGCCTTACCGTTCCTATATAGAAAGGTTATCTAGACGGAGACCTGTGATCTATAACAGAAGGGTATTCTGTACAAAATAATAAACCGTTGTGCACGGATTTGCAACTTTTTTTTTTAACTATCTTTGATCATTGGTAGTGCCATTTAATCGTACTGATTCAAGTGTTGACACTTTTTCCAGTGTTATTATACAAATTGATGATGATTTCAGACGATTTCGCAGGTTTTTGACTCATAAAAAATCAATTTTGGGAGCTGAACATTTGGTAGAACTCAATTTTCCACTCTGGTCAAAATCGACTTCATATTCAATCTTCTCGTCCCCAAAAACATGGAAAAAGATATCTCAAAAGCTCATGTTACTAAAACACAAAAAGTACCTATTTTTATACACATTTTCACTCATAACATCCCTGGGTATATTCCGATCGGGCTGCAAAGTTTCGGGACACAACTAGGGCCCAAATGGAGCATGTGTGCGAAAGAACGAATTTTTTTAGACCGAAAATGAAACCGGTACACTTGATACGGCGTACGGCGGACGGACATTGCATTTTTGGAATCTACGCACCTTGAAACGGAAAAGAAAAAATTTTGAGGGGGTGTTGTAAAAATTTTTTGCTCAGCGATTACATAGGTGTATTTATTCACAGAATAATAAACCAAAAAATGTTTCCACCCATTTTACCCCCATTTTTGACCCACAACACCCTTGGGTATATTCCGATCGGGATGCAAAGTTGCGGGGCACAACTAGGGCCCAAATGGAGCCTGTGTGCGAAAAAACGAATTTTTAAAAATAAAGGTAGATATGGATGATACGGTGGACGGACATTGCATTTTTGAAATCTGCGCACCTTGATACCTTGAAAACCCGATTTTGAGGTGTTGTTCAACAATTTTTTTTCTCTGCGAATACATAGGTGTATTATTCACAGAATTATAAGCCAAAACCGACCGCCATGTCGGGGTATTCTGCTCGACAGACGCTGCCTTTCCTATCAACCTTTTCTCATTTCTAACCTCTTTCATAGTTTCGGTTTGAAACCGACGTCCGAATTTGACACTGCTACTCGACACGGCCAGTTTTGAAAGAGGGGCCTCCAGATGGCGGTCGGTGCCTTCTAGAACCAGGGGAACAGGAACTTTCCGTTTTTGTTGCTGATTAGGAAACCTTAGTTTAGCGCACGAGGACTGAGATGTGACTAAGCTCTCGATTCGGCCCTTATAACGAAGCCGTTTATGGTTTGGTCTGTGGGGGGGATCGGTTAAGCGTTTAAACGCATTATCACCCCTCGGTGTCCTCAATTCCTTCGAAAAAAGGGTCCCCACACTTGTGAAAATACGTGGCGGTCTCCTTGAAGTTTGACACGTCGGTGCGTTCTTCTTTCCCTAAAAACGCCGGTTCGGCTCGGAGGTACCTGTGTGAGTACGTACTCAGTGTTAAGTGCACACTTGCATAGCACAGGTCAGGTCGGAAAAGGAAAATCAGTCGACCATAAATAGGTTTCCGATCGGAATGTTGCATGTGGGGTGCGCAACTGCGCATTCTGCGGGAATAAGCTGAACTAGGTACTTAAATCACGTATCATAATGTTATATAACGTAAATACACTATGATGAGGTTCTTGACCGCTGGAATAAGTAAGACAGGAGGTTCCTGAGGTTCGGCCAGTGAAAACTATTTTCTTTATGCCAGCGTTTCGTCGAATTTATTCTACATCTTCAAGGCTTAGAGATTATGATGATGATGGACTGATGAAGATTATGATTATGATGAACAGAAGTTGATGATGGTGGTGAACAATAATATTGTGCTTATTTAAGCAATTTGCTGATTTGTTTTCCATGTTTGTTTTTTCCAACGCCTGTTTCATCAGCAAATTGCTTAAATAAGCACAATATTATTGTTCACCACCATCATCAACTTCTGTTCATCATAATCATAATCTTCATCAGTCCATCATCATCATAATCTCTAAGCCCTGAAGATGTAGAATAAATTTGACGAAACGTTGGCATAAAGAAAATAGTTTTCACTGGCCGAACCTCAGGAACCTCCTACCTTAAACATAAATACATACAGTAGAAGTCGCTTATGGTGATCGAATTGGGACCGACTGGAAACAGCCACTATAAGCGACCAATCTCTATAACCGAATTCTACTGTATGTAGCCATTTTTACCGATATTGGCGAATTGTGACCCCCAGAATTGACCTAATTTTGATTAATTATTTTTTTGAGGAAATCTTCATTAAAACCGATAGGTAGTAGTTATCTTCTGTTTCGGATCATCTTTCAGTAGGTACCACTTTTGGTGAATACCTGCACACTATTTTTGGGAGATTTCAGCCATTTTTACTCGTATTTTGCCTACTTTAAACACCCAAAAACTCAAAACTGATCACTATAACCGACCTTTTGGTCGCTATAACAGGCCAATTCACTGTGGGTTTACTTACAGCCGATCGGGACCTGACTGTTTCTATCCTTATATCAGGCTTATTCCTTTAACCGCCTTTCTACTTAGCAACTTCTACTGTATTGTATTACGACTATTATTATCACTTGTTGCAGTCAGCTGCTCCAATACACGAAACTTTTTTATACTTCTAATTTAAATTTATTCCTGTGAATGTAAGAAAAAACGTCTTGATACGGAAGTCCCTACGGATTTTGAACATTTTTCAGCTCCCCAATCCTCATCCCGTAACAGGCAGTCTGTGGTGCTATTTGTAGGATCATTCTTGAACGAAATGTAATACGGTGGTAAATTCTTTTCGACGTTTTGTTTGATTCGATACCCGTCATCTAAGAACGCTGCACATTATTACAAAACGGTTTATTTTTTACCTGTACAGATACCCCTTTTGCGTAGATCACTGTTTTCTGTGTGTGTTACAGTTTCATAAAAATGTGCGGGATTCAATAATTCAGTAATTAATCGTTTGTTGTAATTCGTGAAGTATAGCGTTTGTTCATGTTGCAAAAGTAGGTACTTATCAACAAAATCCAAAAGAGCCATCATTCTTCAAATGAAATAGGTATCACAGAACAGCTAACTCGATTTCAGACAGCCATGGGTGTGATTATGGTCAGGTGTTCCCTAGCAATGATATCCCGGCCGGATTTGTACCGTTCATTCACGATCATGTTGACGAAGCCGTCCGTTTGCACGGCTGGACTTACAATTTTCCGGGTGGTCTTAAAAAATTCTTTAGTTCGAGATTAACTTGAAAACGTAAAAAAAACTACCCTTCTGTTTGAAAATTTTCGGCCTACGGCGTTCTGACAATTTCAACCCCTATTTTTCACCCCTTAAAGATGACAGGCAGTAACGCCGAGCTTCGCGCCCAGGTAGACCTCAAACGGGACATACAAACCAAAATTTATTAATTTTGGTTCATGGTAACTAAGGAAAATGCGAAGTAAAGCGGAATTCCATTTTCGATTCCAAGTACCTTGAAACGGAAGCCATTATATTTTGAGTGTGGGGGGGGGTTTAAAATGTCATGCTCGATTCCAAAGGTTCATTATTTAAAATAATAAACCAAAATGTTCTACCTTCGAAATTAACAATTTAACAACTGCTTCAAAAAATTATTAAAATGTTTTGTCTTTTGTTTGTTACAGGTAAGTGAAAATGCTGAATTTCACACTACACGCACACGTAAGCAGAGTCTACATACCTGCTACAAAAGAACGGTAAGATAAATATGCATACACTCGTAGGTGTTGAACACCTACCACCCATCTTGAGGAACAATATAAGTTCATCTTCCACTCAGGAGTCAATTGTTAGGGTGTTTCCACTACATAATATTTATTTATTTTTCTTACCAGTTATTGCACTTGGGCGACATCTTGGTTGTTGATAAAATGATGCACAAAACTGTTTATAATATTCTCAGTAATATCGGTTATATTAAAATTTTCTGGTTAGATTCTGTCTATCCGAGTTATTTTCTGTCTAACTGTAGATCCTGTTCTGAAATGGTATCAGTAGGTAAACTCGGTTTCGTGAAATTTTTCTATCCAGATCCCTGTTTTGAAGTAGTCTCAGTAAACTCGGTTTTGTGGCTAAATTAGGTTAGTAGTAATTTTTCTAGTTTTCAACCCTACTGTTGTTTAACTGCTTTCTGTTATATTAACTGAACGTCATGAAAAGTTCCTAGGGTCGTTCTCGGCCCAGAACTAGACGAAATCACGTATGAAATAAAAACAAATGCCCAGAGATTCCTCTTGGACTATTATGTTGGTAGTAATTCTATTTTGCTGGAATATTACCTGTAGCAATATAACATATTTAGTTAGACACCCGACTGTGCACGGAGGTTAGTTTTCCCTTTTGGGCCTGTAATTCCGGTTCACACGCGGTCCGACGAGCCGTCTTGTATAATTGCTGTTCTTAACGCACGCGATTTCGCATGCAACTAATCATGCGGGGGCTGAGGCGTTTTAAGTGCAGTTAGAAAACTAAGGGCGCAGTCGCCTCGGGAGAAATTCTGACGGCGCGGCGCCGCGGGTGGAAGTGGAAATATCTCAGTAACTTATTATTGGATGTAGTTGCTTTTAGAAGAAGAACTCTTTTGAAAATAATACATAATATTATTTCTCTTGTTACGAGCATAGGTAATCTTTGGATTTTTCACTCTGGGCAAGGAGGTGTATTACGTACAGATTTTCGCCTTTCAAAAGAGGTGGCTCTCGGATGTGGCCCTTTTACTTTCTTATTAAATCTAACGGGTTATTTCCGCTAATATAAGAAGTAATATTACTGTACCTTCCGGAGGAATCCGTCGTCACTAGCTGGTTGAGTACTGGAGGCGGCAAGCGCTTTCGATGTAAGATCATCATCACCAGGCTGTCGAGTCGTATTTTCTCGAGCGCTCGCCTCCAGTACTCAACCAGCTAGTGACGACAGATTCCTCCGGAAGGTATCGCAATAATATTTCTACTTTCGATTTTGCGAGCCTCAAGCTGAAGAAAAAATGTGATTTGGAAACCCACTTTTTCAGGTTGAAAAGAGGATGACTTATAAAATGAACTCAGTCGACTTTCATCTGTAATGAACGTCAAAAACGGTTACGAATGGGTTTGTTTTGGTTTATTACACCTATGTAATCGCTGAGCAAAACATTTTTATAACACAACCTCAAAATTTTTTATTTTACGTTTCAACGTGTGTAGATTCCAAAAACGCAATGTCCGTACGCATTATCACGTCCAACTACTTCATTTTCGGTCTAAAAAATTCGTCCTTTCGAACACAGGCTCCATTTGAGCCTTAGTTGTGTCCCGAAACTTTGCAGCCCGATCGGAATATACCCAGAGGTGTTGAGTGAAAATGGCTATTAAAATAGGTATTTTTTGTGTTTTAGTAACATGAGCTTTTGAGGTATCGTTCATCAGTTTGTATAATACCACTAGAAAAAGTGTCAGCACGCGAATCAAGACGATTGAATGGCACTACCAATGATCAAAAATAATTTGAAAAAAAGGAGCGTACCTAATTTGTGTTTGGGGGCCAAAATTGGTGGAAACCATCAGAAATAGCTATTTCAATTATTGCACATGAAAGAAGCAATAAATGAACAGCCAGCATTTCTGTAGGTGTGTCCAGTATAATAATCAACCCATGTGGCAAATCCCAAGGAATTGTTAACTTGAAAAATTGGGTTTTGAACATGGAACACCACTGATCCGTTAGGGGTTGAGATTTTCAAGACCTATATCATAGGGTAGGCCATAGGTCATAGATTACGTACGTAATTAGTTGCCGTAGACATGTACCTACATTTGTGCATCGTATTATACTGCAGTGAGGTGTTCTTGGGGTTGAAATCAAAGGCGATCTTCCCATTGCGATCTTCCCATCAAGGGAAGGTGGTGGTTGGGTGGCCCAGAGACGTTTTAATAGTTTTTTTAATTATATTTTTACGTAGAAATAGGGTTCATAACCCCTCCTCGTTTCTATACGTAACAATAACATAAATTTATATAACAGGGTGGCGTATTTTTGTATAAGATGGAAGAATGGAAAAATGAAATGTGGGCAGATATGAAGAAAATGAAAGAAGAAGAAGCAGAAGAAAAAGATCCGATCCTCAATGTGCCTCAGGGCAGCTAATCCAAAAGACCTGAGCAAGCCACACCTACGAATAGCCAACGGCAAGGAGTCCCTTTTGGTGATCGTATGATTTGACGTTTTGGTGATCTCTAAAGATGTTGTTGATGATGATTCTGAACAAGGCCTTGTTGATGGCTGTGTTAATAAAACTGCTAAAGTGGTACTGTTAGCTGTCAGTCATTTATAAACAAACTGGAGAATGTCAGTATTCATGTCGGGGGTTCATTGATGATGGTGTGTGGGGGGGGGGGGGGGGTTAACTGTTGTTTGTAGAAGAGGGGATTCACATTGAATCTGGTCGCTCAGGTGGGTACCTAAACATCCTCTATCTGCATTCTCAATGTTAGGTAGGTACCTTAACGTCCTGTATCTGCATTCTCAATGTTAGGTAGGTACCTGTTAGAGGAAACCAAGATTGATGGTAGTAATATTGTTCAAATGAAAACCCTAATCAATCAAAACTGAAACTCAAGGGAAAGAACGTCCGGAGGAAGAAGAAGAGTAGAAGCATGTTATCTGTTGCTAAATTACATTTCTCATTAACAGATCTTAGATCAGTCCTACGTCAACCACTATGAACCCAACTACAAGTAAAGTGATCTGCCGCATTGGAATTATTGTTGGTTTATTATTTTCAGTAATAAAGCTTTGGAATCGACCACGAAAAACAAATTTCACCCCCCCTCAAAATTTGATGGTTTGCGTTTCAAGGAACGTAGAATACGTATATCGAATAAGAAAATTTCCGGCCGTACCTACGCCGTCCGCGGCTTTTTCTTAGTTCCCGTGAACCAAAATTCACGAAATTTGGTGTATGGGTCCCGTTTGGGCTCTAGTTGGTCCTCGAAGATCGGCTTTACTGTCACTCAGCTCTAAGGGGTGAAAAATGGGGGTTGAAATGTCCATAATATCCCCATCTCGGAAAATTGTATTTTGAGGTGTGGGTTTTCTCGCATTTTCAAATAGTTTGATCCGGGAGTCCATCCGGAGCATTTTACGATGTTGCCATAAAATTTGCTATACAATTTGCCGTAAACAGCAGGGTGAATCAAGCTGGGTTGAGAGGGCACGTGACTGGTGTTTTGCTAGCAGGACTATAACCCACTGGTTTAACTAACGAATTGATACGCTGAAGTTCCCGAAATCGAAACCCTGCCGGGACCGAATATTTTTTCACTCCGCATCAACAATTTCCCTTCAGAACTTCAATATTTTTTGTGTTTCTTTTTGCCATTTTACCTACTGTTTGTCGTCGACAGAATTATTTTAGCAGCGTTTAACACGTGATTTAGGTAGGTACCTAGTAACGAGTACGGGGTTAGGTACTGCGGGACGGAGGGTCTGCCGATCTGCGTAATATGTATAGAATAGTACATATATTATATAGAAGGGTTATCTATAAAGAGAGCTGTGGTCTGTGGTGTTTTGTACAAAATAATAAACCATTGTGTATGGATTTGCAGCGTTTTTCATGTCAAGATCGTTCGGTGGATAATGCTCTCTCTCAAATGTAAAGCATCAAAGCTGTGCCTCGTGTTGAAAATCTCTCATACCATTATTTACCTGAGCGCCGTTAGCCATGCTCTGATGAGCCACTGAGGTCTCTCAAAAGAGCCGATAAAACACACTTACGAGCAAAGTAAATTGCGCCAGTTGTACTAAAACCCCGGTACTCCTCAATGTAACAGCTATCGCAAAAAGGTGTCTGTCTGTTGTGCAGAGATGCTGCAGACCCTGTAGCATGCGTAGCTTTGAATAGTCGTGAAGTGTCCAAATCCTGTATTTCTGCCCACTTGTACCATAATTTTGGAAAGGTGAGATATGAAAACTTGAGTAGGAACTCGATGGTGGTTACCTACTGACCTTTTGATGTTGTCTGCGTCGTCTCTTTTCAGCCTGACAACCCAAATCTTGCGTGTCCATCTCTTGGACTGGTTTCGTAATTCGGGTTAAATAGTTGTCGAGAACATGATGAGAGGGCGGGAGTTACGTGAAATTGTTAGGCAACTTGTAAATCCCCTTGTTTCATTTAACAGTGGAAACTAGAGGTGGAGAGAAAGGTCCTTGGCGCGTTCAGAAAAAAAATAAAAACGTGCTGGTAATTCTCACGTTAGGTGACGGTGCGTACTGGGTTCGGGTACCTACCGACCTCGTTTCGTATTCAAACACGAGTGTGCTCGATTATTTCGAGCGGCAACTATCATTTTCGTATGGGAGGTTCGCCCATCGTCGTTAAACGTAATTTGCTGTGCGTGCTCGGTGGAGTTACCTCATGTACCTCTTGTGAGTTACCTCATGGTGGGCGACTTCCTCGTTGTGAGGGTGAGGCGAATAGGTTATTGCCTCAGCCGATCACTTTGTCTCAGTTAACCCATGTGTAGTCGGGACATTGACGTCTGCCCAAGCAGGTGTCTTATGCATGCTCCTCTGATTTAACGTCATTGAATAACATTTGAGAATATTAGTTATTTTAGCAGAGTAGTGGAATGCGGAATTTGAAATGCGGGAATTTCGGGGCAACATGTGAAACCTTTGAATACCAGCATATGAATTTTGGATCCCGGTGGTAACTGTAGAAGTCATCAAACGAATAAGGCTAGGGACACACATCGCGATTCCGACGCGGGCGTCCTTCCAAGAACTCCTCCCGCCTCACGCGCGGATCCTGACATCTGTGCAGTCAAATGGAACGGAACACACATCGGCGTGTAGCGGATTTTCGCCCTTTGGCAGGTTTTTCACGCGCCCGCTCCGCGCCGGATTCCCGTCGGACGACGGAATAAAACGCGCGGAATTTCACGCTGAAGTTTGATAGGTAAATAGCCCACCTTCATCCCCTCCACTTCCCAGCTACGAGCGACGGCAGGATAAAAACGCTGTTGTGTGTCACCTAGTCGCCTGCGTGCGACGGATTTTTCTCTGCTCGCGTTTTTCTTGGAAGTCCGTCCGCGTGGAAAATAAAAGCTAGGTATGTGTGTCCCCAGCCTAACAGCGAGGGCAGGCCGCTATTACCGAACTTACGCCCGCTGGAGTGAGTTGGCACTGCTGCATCCTTTTTCATCCTTTTTTTCTTCCGTGAGCAACTCGAACTTGAACAACCAAGTTTATTCATGTCTGCGGCCAATTCCAATACTCTGCTACAAGTAATATTCTCAAGTGGTTATGGGTCCAGATACAGATAGACAAAATTTTGATTTCTGAAATTGGATGAACCAGTGAAGACTGAGAAGTTGAGAGGAGAAGAAAACTGGACGATGTGAAAATTCCAGATCAAAACCATTCTTGAAGCACAAGAGCTGCTCGGAATTGCAAATGGCGATTCAGCAAGACCCACCCTGGCTGGTGGAGCAGCAACTCAAGGAGTAGAAAATTCGAATGCTGACGCCCGGAAGATTTTCGTCACATTCATATTGCCAACCTAGAGACTTAGGCCAGTCGGAAGAAAGCGCTAGTTGAACCAGTTGCTGACTGCATGTAGTATCACGAAAATCCTACCATCACGAAAATACTCGGGTAGCTATTATTTTCGTGATCATCATGCTGTCAGTTCTACTAGCTTCAACTAGCGCTTTCATCCGACTGGCCTAAGTCTCTAGCTTGTCCAATATGAATGTGACGAAAATCTTTCGGGCGTTAGCATTCGGATTTTGCCACTCCTTGAGTTGCTGCAGCTCAGCATTTCCTGCTCCACCAGCCAGGGTGAGCCTTGCTGAATTCCGATCAGCTCTTGTGCTTCAAGAATGGTTTTGATCTGGAATTTCCAAATCAGCCAGTTTTTTCTCCTCTCAGTTTCTCAGTCTTCACTGGTTCATCCAATTTCAGAAATCAAAATTTTGTCTATCTGTAGGTATCTGTACCCATAAGCGCTTGAGAATATTAGTTTAGCACAGTAGTGGAATTGGTAGAAAGTAGCGAAGATTGCGAAAATAAACTAATTAGAAGTATATGTTGTTTGAAGACAAAATTGAAAATGCGGGGATTTCTAGGCAGCAGATAAAGTCTTCTGAAGTATCATCATACGAATTTTGAATTCGAGTAGTAACTGTAGAAGTCCTCAAGTGAATAACAACAATAATAGCAGTCCATTTCCCCAACATGATACAGGAGAATCAATAAACTTATCCTTCGAGCTGCCAATAACTTGTACCTATTGTAAAAGCTTTCTCAGCTACCTTTTAGAATTTCACCGTGTTGTTTAGGTGCAAATCGAAATTGTTAAACTCCATTCTGTTGTGTTAACGGTAGGGTGGTTTAGTTCCAAAGAAGATTAAGTAAATTACATTAACTCCATACAAAATATTTTTTGAGGTCATCAAAAACACTAAGCTGGTGGGAGCAGTAACTTTTGAGATGTGGCTATTGAAACCCCCATACAACGTAGACCACCTATTTTGATGGGTTATGGATTCAGATTTCGCTGATGGAATTATTTCATGTTGAAGCAGGATGCTGAGGATGAATCCAAGAATGAGAGGAATAGAATATTTTTATTCAGAATATTTACGTGTGCAAGAGAAGGTAAATAAAACAGAGGGAAATAGGGAAAGCAGTGTGTCCCCGTTGCTATCGCATGATGATCGACATTAGGCTGTGCCTGCGTCGTCGAGTCGCTAAATTCCTTCAAGTTCTCGTGGTACTTATAATGATTAGTCCTACGTTATAAATATAACTGATACTTATACTGATTTTTCTTAATACCTATACGCTATTTATCAACACTGTCCATGCCTTTTTGCACTAGGTATCCACGACAAAATTCCACTCGTAGTTTTTGGGCGATTTCATGTTTCCATTTAGATTTCTATTGATTATATACCGTATTTACATTGGTCTGTGTGTCATAAGAACGAGTCGGGGCCTGGGGGAACGATGATGTTTCCATATGTACAAACTAAGTTTGGTAGTGCGGTATTCTTCTGCTGCTAATCGTGTGTGGATGTTTGTGATGAAAGAGGAGCAAAACGTTCGCATAACTCTGACGGTTACTGAAGACCTTAGCAAGATCAAATACTTCCTGCGTCGGGGCACTGACAGCAGAATTGTTAAAATTGATTTTTGCTTCAAAAACTGTTTTTATTGATACATACCATGGAAAAACTTACATTCGCCTCCCATATTTTAATTTATATGTCAAAGTTGTGTATCATGTCCAAAACTCTAGAATTAGGTAGTTGAAAAGAGAGTATTTTGAAATTGATAGGATTTGTTTTGAACAGTTGTTCCCCGCTGAGCTTTAATGGTTGATTCTGCTGTACGTTATTAATTTTAGTAAATTAAAATTAGAAAGCAAATTAAAGAATATGGGAGCTTTTATGTCAGCTGATTATTTTAATAATTAGTATTTAGCCATCCTTGGATTTGAGATCAAGTGAGCATGGGTGAATGTGCCTTGCATCTTTTCTGCCAGTCTTGTGAATAAAAACTCGTCTATTATAATCGCCATTCATCGTTTTATTTTCAGTTTCTTACACCCTGCATAACGATTCAAGATCGTGTTCTTCGGATTCGAGTTCTATAAAATCATTAACATGATCATGAATCTTCCTTTATCGAATTATGTTTCTTTTTTATGATATAGCCACAGCGATTCACTTCTCGTAGATAAAAAAGGGGAAAAAAGTGATTTGTAGCTGCTTATCTAAGGTGATGTCAATAGGATCATGTATACAAAGAGATCGCGACAAAGGCTCTGCGAATCCCTGTGAATCGAGAGGACAAAGAGACGGAGTGGCATTGAGAATATGAAAAGAGGCGAGTGGAAGGGAAAGTGCGAGTGACACTTGCTCGGATGGGTCCGAACAACCTCGTCGAGATGGGAATCATCCAGAACTTCTGAGCCCAACGAACTAAATCACTCGGGAAGAAATCGTGGAAACCCATTTCAAAGAAAAACGGAGTTATTGAAAAAATTGTATATTTCCTCTAATACACGAAAAAACGCAAAAAACGCTGTTATACCGTTTTCGGTGATCAAACCATCGTCAGTAACTAAGAGCTAGTTACTGACGATGGTTTGATCACCGAAACCGGTATTTAACAGTGTTTTTTGCGTTTTTTCGTGTATTAGTGGAAATAGACTATTTTTTCAATAACTTCGTCTTTCTTCTGATCCCAGTTCCTTGGGGATGTAATTATGATTTTCGAGGACTGAAAACGGTTTAAGAGAGTTTACGATGCCTCTCTGTGGAAACTCGTCGAAAGTTCATTGCAAATCGCCCAATAATATCCTTTATCAGATTATCACGTACAATGTTAATTTAAAACTGAATATTCCGACCCATTGTAACTGCAGTTCAGTAGATCCTGAATTGGCCATTGGTACACCAAACTATTTACAGTTCGTCGCAGTCAATTGAGTTTGAAAATAAGATAAGATTCTGTTGGTGTTACTTCAATCAGGTCTTGATGTTCACTGGCCAAGATGATCCTTCAAGTACACGCGACTGCTCCAGCCGTGAGCGGGGTCCATCTAAGTAACCGTTCGTAGACAGCGTGGTTCCAGTTCTGGACTCCTCCTTTCGAGCAGGAACAGTGGTCATCCTTTGCCAAATGAAATCGACGCAGTTGCTCCTACAGTCGCCCTTGTCCACTCAGGAGCGTAGTCAGTTTCCAGGCAACTTGCTGAATCTTCAGTCTCTCAGCGACGCTGGAAGAAGATGTTGCCTTCGGTATTTTATTGAACACTGCAGGGCTCGCCGAATCCACTGCTACTCCCTTGGCACGTCCATCAGCCTCCTCATTTCCTGTGGCTTCCACATGAGCTCGTGCCCGCTGAAATCCTACTGGCCGTTGTCAGTGGTTACTGATAGCCCTGTCAGTTTGTACATATTATGATGGCTGATATTAAGAATCCTTTCCCAAATATCAAAGCGATTCGCGAGTTGATGGGACATTTGCGCCGTGATTTACTATGGCCAGTAGGATTTCAGCGGACCCGAGCTCATGTGGAAGCCACAGGAAATGAGGAGGCTGATGGACGTGCCAAGGGAGTAGCAGCGGATTCGGCGAGCCCTGCAGAGGTCAATACAATACCGAAGGCAACATCTTCTTCCAGCGTCGCTGAGAGACTGAAAACTCAGCAAGTTGCCTGGAAACTGACTATGCTCCTGAGTGGACACGGGAGAATATTAATTTTTTTCTCGACGTTTGCCGGGACGATTAGGGTTGGCGGACCACAGTTTTGGAAGCCCTCGTCTGTGTGTGACTTACATGTAGTCAGAGTTTTTGAAACCAAATTCAGTTTGTTTGGTGCGAATGGCAACACGGTCCTCATGTAGAATTTACGAAAATTCCTCTTTCCTCATACATGATACTCTTATTTTAATATTATCTTGATGAGGAAACGCCCACTTGGTGCTTGTTGGGTGGCGGGAAGAACGGCAATATTTAGGTCTTTATCGGGATTGGGTTGCCCCTGACCTTACATCTCACGCTCCCCCGCTGAGCTCGCTCTCAACCGCCCACTTTCCACTTCCTCAGCCTCAGAACCCTGATGAGCGATCTTTCGCGTCTTGTCGATGAGTTTGGGCTTGAAGGAGAGCTGATTCGGGGCTTTCAAGGGCCGTATCATTGCGCCAATGATTGCAGTTCTGTGTGATTTTTAGCTCAAAAGCGTAGCACATCGGTAAATACTAACTGCGACCCCGACTTCGGCATATAGTCCGGTCAGATTAGTCAAAATATGGTTGTTGGGAGGGGGGGGGGGGGGGGGATCCCGACGTTTTGAAACTTCACACAGTTATAACTTAAATCACTTGCGGCAGAGTAGTGGAAATCCATAGCAAAAAAACTACAGGATAAAAATAGAAATAGTCTATTTCCACCTAAACTAACAAACTGTAGACCGGTTTCGGTTGTTGTACCATCATTAGTACGATAGAATGAAACTACTGGAACATGAGCTCCTATTTATACAACTCGAGAAAATGGTAGTGCAATCTCATTGGCTGTTAAGGCCAAGGAAGTGAAAGGGAGGTGGAGCTTGATTGGCTGAAATACAACACTAGTGAAGGGTGGTGCATTCTGATTGGAAAGGAGGTAGGACAAAAGGAAAAGGAAACAAAATAAATCAATATAAATAAATCAATTAAAGATGAATGATTTTGGAAATTTATTTCATTTACGAAAGAGCCTAATTTATGAATTTTCAGTATTTCCAATTGTTCCAATGCATCCAGTTTCGAACCTTTATTACAAAGATGAACTATCTCAACTGATGAATTGTTCCTATCAATACTGAAGTTAAATCCATGAACCTCCTCTCTTAAATGATCAGCAAAAGCCGAATTACCAGAACCATCCCTAAAACATCGTTGGTGTTCCCTTAATCTATCCCTGAATTTACGTTAAACTACCATTCACTCGAGTTGTAAAGTAGGAGCTCAAGTTCCAGTAGTTTCATTCTGTCGTGTACTGATGATGGTGTAACAACCGAAACCGGTCTACAGTTTGTTATACGTGGAAATAGACTTTCTATTTTTATCCTGTAGTTTTTTCACACAGTTGCTCATTCGAGTGCCATGTAAGTACAACATAGTAAAAGTCTCTGAAGATGTTAGCGAGCGGGTGTTGGGGAAGCATTACCTATAATAACAAAATGTTTTTAATATTGAATTACGAACAATTTGAGACCAAATTCGAGTCTCTACGACGCTCAGTGTTCAATTTATAGGAAGTTGAACAACAGCGTTATTTAAATGTACATAGCCCCCCCCCCCCCCCCCCCGCTCCCTCCATCTAGTCTTGACAATAACCAGAAAAGAAAAGAAAGAAGTTCTTTTTCTTCCCCAATTACACCCACCGCTTACACCAAATCGCGATAGGTACCTACGTTACGAGTGCCGACTGTAATATTCATTTCTGTAGGGATAGGTATAATATAAGAATATTGGTGCGTTTGAAACCATAATTAAGGGGGCAAAAATGTTGCACAAAGTTTTGAAGACGTCGTTTTTGTGCAAAAATATTGAGAGCGTGAGGGTAAATATTGCTCAAAACTGGGGTCTTCAATATTTTGTGGGGCGTTCAAAAGCTTTCTGAAAGTTTAAAACATTTTTGCGGACCCTTCATATTTTGTAGCTTTAAAGTGCAGTGTGAGGGGGCTGATGAAATATTGCAATATTGTGGTGTAGTGTGAGGGGTCCGGGACCAATCAATGATTTTCTACAAAAATGAGCTCGATATTTTTGCGCAAAATATTGAGCGAGATTTTTGCCAGTGTGGCCCCCTTTAGAAAGGAGAAAACTACAGTAAGCCTAGTTCAAAGTAAATCGGAGAACTTGTCATGCCTGTAACTTTGAGAGTATTGATACTACGACAAAAATGTATAGCACCTTTTTTGTTGGAAATTGCATTTACGTGAAGTTTGTATGCGGAATAATACGGATTGATATTTACGGAGGTATACGCAAAAAAAAAAAAAAAGGTTTAGTATGTTGTACAGGACACTAGGATGAAGAAATCGTGGAAACCCATTTCAAAGAAAAACGGAGTTATTGAAAATTTATTGTTATCATAAAAGTTATTGGAGTTATTGATTGTTACTGACGATGTTTTGATCACCCTAAACCGGTATAACAGGGTATTTTTTTTTTTCGTGTATTAGTGGAAATATACAACTTTCAATAACTCCATTTTTTCTTTGAGCAACTATGCCAAGTCTCAGAACTTCGGGATTTCCTCCCCTATTTAACAGTTTAAAAAAAAATTAACTGGAATGTTAGGGGATTTTAGGGTAACGAGGATTTTGACAGCTGAGCCTCAAGAGGGTCAAAGTCCACGCCAATAGAATCTACAACCAAATTTTGGTTTAGTATTTTCAATAATTAACCTTTGCCGTACGCCTTACTTCACACCTTTCTTAATTATACCATGAACCAAAATTAATGAAATTTGGTTTGTAGGTCCTCGAAACCAAATGTCGTCTAGTTGGTCCTCGAAGCTCGGCGTTACTGTCAGTCATCTCTAAGGGGTGAAAAATAGGGGTTGAAATTTCCCGAACGCCGTAGCTCGAAAACTCAATAGAAGGGTTTTTAACGTTTTTAAATTGTTCTCGAACAAAAGAATTTTTTTAGACCATCCGGAGCATTCATTGTACAATCAGCCGTTCTTTTGCACCGAAAAGTTTCATCAGCATGATCCTGAATGAAACTGCATAAATCAGATATCATTGCTAGGGAACACCACCTTATTATAATCGCGCGATTATTATATTATAATTGCGCATGGCTGTACGACGTCGAATTGGTTGTTCTTTGAAATTATTTCATTTGAAGAATATCACCAGTTCTCTTTTGAATTTTGTTGATAGGTACCTACTTTTGTAACTTGAACAAACGTTATGCTTCACGAATAACAACAAGTAATTAATGATTGAATTATTAAATCCCGCGCATTTTTATGAAACCGTAGTTCCCGAGACGGCTCCAGTACTCGATTTAGGGTTTCCTGGGGGAGCTCGAGAGCAGGTACTGACCACAGAAAACAGTGATTTACGCCTTCGGGGCGTCTGCACAGGTAAATAATAAACCGTTGTGTAATAATTTGCAGCGCTGCTGTTAAGCGTAGATGTGCCTTTTTGGAAAGGGTGCTGGTGTGCAACAAGGTGTCAGTTACTCGGCATAAGTACACCTACGGTACTCGCCCGTTGAAACTACGTAACTCTTGAAAAATTTCCCGTACCTCGGGAAAACAACAACAATTACATACTCATGTAACTCAGCCGTTGGTTAAAAACTCTAAAACCTCAGATTTCCTGATTTTCCAAGGTTTCCTTTTGTTTCCTTCAAGTTTGACGGTCTGTCGGCCTCTGGAAACCGATCCTGTGCACGTCCTCCCGTATCGCTAGTTTGCGGTCTGCCGTTGCCTTCCTCCATTCCCATTGTTCTTCCTCCGTAAAGGCACAACTCTGGTCCTGTGTGACCTCACCTCACCGCAAAGGGTTAAACAATAAACAAACCTCCCAAGCACCGGAACGGTACTGTTGGATTGTAATTCAATTCCCCGTGTTGAGAGAAAGGTTTCCGAGTGATGCGGTTTCGTGCTTTTGTTGGGTTTGAGAGCATTTGAAAGGGTTTGCCTGGTGCCCTCTTTGAGTTAATCCGATCTCATGCATTGCCCCTCACGTCTGGCGGAAGGTTCAACGAACGGCTTTTCAGCTCCTTCGTCTTCAATAGGTCTCGACCTTATTAAATCATTACGGATTACGGAGAAATACCTTTTGTTTAATGAACTAGGTAAACTCGCCTTCATTTCCTATCCACGGGAAACGAACGGGTTCTGGCTCGAGACTGGAGGACTTTGGGGAATTTTTGTGATATTTATGGGTGGGGGGGGGGGGGGATATGCTGATCTCTTAGGAAAATTGTACTTTGAAGCCCGATTTGAAAAATAATCAGCATTTTTTTAAAAGAGGGTGACTTAAAGTAAAAACGCGGCAAGAAATGACGTGTCAGGTCTATTGATATCTGATTGGCTGTTGGCCAAAGGAGGCGGAGCGAAGCTTTGGAGGCGACGGTTCTCAATGCTGCCAACAAACCGACATTGGAAATGGCAGACCTTCCTGGTACCCTTCAAGAACCTTTGCTGAGACCTTTTGTGAACCTCCCCTCGGTTTGATTTTGAGGACATGAATTTTTAAATTTGTTTATAATTTGTGGTCCCACCCATCCATCCATTGCGGTTCTGTACATCACCAGGATCTTGGAAGGCGGTCAGAAAGTTCTGATTCGAATGAAAGTTTGACCCCTCAGAAAGTTCTGTACATCGCTTACAGTGATGCACTAGCGCTCCGAGCGGGTTTTGAGTTGAACTACTCGACGGTTTACCAGACAGGTACGTAATTTCTAGCGGGAACACAGGAATTGATATTTCACACTCGTTTTATGCCTGTACTTTCCAACATTAACACCTCATTATGTGGTCAGTAAGTGTTAATTTCCGTTATTGAACAGAATTTGGCCAAAAAATTGAAAATGTATAACCCATGAAAATTTAAAACCGGAGAATTTGGGTGGGTGCTTTGGAGTTAACTAAAAAGGTGTAGTACACTGCAGCTTTCCATGCATAAGTAGTCCTACAACTTTCAGTATTTTTTTTTTTTTCACATTTTTACGTACATTTCTCGAAACGTAATTTTTTGCTCTTTCTGCAGTAACTAAATTACTGGATGAATTGGAATGCTGTTTAGTTTATTACTATGCTGTTCGTAGATGTCGAAAGTTGTGTCATTTCTGGAACCCCTGTACACTGAGACATCGACGGACGTTAGTAAGTACTCCTACCTACTTGGGAGGAATATTTTACATACTATGTCCTTCACCGACGTCTTGGCGCAGTTCCATGCCGGCAACAGACCTTCTTGGCAGAGTTCAGTACCAGATGTTTCATACTCAATTGCTTGGTTTGTTGTTTTCTGCTTTTTAGTCATTTGTGTGTGTGTGTGTGTGATGTTTTTCATATGTTTCATGTGTTGTTATCGGTGATTGATGACTACAAAAGTTGAGCTCAATTGGAAGTCTAGAAATGAGCGAAAAATCGGTACAGGATTTGACAGCAACGGACAAAGCATACGGTAGCAGAAATTAATTAGGTACCGAATTAATTGATTAATTTTTTTAATGGCTGATTCATCTATTGCCATCGAAGATAGATGACTGTGAACAATTTCAGCCCAGTTGGACTTCGGGAATTTGGCGATAAATCGATTACGAGATTTTTTGTACCGGACAAACAAGATAGCGAGTTAATAAAAGTGTTTTAAAATACCTCATAATAAACCGCTCAAATCGAACAGGGCTGTTATTGGTTATAGATGTATTTTAAGGCAAACCACCATACGTGTTTCTTGTTAATGAATGGTTAAAGACGTGATCCATTGTAAACAACTGATCTTGACCGCTATACTTTACTAACAGTCGTGGTGTTATGCGATAGTAGGTTGCAAATGGTTTGGTTGATGCACTAAGGACTCTGGTGAAATTTAGTGTTGCAAGACCTCTCAAGTCAGATGTGGTGTGGTCTCTTCGCGGTTCATCGCAGGAAGCAGTTAAAATGTTTACGACTTGTTTATGCGAGTGCATGAAGTCCGGCCATCGCGTTGGTTCAGCTAAAGTTCCCGTTCGACTTGAGGCTTGTCAGAACGCAAAGTAGGTACGTGGGCTGCACGGCTCGGATGTGGATTAATCTAAATCGGGTGTGGAGTTCTCGGTGACGTTCCAAGAGGTCGGAGTTTGGTGAAATCCTGATGGGTCATTATTCGAAATTACTCACATATTCTTGTACATTTGTCAACTTAAATGGCAAAATTGGAACATACGTGTTCGTTTTGGTCCATTGACTTACTAGGTACTTCCTACTGTTTTTACCTCACCTACTTTTGTTCAACAACTGTCCAAGGAGTCTCTTCGTACAGACTGCCAAAAGAGTATTATTTAGTCAGGTCAGAATAGACGTTCAGCTTCGGAATAATTCGCATAGAGCTGAAAATTGGTACAGACCTTAAATACACCGTTGTACATAAAATTTCAAAAGTCCCTCGTCGATCCTGCTACAGCTAAAAATTGTATTCAAGGTTCGGTTGTTCGCGAATATCTCTTGTTCGATTGAATGGATGGTGTGCCGATTGTGCAGAAGTCTCTTAATGAGGTGAGGGAGGAAAGATGATGACCTGCTGATAATTGTTTATTATGGAAGACCGGTTTCAAAGGAAAACTTCCGATTCCCACGCATGGAACTGAAGGTGGTTTAAACAAAACTGAAACCAGTCTTCCGTAATAAACAATTATCAGCAGAAGAGGTCATCATCTTTCCTCCCTCACCTCATCTCCTGTTCGATTCCAAAAGTTCATTATTGAAAATAATAAACCAAAACGTCGTGTTATCGTAACAGTAGCTCATAAAAAGTTGGTAGATTATTCGATTATCTACAACAAGGTCTATGCATACCTACTTTGATTCCCTACGAATTATCATTCGCGGGATATCGCGATTTAACAAATTGAAAAAGTCATGCTCTGCATGATATGAATCCTTTTTCTACTCCTCCTTCGATGTAGAGCAGGGGCCCGTTCTACTCTTTAACTTTTCACTTTGCAAGTCTTCATTTGTACTCTTCACTTTGCGAATAATGAAAAGTAGGAGAACTTTCTGTTCCTAAAGACTGCGCTCTCACTCCGCAGTTCTACTCGAAACGAAGAGTGTTCAGAAGAGTAACCTTCTTTTGTGGAGTAACCTCCAATAACTGTTACAGTTTATCGTTGGGTGTTCCGATCGTTTTGTTCCGAATCCGATTTCATCTTTCGTCAAGTCTTCCGTCTTTCTGTAAATTAACTTACTTGGGATTTGGTTAGGCGAAACGACTTCCGAAAGTTATGTCGCTGACGATGAAATTAATTTGCGCTCGATTAATGCGGCCGATAGAAGATCGAGCGCGTTCAACATCATCATCATCCACTGGTGAGAAGTATCGAAAAATTTATATTAAAAACAATTAGGTAGGTTGTCACTTTTTATCCATTAACAACAACAACCTGTCGCTTCCTAACCTTTCCTTCCTCCCAAATGTTGAGTATTTTGATAGCCTCAGTGGAGCTAAATTCGATGCTGTTTAAGACGCTTGCCCTCACACCAACTGGTCCACCTTCAGGCCTAATCGAAAGAGTGAATTCTCTTCTTTTTATTGGGACTACTAAACACTGAATTTAACGAAGAAATAAAACCTTAAAAACCTATTTGAAAAGATCATTCTACCTCAGAGTCATAAAACCTAAAAACCTATTTGAAAAGACCATTCTACCTCAGAGTCATTTGGGACTCTGTAAAAATGTTGTAAACTCTTCATTTTAAACGCAGACTCTTCACTTTGCACTTTACGCAAGATAACCTTTAGGAACGGAACTGTTCAAAACAGGTTAAAACTCTGCAATTCTACACTTTGCATTTCACTCTTCCTCTTCAAATCAAGAGCGTTCTTTAGGAACAGAAACTCATTCGCAAAGTGCAGAGTGTAGATTTGAAGAGTGCAGAGTGAAGATTGAAAGTTTTTAGGAAGGGGTCCCAGGTACTTGGCGCATTTTTTTACGTGGTTTCCCCTGTAGGTCAAAGGCGCCAAATTTCAACTAAAAACCCCACACACAGCCTTCATATTGTACCCCTTGATTTTATACATTCTAATTGAAATTTGGCGCCGACTTCAAAAATGTTGTTGTATAGTTTGTTCAGCATAACAATATTATTCTCTACTTTTTAGTTTTATACAGCTTTTTTTCAGGTCGGATTTGTTGTGTTGTTATTTATTTTTTATCCTATTTTGACTAGACTAATTCCAGATTTCATTCCAATCGGTAGGTATGTTACAGGATTAGGTATTTCACTGCAGTTTTCCCACATACCCAACTGTCACGCTTCCCCCCAATCAGTCCGATGTTGGAAATTCCGATGGTCTTTGACTTCAGTCGGATTACTCTCACTTTCTAAAATTTTATCTGATTGGGATGAGCATTGCGTGTGAACGGCCATACTGACAGAATTGCGGTTTTATTGAGTGCAGATTGAGCAGGAAACCCGCTCATACGGTCCTCGTTCGCTGAAACTTTCTTCACCTCCTTGATATCCTCCCGAAGAGTTCGAAACAGGGCCGTGAACAGACGAGGCGCACGTCCTTCGTCGACTTCTTCGGTCGTGAGACTTTTTACGGTTCACACTTCCCCCGCTTGCCTGATTACCGGTCCCCCCCCTTTCAACTCACCTGATCACCACTGCCTACCTGATTACCTTCACCATTTTTCGGGTGGAAAGACGATAATCTAATCGAGTCACAGGGGAAGAGGGCTTAATCGATTTCACGGCCCAAGAAAGTTTCGTTTTTCCGCTCAGCGCTTCAACGAGCTTCTCAACAGTTGAACGAGATGCCACAAAGAGATTGTGTCGAAATCGGCAGATGAAACCTTTCCGGGGTTCTCATTCGGTTTTCGGTGTTTCGTCATCGAAATACTCGTTCGAACACGAGAATCCTCTCTTCGCTGTGGGGCCAAATTGATTATTTATTAAGATCCATCAGTCCTAGTAATCGTGACGTCTCAAGTTCGTTATAGTTAAGCCACTATAACAGTGCCCAGCAATTCCTATGTATGGTTGTGTCACAGTATCCATAAACATTTTCAGCTCGGTCCTTCAGAAGCATCGATTGCCTATCGATTTGGCCCATTTTAAACCAGGTTCACACTGTTGCCATTGTTTAAATTGGAACTCACTGTAGTACTTCCTGTTGAGCATTTATTTGGTGCAAGTATTGAAACGCTCATGAAAGTTAGCGGATGAAACCTTAGAGTATTTTTCAAAATTTCGCGAAATTGTATATTTCATTTACTTGTGGTCACTGTGACCATGTAACAAGTTTGATTATAGTAGTCTACGCTTGGCCGGCGATCTATGCGGCACACTCGAGGACTCAATATGCTATGTAAATACAGTAGTCTACGTGTGAATGTAAGAAAGAAGGGATAAACTAGTTGGTCGCAATTTTTAAAATAGGCTCGATATGTACCACTTTTAATAATGGCTATTTTCGTAACGTTCTATGGCTAATTATTCATCAATCACTGTAAGGATTATTGATAGAGCTTTGAAAGTTTCAATTGTTTAAAAACTTGAAATTTTAAATGGAATATTTTTATGAAAAGGGTGTCGAACAGCTAGACCAAATTTAATGTTTGAGGAGGTCATTCGTCGCAGAATAATGCTCTTCAATTTTGTTAGGAATCTGTTCTGTACGATGCACCCTTCAGATGTTTTAAGCCAAAAAATGTAAAAATTCCTTTAATATACTGTATTCTCAAGTATTCCACAATGATCCGTAGGGATTTCGAGTTGGATAACTTGGATTTTATCATTGCCATTTCACCACTTACAGCTTTCCAAAGAAGGCTGCAAAGTTCTTGTCACATGGATTTATTATTCTATTGAACACACCTACAGAAATGTGGGTGTTCATTTATTGTTTCTTTCATGTGAAATAATTGAAATAGCTATTTTTGATTGTTACTACCAATTTTGGCCCCCAAAAACACGAATCAGTCTCCTATTTTTGACAATTTATATTTGATCATTGATAGTGCCATTTAATTGTCTTGATTCACCTGTTGACACTTTTTCTAGTGTTAACAGATTGATGGTGATTTAAGACAATTTCCCAGGTTTTTGACTCGTAAAAAAAAGACTTTTGGAGGTGAACTTTCATTGCAACCCCAATTCTTAACTCTTTGGTCAAAATCGACTTCATATTCGGTCTTATCGCCCTAAAAAACATGGAAAAAGATACCTCAAAAGCTCATTTTACTAAAACACCAAAAAACTCCCATAACACCCTTGGTTATATTCCGATCGGGCTGCAATGGTTCGGTACACAACTAGGGCCCAAATGGAGCCTGTGTGCGAAAGAAAGAATTTTTTAGACCGAAAATAAATCAGATGAATGATATACAGCGGACGGACATTGCGTTTTTGGAATCTGCACACCCTGAAACGCAAAAGAAAATGTTTTGAGGGGAGTGTAATAGAAATTATTTTATGAGCGAATGCAGGTTTATTTTCAGGATAACAGACCAAAAGTAGAACTAACTCATCTGATGCAAGGCAGAATGCACTATTTCCCTGGACTATTAACCCCACAGGCTGTCTCTAAAAAAAATTTCCCTTCTAAATCGTTCCATTCTCATTTAATTCACCTTTTTTTTTGTCAGAGGACGATGATCGTGGGAAGTGTTTCACTAAAATAACAATATCTCGTTCGAGCGTTCTCTGAAAACAAAACCGGGCTGCGTCCAAGTAACACAACTTCGTGTTGTGACCGTTGTGACTGGCCGTTTGAATGCAAATGGCCAAAAGCGAACCTTTCGGCCGAGGTACATATTTTCCTTGACTGTTTGACGCTTCATTGTACTTGTCCCCTCTTGACACTTTTTTGTGCCCTCTTCCACTTGCGTTCAATGGCCAAAGGAAGGGTCAGGTAGTTGTGGAAGACGACACGTTTTTGTGAACTGTCGATGAACATTGAACTCAAACTGACCGAATAACGGTAGGTAGCAATCAATGGTGGAATCGTTCTCGGTCTGTATGTGGTTCTTGTTGTTAAGTCGTGGAAGTTAGTTATAAGTATTTTCTTACGAAGTGGTTGTGTTTTGGTTTATTATTGTCAATAATTAACCATTAGAATCGAGGATGAAAAAAAAAAATTCTTACCCCCCCCTCAAAATTTGATGGTTAACGTTTCAAGGTATTTAGAATCCAAAACTGCAATAAAAACGCTGCAAATCCCTGCACAACGGTTTATTATTTTGTATAGAATACCCTCCTGTTACAGATCTATGTATCTATGTATATGTGATGAATTTAAATTTATCATCACGGTGGCGTGAAGGAGTGAATAGATGAGAGCGAGGGAATTTCACCTAGGCGGCGGTAATCCACCGATGTAGGTGAGAGGAAGGAAATTCACCTAGGCGGCGGTAATCCACCGATGTAGGTGAGTGGAAGGAATCTCGTCTAGGCGGCGGTAATCCACCGATGTAGGCGAGAGGAAGGAAATTCACCTAGGCGGCGGTAATCCACCGATGTAGGTGAAGGAAGGAAGGTGCTTGTCTAGGCGGCGGATATCCACCGATGTAGACAAGAGGAGAAGGTAGGAGGTGAATTCCCAGAGCGGCGGATACCACCAGGCATCTGGGAGGAGGAAGGTAGAGAGAGAAGAGAGAGCTGGTTAGAGGAAGTGTCGAATGAAGCTAAAGCTCCAGGATCCGGGGTTATATAGGACTTGGAGTCCTCTCCCTCCAGCTCCCTGTTGGGAGCTGGTAGTGGGGCACCAGGTTGTGTCCCCCGGATTCTGTCGCCTGTCTCCCCACTCAGATGTTTATTAGCGGAAGGTAATTTTTACATAGGAATATTGGTGAGAGCTTTAAGGTTGTAGTGGAGTGTTCCCGGGAGGGACTCACGACAGAGGTCCCCCCAGTTCGAACCAATGTTTGAGGTAGCTGAAGGCTCAAGTTGACAGTGGCTGAGGGCTGCGGAAACAAAAAGGGGAGCTGAAGGCGCAAGGATACAGGAGCTGAAGGCTGAAACAAACAATTGCAGTGCTGAAGGCAGAAGAGTGATCGGAGGTGTCTTAAATCTAGGGTGATATACAAGAGGTAGGATAAGTAGACATAAGTAGACATAGGTAGACGTAAGTAGGGCTAAGTAGACAAAAAGTAGACATAAGGAGATATAAGTAGACATAAGTAGATATAAGTAGACGTAATTTGATGATGGGAAACATATGTACAAGGAGGGTGTGATGAAAAATTTGATGGAGTGACAATATTTACAAAGGTGATGAGTTCGATGGTGATGATAAGAGGAGTGATAGTTAGATAGTATGGTAGATAGCTAGATATTTACAGGTATGTACAGGTATTTACAGGTATGTACAAATTTTTTGGCACGGTTTCAGGGGAGAGAGAATTGAGGGGGGTTGCGAGATCCGCCGTTCCCTGGGTGTGGGTTGTGTGTGGTTTAGTGTATTGAGTGTTTGGGTGTAGTGAAAAGGTGGGTGTAGTGTGTGGTTGGGTGAGGATGATGCCCGCTGCGACGAAGTGGCCACGGCGGGGCTGTGAGGTTCGGTACAGTGCGTGTGGGATAATGAAACACAAGCACTGTCCCGAAATCTCAAGGCCCCGCCGTGATTTCTCAGAGCGGGGCGGGGGACTTGGCCGCCGGGACGCGGGGCGAGGGACGCTCCCGTCGTCTGTTGCGGCGCCCGGACCTTTTCGTCCCGGCGGAGGCTATTGCGGATATCCCCGGCGGCGGTGGGGGAAGAGGGGGTGTTGTAGGTTTGGTGGGCTGGGGTGTTTTTGGGGCTGAATCTAAAACTGGGGGGTCGAAAATGGAAAAAGGTGGAGGAGCAAGAGGGGGTTGAAATTTGGGGGGCGGGGGTTGTTGAAATTTGGGGGGCGGGGGTTCGTTGAGGACGGGGGTTTTGATGTTTGGAAGGGGCGGTGGGGGTGGCATAAGTAGGGTGAGTTGAAGTTGGTGGAGGAGCGGATCTATAAGGGGGTCGGACGGGACGTAGGGGGGATGTACCCCGGTGGCTTGCGCTGCGCGAAATTCGCGCAGTATGCGCCACTGGGGGTACTTCCACCGCCGGGGCCGGGGAGGAAGTCCGGAAATCCTTCGCGGGAAAAATTGAAGCGATGATGTTGGTCCGGGCGAAGGGGGTAGGGGGGAGAGCGGGTCCGGGACGTACACGTCCCGGAGTATCGCCGCCATTTCCGGATCCGAATCGAAATCCGGAAACGGCGACGGGGGAGACTGATTTGGTGGAGAGAGGTGTTGCATTGCAAACAGACGGCGGGAGACTGATAGTGGACGTTGGTTGAGGGAGAACAGGGGCGGGCTTGCAGCGGGCAAAAGGGACGGTGTGGGGTTTCCCGTCCATTAGCAGGGTCGCGGTGGTCGGTGTTGTGCGGATGACTTGAAAGGGCCCGGCATAAAGGGGCTGAAAGGTTTTATGCATGCCGGGCTCTTTCAAGTACATATGCGTGGAAGTGTAAAAGCGTTTTGGGTAAGTGGTGTCGTTTGTCGGTGTTGAGGTGTGTAACGGTTCCCTGTTAATGGACGGGGTGTTGTGTGGAGGGAAAATGTCGGCCGGTAAACGAATGGGGTCTCTGAATGCGTGTTGTGCGGGACTTGTGTTGTCTGAAGGACGGGCGGAAGTGCGGAGGCTAAGTAGAACGTAGGGGAGGGTTTTGGTCCATGAAGGGGAAGTGGCTGATGTGGAGATGGCTTGCTTGAGGACCGAGTGCCACCGCTCTATTTTCCCGTTGGATTGGGGGTGATAAGGAGTGGTGCGGATTTTCTGAATCCCGAGGGAACGGAGCAGGTCGGCAAAGTGGGCTGATTCAAATTGCCTCCCCTGATCGACCGTGAGTGTCCGCGGACAACCGTAGCGGCTGATCCATTGATTGAGGAAGGCCGCGGCGACGGCGTCCGCGGTAATGTGGGTGAGTGGGATACACTCTACCCAATTTGTCGCACGGTCGATCATGGTGAGGCAATACCTCTTCCCCTCGGAGGGGGGAAGAGGGCCGACCAGATCCAAGTGGACGTGTTCCCACGGGAGAGAATCGGGGATAGGTTGAGGAGGTACATGGGGGTGAGCCGAGACCTTGAATTGCTGGCACTTCTGGCACCCAAGAACCCAGGTACGTATATCCGTGTTCATATGGGGCCAGAAGTACCGCGTTTTGATGAGGTCCCGGCTCGCCCGAATGCCGGGATGATGGAGGGAGTGGTAATGTAGGAACAACTGCCTCCTTAGCTCCGGTGGGACGTACGGGCGCGGTGTGTCGGCCGATACGTCGCACCAGAGATCTAGGGGAGGCAGCTGCTCCAATTTTGAGGCGGAGATGAGATTGGAAAGTGCGGGATCGGAGGTAGGAGTTTGGTGGTTTTTGAGGGTTTGCGGGGAAGGGAAGGGCAGTAACTCCGCCACCGGCGCAGGGGTGGGGCGGGAGAGTGCGTCGGCGACGCAGTTGTCGGCCCCCGGCAAATAACGAATATCGGACGTGAATTGTCCGATAAATTCGAGTTGCCGGAGGCGACGGGGGGAGGCTGATTTTCGGTTTTGGAGGAGGGCGTGGGTGAGGGGCTTGTGGTCGGTTATGACAGAGAACTGCCTGCCCTCCACGAAGTCACGGAAGTGTTTGATGGCTTCGTGGATGGCGAGGAGTTCTCTGTCAAAGGTGGAATAATTTTTTTGTGTGGGGGACAGAGTTTTAGAGAAAAAGCCGAGAGGTTGGGGGGTGGCGCCGGTGTGTTGGTGGAGTACTGCCCCGATGGCCCAGTCGGACGCATCTGTGGTGATGGAGAGGGGGGCATGGGGATCGGGATGGGCCAATAGAGCGGCGTCAACTAGGTCCTGTTTGCATTGTTGGAAGGCGGTAGTGAGGGCGGGGGTCCAGGAAATGGGGCGTTTATCGTTTTTCTTTGCCGGTTGTGGGATAGCGTGTATGAGTGGTTGTTGGTGTTGTGCGGCGTGTTTGATGTGTCTACGGTAAAAGTTCAACATACCCAGGAAACGGCGGAGTTCTGAGACAGTGTTGGGTTGTGGGAAATCGGTGAGGGTGTGCACTTTGTCCGGTAGGGGTTTTATACCTTCGGACGAAACCTGGTGGCCGAGGCAGCGGACGGAGGGCTGGGCGAGGACGCATTTCGGAGTGTTAATGGTGAGGCCCTCGGCGGCGAAGATGTCAAGAACCTGTTTCAGGTGTGCGAGGTGTTCATTTGGGTCTCGGGAAGCGATCAGTACGTCGTCCAAAAAACAGAAGACGAAGGGTAGGCCTCGTAGTATGTTGTCCATGTAACGCTGCCATGTTTGGGCAGCGTTACGGAGGCCGAAACCCATTTTGATATACTCGAACAGGCCGAAAGGGGTGATGATAGCTGTTTTAGGAACGTCAGGGGGGTAGATGTGAATGTGATGGAAGGCACGAGAGATGCCGAGTGTAGAAAAGATGGTTGTGTTGTGGAGGTGGGAAGAGAAATCCCGGAGATGTGGGACGTTGTAAAGGTCTGGGGTTGTATGGGCATTGAGGCGGCGGTAGTCGCCGCATGGGCGGATATCCCCGTTAGGCTTCTGCACAATATGTAGTGGAGAAGCCCACGGGGATTTGGAGGGACGGATAATGCCCTCCTTGATGAGAAGATCAAAGTGTTTGCGGGCCTGTGAGAGTTGGAGGGGGTGGAGGCGTCGTGCTTTTGCGGATATTGGGGGGCCAGAGGTTTCTATGTAGTGCTGGGTCTGTGAGATGTGGGCTGAGGGGCGGCGCTGGGGTTTGTAGTGGAGGAGGAGTTGTTCAAACTGGGACGGGGGCCGATCCACCGCATGAATGAACCCGGGGATGGGTTTCTGGGTGGAGGGGTCGAGCAGGCGCGCGTTACGGACGTCTACCTGGAGGCCGAAATATGCGAGGAAGTCGGCCCCCAGGATAGCTTTCTCTACGTCCGCCACGGTAAATTCCCACTCGTACGCGAGCCCGCTCATATGAATTGATGAGCGGTACGTCCCGTACGAGGGGATGGTGGTACCGTTGGCGGCGTAGAGGAGTTGCCGGTAACAACGCGCCTGTCGCCGGAGAATATTATTGGGGAATATAGAGAGCGCCGCCCCTGTGTCGACGAGGAACGGGACGTGCGTTTTCGAGCATTTCAAGAACAGGCGTTGGTGAGCTGTGGCGGAGTGAGGTAGAATTGCTGAGGTGTTGGGGTCTGGAGGATGGGAGGGGCTTGGTTCGTCCGAGGTGATGGCCGGGTGCGATGGCGGTGGTTGGTCCCCCGCGAAGGAGACGCGGGGGAATTTTTTGCCGTTCCGGGGAGGGGGAACGGTAGTGGCGGCGCGAGTGGCGGCCGGAGGGGTGGTTGTCTTGGGGGTGGGGTTGGAGGGGCCGTTCCGTGGTGGGGGAACGGTAGCGGCGGCGCTAGTGGCGGTCGGGAGGGTGGCTGCCCTGGAGGCGGGCTTGGAGGGGCCGTTCCGGGGTGGGGGAACGGTAGCGGCGGCGCTAGTGGCGGCCGGAGGGTTGGCTGCCCTGGAGGCGGGCTTGGAGGGGCCGTTCCGGGGTGGGGGAACGGAAGCGGCGGCGCTAGTGGCGGCCGGAAGGTTGGCTGCCCTGGAGGCGGGCTTGGAGGGGCTGACTCGGGGTGGGGGGTCAGTTGATGGAGAGGTGGTGCGTTTAGCGGCGCCGTCAGATGCGGCCGGGAGGTTGGCAGCCGTGGCGGCGGCGTAGGAGGGGTAGCGAGGTTCGGTGGAGGTGGTGTGAATGCGGGCGGGGAGGGGTCGGTGGTGGTCCCCCCCGTGTTGGCGAGGAGGGGGGCCCGCCGGATTTACCGGCGGGCGTCCGCGTTTCCCTGCTTGGTGGAGTAGGAGCAGGGGGGCTGGCATTTGCGGGCCTCCCCACCGAAGTTCACATGGTAGAAACATCGGTGGGGGGGGGTCCGCCGGGAGGTAGGTCCTGGTGGGGCGCGCGGAGTTGGAGGGGGGGCGCCGTTTTTGGGGACCTCCCCCTCCGTTGCTGGGCGGGGGAGACGGTGCGGCGGTCGGCCGAGCGCTGGCGTCGGTGGTCGGAGGAGGGGGTTGGCCGGCGATCGACGGAGAGGGAGCGGCGCCGGTGGAGGGAGGGGGGCCGGCGGCGCTCTTCAGACGGTGACCGGTCCCTGCGTGGGGTGGGGAAGCGGGGTGCGGCGACCTCCGTGACGCTGGCGGCCGCGGCGAGGTCGTAAACCGTGTCGGCTAGACGGAGTAGCGGCTCGTCCGGTCCGTCGAGGTGGCTGGCGAGCGCCATCTGGATGGGGTGGGGGAGGGCTCGCAGCCAGAACGTTCGAGCGATGTCGGCCGTCACGACGTCGTGTAGCTGATGACGTAGGCGACGGTACAGGTGGGAGGGCTTCAAATCGCCGAGATGTTGGGGCTGGGATAGCGCTGCGACACGTGCGATCTTGGAGGGCTGGTATAAGTTGATGAGGCGGCCGCGGAGGTCGTCGTAGGCGGCCGTGGCGTCGGGGGAGATGTCAGACGTCTGCAGGAGGATCTCATATGGTAACAGGGAGATGATGCGGGAGTAGCGGGTACGCTGGCTGCGGATGTTGGCGGCAGAAAACGCAGCGTCGACCTGGAAGAACCAGAGTGCGGGGTCGTGCGTGTAGAAGGGGGGCAGCGATAGCGGGAATGACGCCGAGGCCGTCGTGACGTCGGCGGCGGCGTGTGCGGCAGCTGCAGCGGCGGCGGCAGCGGCGGCGGCGGATGCGGTGGAGCCGGGTGGTGAGAGGCTTGTGAAGGGGTTGTCAGTTGCGTCAGAAGTCGCAGCGGTCGGCGGCTGCAGTAGGGACGGCCGAAGGAGCGGCGGCGATGGTGAGTTCGGGTCCATGGCGGAGGCGTCTGTAAACAAAATTCAATTTGAGTGATTGAATTTGAAAATTCGCAATTTGCGGCAGCGGATGTGTTTGTGGCGGAGAGTTGAGAGCTGAGTGAGCGGTTGCGGGTGGGCCAAAAAATTGCGAATTTATACTGACTAATTTAAATGTGAATTTAAAATGCGGGACACCGAACTAGACTGGGGCGACACATGAGGTGGTAAGAAGGTAGGAAGGGTAGATAGAAGGTTGGATGAACGTCGGGTTCACCACTGTGATGAATTTAAATTTATCATCACGGTGGCGTGAAGGAGTGAATAGATGAGAGCGAGGGAATTTCACCTAGGCGGCGGTAATCCACCGATGTAGGTGAGAGGAAGGAAATTCACCTAGGCGGCGGTAATCCACCGATGTAGGTGAGTGGAAGGAATCTCGTCTAGGCGGCGGTAATCCACCGATGTAGGCGAGAGGAAGGAAATTCACCTAGGCGGCGGTAATCCACCGATGTAGGTGAAGGAAGGAAGGTGCTTGTCTAGGCGGCGGATATCCACCGATGTAGACAAGAGGAGAAGGTAGGAGGTGAATTCCCAGAGCGGCGGATACCACCAGGCATCTGGGAGGAGGAAGGTAGAGAGAGAAGAGAGAGCTGGTTAGAGGAAGTGTCGAATGAAGCTAAAGCTCCAGGATCCGGGGTTATATAGGACTTGGAGTCCTCTCCCTCCAGCTCCCTGTTGGGAGCTGGTAGTGGGGCACCAGGTTGTGTCCCCCGGATTCTGTCGCCTGTCTCCCCACTCAGATGTTTATTAGCGGAAGGTAATTTTTACATAGGAATATTGGTGAGAGCTTTAAGGTTGTAGTGGAGTGTTCCCGGGAGGGACTCACGACAGTATAGATAACCCTTCTATATAATATGATACGTACTATTCTATTATATACATATTATGTAGATCGCAGACACTCCGTAGGTTAGTACCTAACCCCGTACTCGTTACTAGGTACCTACCTAAATCACGAGTTAAATGTTGCTAAAATAATTCTGCCGATGACAAACAGTACCTAACAAAAAGAAACACACATAATGAAGTTCTGAAAAGAAATTGTTGATGAGGAGTGAAAAAAGTTGCAAAAGTACCTACCAACAAACTCCAGCCCCTTCTGCGTAGATGGTATAATGAACCATTGTGTAATAATTTACCGTTGAGTAATGATTTACCGTAGTAATAATTTACCCATCAATAATACTTCAACGTTTGTTCAAGTTTCACTACCTAACAAACTCCAAAAGAGCCATCATTTTTCAAATTAAATAATATCACAGAACAACCAACTCGACTTCATACTCCGCCAATATAATCAGGTGATCCCTACCAATGATTGGCCGTATTCACAAAAAATTCCTATTGTGGGCGCGTCTCTGGTTACGAGATTTGGTTTGAATTGTATACAATTTCATTCACACTGGAGTCGAAAATGCCTGTCGGTGCAAACTTCGGGGCCTTACTGTGAACGAACGGCTGGACGTACGATGCTCCGGATGGTCTTAAAAAACTCGCAAGTTCAAGAATTATTTAAAACCGTAAAAATATTTACGTAAAAAAATGGTATAGGCGTTTTCGAAAATTTCAACCCCTATTTTGAACCCCTTAGAGATGACTCACAGTAACGTCGAGCTTCGAGGACCAACTAGACGCCGAACGGAACCTATAACCCGAATTTCATCAATTTTTTTTCATGGTAACTAAGAAAAGTGGCCCGTACGGCGTACGGCGTACGGTGTACGGCGTACGGCGGACAGACAGAAATATTTTTATTGCAGTTTTGGATTCTACATACCTTGAAACGTAAACCATCAAATTTTGAGGGGGGGTAAGAATTTTTTTTCATGCTCGATTCCAATGGTTCATTATTGAAAATAATAAACCAAAAAATAGAATAGAATTTCTGTCTATCCGCCGTACGCCGTACTGGCCACTTTTCTTAGTTACCATGAAACAAAATTGATGAAATTCGGGTTGTAGGTTATAGGTATTAATTTATTATCTTGTTGCAAAGTGATGAGTCCCTTGACGATGAGATACGCACTTTCTCCTAGGTGTAATTAAACTATAGCAAATGGTAGGATGTGGAGGTGAAACTGGAGAATCCAAGTCAGGAGATCCGACTTTGGTGGCACAGCCAGTTCCAAACTGTTAATTTTCATGATTATTTGGAAATGGTACGAAGATGAACAGGAAAATACTATGACAAGTCAGGTCAAATAAAACGGAAAATTTCGTTCCTACCTATCAACTCGTTCGATGGTTGTGTGTTGTGTTTGGTTTTTACCACCTTCATTCAAGATTCTACCACTACTAAAGCTCCGTACTATGTTATTCGGGTTTATTGTAATATTTTCGATTATTTTTATTGCAATAGATGTCGAGTTGACGTCTTCTTCTTATGCTTCTTTCTTCTTCTTCTCTTCTTCTTATGCTCATCGCTTAGTGGCCAGTTACGGTATTTTTTCCCTCCACCGCGCCCTAATTGTCGGAATGGAGTCAAATTTCGCGAAAATGCAATACAAATATTTCTGTCTGTCCGCCGTACGCCGTACGGGCCACTTTTCTTAGTTACCATGAAAAAAAATTGATGAAATTCGGGTTATAGGTTCCGTTCGGGGTCTAGTTGGTCCTCGAAGCTCGACGTTACTGTCAGTCATCTCTTAGTGGTTCAAAATAGGGGTTGAAATTTTCAGAACGCCGTAGCTCGAAAACTTTCGATAGAAGGGTATGGTTTTTTTTACGTTATTAAATTTGTGTTGAGCTAAACAATTTTTTGAGACCACCCGGAGCACTGTACGTCCAGCCGTTCGTGTGCACCAAAAAGCTTCGTCAACATGATCGTGAATCAAACGGTATAAATCCGGCCCAGATAATCATCACTAGTGAGCACCTGATTATAATCAAGGATGGCTGTATGAAGTCGAGTTGGTTGTTCTGCGATATTATTTCATTTGATAAGTGATGGACTATTGGATTTTGTTGGTAGGTACTTGTGAAACTTGAACAAACGTTGAAGTATTATTGGTGGGCAAGTTATTACACAACGGTTCATCATAGGTATTGACCACAGAAAACAGTGAACTACTCAGAAGGGGCATCTATTAGGTAAATAATAATAAACAATTTTGTAATAATTTGCACTTTTTTTTAAATGGGCTACCACCATTTCATCGCGAGTGATTTAGTTTGTATGAATAGGATGTGAAAATATAAGTATTATGAGAGGTGAATGAATGAATCTAGTAATGGATTCAGAATGCTCTGAATTTTTTGAACAATTCATGTACTTACTAAAAACGTTGGTTTATCCTCTCATAATCATTTCGCATTGCTATGAAATCGAATCAGACGTTAATTTGGAATCATAAATTTCTGATACCTACCTGCACCTCAGGTGAAATTCAGTCAACCTGATTCCATCATTTCGTTTCGTATTCAGGTGTCCATTCAGCTCTGCTAGCCCTCCCTTCATGTATCGTGGCAGTATGTTCGACGAACATACGTGTCCATTTATTTCACAAAAGGAACAGTCGAAAACGGGATGTTCCAAACAAAAGTGCGATTGCGTCACGGCGCTCAAGACGAGGAAGTTGTCCGGTGGATTGCTGCAGATGAAAACGTCTAATGACGAGGCCTTGTCCACTATCTTGATTTCACTTAGCGAGCGAAACAACAACATACGGACCGGGATGAGGGCTTTCACCCGGTTGCAATGCTCACCTTTATTTTGATCGCAGTACGTCTGGCTCTGATCAGCGGAAAGTTACATCAAAATGGATGTCGACAGTCAATTTATTATTTATTTATCAATTGTCAATTTATTTATTTATATACATAGCAGCATACAGGATTGGGTAACTGTCGGTAGTAGGCACTATTTTTTTGTTCACTGACATTTTATTTTAAATAAAATCCTGAGGTTGCAATGGAATAATAAACTTCAATAAATGGGGTATGCGCATGCGTCACAAAAGTGGTTTATATGTTATAGAGAATAAAACAAATGAACCTTTAGTTTACCAAAATGTGTATTAAGCACGAAGCATTTCACACAGATTCTGAGCATCCTTAGGTAAATACCATAGGTGATGTGCAGTTTAGGATTGTACTAAATTGGATTGTACAATTTAGTCTACCTTCCTTTGGACCTTTGAGGGGAAGGGGGATGGGGCTTATTTATATTATTTAGAAGGCTTATGGTCAAGGTGAATCTAGTCGGGACATAACGTGGTGGGAATTCTCATTGAAAGGTGACAGCTCTTAGTGCGTGATGGTTCCGATTCCCCATTGTCGGTACGAGTTCTGATTTTACTATTTTCATATATTTCGACCATTTTCCGCTATTCTAATATTATTGTAACCCATCTTGTGTGTTACACGCAGGTTGGCGCAATATTTGACAACAACTGTCTGGTAGAATCATCTCAAAATCATTTCAATATTGGTGAATTTCACAAATTCCACTGTTATAATAGAGCATCATTAATTTATAACAGATGTCATCCTACGATCTCTAGTGACTGGCGGTTTTGGGGTGACTGGGGCTCTCATTCTCCTCAAACCACCTTCCAACAGTGTCACTGAACAAAATAAAAAATGATATGACGATGATTTGGTGATGTCTGTGTGAATTGTACTGTGTAACATGGTAATAGAGAAAGTAAAAATGTTCAAGTGTTAACAGGTTTAATAACACGAACTAAATCACTCGCGAAGAAATAGTGGAAACCCATTTCAAAGAAAAACGGAGTTATTGAAAAGTTGCCTTATTTCCACTAATAATACACGAAAAAACGCGAAAAATACACTGTTAACCGTTTTCGGTTATCAAACCATCGTCAGTAATTGTTATTATTGTGAGTTATTGTTTGTCATGAGTTTTTGTTTGTTACTGACGATGGTTTGGTCACCGAAACCGGTATATCAATGTATTTTTCGCGTTTTCTCGTTTATTAGTGGAAATGGACAACTTTTCAATTACTCCGTTTTTCTTTGAAATGGTTCAATAACGTTTAGGTAAATCGTAATGAATAGAAATAGGTAAGTAGGAACTACTTAGATCTAAGCTAGTGCAGGTACCTACTGTTTCTTTTTCAGCTTTGGTGAGGCCAATTTGGCGAAGGGCCAAATTTAATAACAAAAGAGATATCCCGAGTATATCGAACTCTCCGTACCCACAGAACAAAAGCAGATATACCGAGGGGCAACCAACAACAAGTAGATGGTATCATTCCCTCAGAATTCGCTAGCCCCAGATGAAATTTCTTACTTTTATAATAGGTATGTACTCGTAGTATTAAAAATATTTTTTTAAATATATGAGCTTTAAATTTCAAAAATTCACCTAAAATGATCAGGCGTTTTGTGAATGGTGAGAACCTATGCATGGCTCATTGGATTCGCAGGAAAAGTTGGAATTTAAATGTGAAATTACGGAATATTCATTTGAAATTTGATTTTCCACGTCAGTTAGGAAATTCTTATTGCATTCTTATGGGCATGTTACGAACTGAAATGTTTAGGTATATTTTTTGTACAAATAAAGTTACCTTTCTCTGTTTTTGGCGGTTTTGGTGCTAGTTTCGATTAGGGCTATGGTACGTGTACAGTTTCCTGAGAAAGTATCCTCGGACCCGGAACAGGGACGATTCTGTTGCTATGTGCGGTTATTTGTACAAGTGATGGAGTCACAAGCCCGTCCACGGTTTAGTACAAAATAAAACCGATCGGTCGCGACGATGATCGAATGGACACGATCACAATTCCAATGATAATAGCAACACACAGCGAAGGGTCCGGGACCTTTCTCTTCCAACATCACGCCAAGTCGTGAGGGAACCTGATGGGAGTGAAATGAAAAATTATATGTGACCGTTATGGAGTTATTGTCCGGCTGATCTGTTCGACCATGCGCGAGCTGGAGAACTACGTACGAGTATAATTGAAATGGTTTTATCGTGAAAGCAACATCTGTAATTGACAATGATTGACGATTGATTGATGTATGTACAGGGTCTGGTCATTCGTACGCATCGAATATCGATATATTATATCGAATATACTGAATATTATATTCGATATAATATATCGATATTCGATGCGTACGTATGTTATATAATTCAATGCTCGTACGTAGATGGTACTCGTGCAGGATCCAGAGAGGGGTTATCCCCCTCCATTTGATCCGAAATATATACTGTATAACATGAGGTTCGTAATTCTTTACTAACAATAATTAATACTACATATTTTAAAGTTAAATATTTTGCATTTTGACAATGAAACTACTGCCGTTTGAAGGAAGGACAGCTCAACTCCAACTTCAAAACATTTCAAAAATTCGCCCTAAAGTTTTATATTAATTTTTTTATTAATATAAATTTTTTATTAATATAAATTTATATAATAAAATATTACTTAATATAAATTTTTATATTAATTATATATTACAGAAACCCCGCTTGTAGGTTCCGTGCAGTACGTTCTAGTACTCACTCTTTTAAGGAACGTCGATAGGACTTCAGTTCACTCAAGTACCTACCTACTCAGTTGAAAGCACTCCAATCTTAAATCAAGTACTTAAATCGATTAATCGTACTCGAGGCATTTTTTTAAATGTCAAAATATGGAATATTTTTGAAGTTGAAATGCCTGAACTTGCCTGTGAGGAGTTTTCCCTTCACATACACCACTGTCCCTAAAGAGTTGTTTAAGGAAAAACGCCTCAACATGGTGGACATTCTATCGCAAAAGCAGAAGGTTTTCATGTCCATTGATGCTCATTTTATGTGAAAAATTACCTCACGCTCGATCAGCTATGTTTGTAAACGTGTGGAGGAGAAACTCCTCAAGAATTTCGATTAAATGCCTCGACCTAAATCTTAAGTCAATATTGGCTAATGTTGTGAAGGTAAAACGCCCCAGATGAATTAGTTCTGACGAGTTGAGGCGTTTCTCCACCACATTATGCACAAACATACGGTTGTGTGAGTCGTTTTAATCCAAAAGTTAAGGGGTTTCATCTTCACAGGGCGTCCGTGAGGCGTTTCTCCTCGACATCGACCGATTTTCCGGTGTTTATGGTCGGAATTACCCCACTTCCGAACGAATTTTGAAATTTCGAGTTCGCCATCGAAAAGAGAAGGTCAAAAATGGAATCCCGCTTTCGCAAACGTGGGAGTTGAGGCGTTTTACTTTCACACGGCAGTTAAGTAAATAGCCATTACAGGCTGTTTACTTCACAGCCTGCAGGATTTTCGTCCGACTGCCCTGCCAGCGTCGCCAGAAATTACAAAGAAACAAATGATTCAGTAATTGATACAATAACTCAGCTATGAATAACAACATTCCACACGGCGGTATTATAACCGTTTTGTAGAAAAGACTGATATTTCATAAAACGTTTACTGTAAAAAGAAAGTATAACGATTTTTTAAAATAATGCACTTTAATATCGATTTAAAAGACAAAAAAAACCGTTTTGGGTTATACTTTCTTCAAACATTTTCCGGTTCGCTCCCCCTTTTCCAAATCCTGGATCCGCCACTGTAGGTATTGTTATCAGATTCCCCCTTCCAAAAATAGTATATACTTACTTGGTTAAAAAAAGATATATATAAATAGGTCATACTAGGTGAAGGATGGGGATCTTGAGGTTCGGTCGAGAAATAAAATCAGATGGGTTTAGGTCGACGTTTCGATGTATTTGTACATCATCTTCAGGGTTTACAAGATAGAACCGAAAAAGGGATGTTACGCTTAAGACTATAGCAAAACAGAAGCAGGTGAAATGCAATACAAATGTAGGGAAATTGCAGTAATTTGCAATACAAACGTAGGTAGGTACCTTATGCATCATGTGCAGTTTGTTCTCAGTGATGATTATATGAGCGGCTGATGAATTGTGATTACTTAACTTACATCGACGTTATATTATAATGACGAAATAACGTATGTGCTGACAGTGGATGCGCAAAGATAAGGAGGATATTAACAATATGGATTATAGTAACAATACGGATGCTATAAAGTTGCAGATGTTGTTATTGTTTGTGGACTAGATATTTCGGATGATGCACATAATGTTTAATGTAGGTATATATGAAGGCAGAAAGAAAAAAGAAAAAATAATAACAATAATTTAAAAAATGAAAACAATTTTTTTTTCTTTTTTTGGTTTATTATTTTCAATAATGAACCATTGGAATCGAGCATGAAAAAAAAAAATGCTTACCCCCCCCCCCCCCCCCCTCAAAATTTGATGGTTTACGTTTCAAGGTATGTAGAATCCAAAACTGCGATAAAAATATTTCTGTCTGTCCGCCGTACGGGCCACTTTTCTTAGTTACCATGAAAAAAAATTGATGAAATTCGGGTTATAGGTTCCGTTCGGCGTCTAGTTGGTCCTCGAAGCTCGACGTTACTGTGAGTCATCTCTAAGGGGTTCAAAATAGGGGTTGAAATTTTCAAAACGCCTATACCATTTTTTTACGTGAATATTTTTACGGTTTTAAATAGTTCTTGAACTTGCGAGTTTTTTAAGACCATCCGGAGCATCGTACGTCCAGCCGTTCGTTCACAGTAAGGCCCCGAAGTTTGCACCGACAGGCATTTTCGACTCCAGTGTGAATGAAATTGTATACAATTCAAACCAAATCTCGTAACCAGAGACGCGCCCACAATAGGAATTTGTGAATACGGCCAATCATTGGTAGGGATCACCTGATTATATTGGCGGAGTATGAAGTCGAGTTGGTTGTTCTGTGATATTATTTAATTTGAAAAATGATGGCTCTTTTGGAGTTTGTTGGTAGGTAGTGAAACTTGAACAAACGTTGAAGTATTATTGATGGGTAAATTATTACTACGGTAAATCATTACTCAACGGTAAATTATTACACAACGGTTCATTATACCATCTACGTAGAAGGGGCTGGAGTTTGTTGGTAGGTACTTTTGCAACTTTTTTCACTCCTCATCAACAATTTCTTTTCAGAACTTCATTATGTGTGTTTCTTTTTGTTAGGTACTGTTTGTCATCGGCAGAATTATTTTAGCAACATTTAACTCGTGATTTAGGTAGGTACCTTGTAACGAGTACGGGGTTAGGTACTGACCTACGGAGGGTCTGCGATCTACATAATATGTATAGAATAGTACATATCACATTATATAGACGGGTTATCTATACTTAGAGCTGTGATCTGTAACGGAAGGGTATTCTATACAAGAATAATAAACCGTTGTGCAGGGATTTGCAGCGTTTTTTTCAACGTCGGCCTATACCCATCTGATTTTATTTCTGGACCGAACCTCAAGAACCCCATCCTTCACCTGAATCTGAATCTGAATATCAACGGTCAAAAACCCGAATCTCCTGTAAATAGATCATGTTAGGTCGTTTTATGAATTGTTACATGAAACCATCAAACGGAATTTATTGTGATAGTAAAAATAAGATTTTATTAGGTCACTTAACTTTTTCGAACTCATTTTTGTTGTTGACATTGTGGAATTTTATATACCTAACTACATTTCAACTGAATCATCAGTGGAACTAGCGTTTTATTAATAGTTCAAATTGAGTTGAGTGGGAGCTCCATCGGTCTTTCGAAAATATCACAGAAATGAAAAACCAGGTAGGTATGTTGTTCAAGGCAACAATAAGGAGAAAAAAATCTTTTACGAATTCCATTTGTCAAACACGATTTACAACGAACACCTACGTTTTGCATAAAGGTAACGTTAAGTTTTTCAGATTACAGTTTCAGTTAACAATATTACAAGGTACTTACCTGTGGAATGTAACAAGCGTTTCAAAAATACTTCTAACCAGGGTAAATGGTACACCGCAAACCTCTTAGAAATATAACAAAAAAATAACTAGAAAATTGACCTTCCCTTCTAGCCATGGAGATAAGATTCTACTTCCATGTTCCTAGCTAATCTCATAGGATATGAAAAAAAGAGTATATTTGGCTATACAATGAAAAAATAATATTATACGAAATTATGGGGCCAAAAAGATGCTGTAAAAATAGTACGTCCGATAACCCTAGCTGTAGGTACTCGTCGTGCGCATGCGGCCGAGTGCTTGGTTTGGTTGTCAGTCTCGTTGGATCCCCCATAAAAGGTACTCAGCTTGCGTTGCGCTTGATACCCCCAAGGGCCACTTTACACCTTGTAAGGGCATCGTCGGGGATGACAAACGAGATTCCCCCTCGCCGGTTTGAATGCTCGTACAAACAGTCGGGTGCAACGGCGGAGCGAATGTGGGAACTCCAGCGCGGTGACCTCATCCTCCAGGAGGCCGCCCGCGTCGGGACAATGGAAATGGGCTGTTCGAGAGGGTCGTTGTGAAAACGTGGTTCTTGAACAGGCCTCCATTTTGAACCAGTGATGCAGCACGACCGTATGAGCGAATTTCTACTTGCAGTTACAACTGTTCTTCTCTTGACTCTAAAAGCGCGAGTTTGACCCACTTTTGGGTTTATTATTTTAAATAATGAACCTTTGGAATCGAGCATGAAAAAAAAAAAAAAAAAATCCCTCCTCCATCTAAAATTTTATGGTTTCCGTTTCATGGTACGTAGAATCCGAAAATGAAATAAAAAAAATTTCTGTCCGTCCGCAGTATGTACTATGCCGTACTTGGCACTTTTCTTAGTTACCATGAACCAAAATTAATGAAATTTGGTTTGTAGGTCCCATTTGGGGTCTAGTTGGTCCGCGATGCTCTGCGTTACTGTTAGTCACCTCTACGGGCTTTTAAATTGACAGGGGTTTTTTAATTGATCTCGAACTTGAGAATTTTTTGAGACCACCCGGAGCATTGTACGTCCAGCTAGGGTTACCAGACATACTCTTTTTACAGCATCTATACTCTTTTTGGCACCATAATTTCGTATACTATTCTTTTTTCATTGTATAGCGAATATACTTCTTTTTTCATTGCCTATGAAGTTAGCTAGGAACATGGAAGTACAGGATCCTACTTCCATGGCTAGGAATGGCTAGAAGGAAAGGCCAATGTTCTGGTTATTTTTTGTGTGATATTTCTGAGACTGATTTAAAGTGTACCATTTTACTCTGGAAGTATTTTTGAAACGCTTGTTCCACAGATAAGTACCTTGTTACTTGAGACTGTAACCCGCCGTTTCCTTTATGCAAAACGTAGATATACTCGTTGTAAATTGTGTTTGAAAAATGGAATTCGAAAAGTATGTTTTCTTTTAGTTGTTGCCTTGAACAACATACCTACCTGGTGTTCATTTATGTGATATTTTCGAAAGACTGATGGAGCTCCTACTCAACTCACTGATCAGTTCAGTTGATTCAGTTGAAATGTAGTTATATAAAATACCACAATGTCTGACCTAATAAAATCTTATTTTTATTATCACAATAAATTCAGTTTGATGATGATATCTTTTTATTTTAACCAAGAATATACTCTTTTTTGGAAAGGGGAACCTGGTAGGTAACCCTACGTCCAGGCGTTCGTTGGCGCTGGAAAGCTTCGTTAACATGATTGTGAATGAAAAGGTATACATCCCCAGCCTAGTTATTAGAGAGTTTTTGCAACACACTCACGACGAAACGAACGAAACGAAAGCAGTGCTGCGCATGCGCACTTAAGACACCGAAAAGTTTGACGAACCGTGACGACGAAAAATACCGGGATCTCGCGGTGTCAGCTTTCGTCGTGTTGATATTACGAAACGTAATTTAACCTTACATCTGTATAACGCTACCTACCTTCTTCTGTTTTCCTTGGAAAATAAAAATGTTGAGCGTCGTATTCACAGCTGCTTCTTGGCGTCTTGGCAGACTAGACGCCTTGTGTGGACATAGATTTGTATTAACCATGGAGTAAAATGGATGAAAGAGAGGTTGACATAACGTTAGCGTGACTCCACCAGCCGGTAGACGCCAAAGCTGAACGAAAACTGAACCGAAAAAGATTAGCATCTGACTTCGGTCGCCCTATCCGCCATTTCCGTTTCGGTGTCGTTTTCCGTTTCGTTTCGGTGGGAGTGTGTTGCAAAAACTCTCTATTATTGCTAGGGAACAACTGATAACAGTCACGCATGGCTGAATGAAATATTGGATGTTCCATGATATTATTTCACTTGAAGAATAGTGGTAGTTGGCACAATCAAACTCTGCAAAAAATATCAGAATTTTGAGTCCCAGGCATCTCAAGTTTTCTGGTATTATGTGTACGGTATTAGGTTTGGATCTCCCATAAATATATCAAATCATCTTACCTATCACAGGTAGGCAGTGGAGTTTAGTTATTGGTTGTTTGTTTCTGCACTACAGAATTTGATGTATTACCTCTGTTATGAGGTGAGAGGTAGAGAAGGTATTGACTGGAGACTCTTTCTGGAAACTCCAGTAGGTTGGGACATCATGGGAGTCCTTCTTGGAAACCCCCTTTCAAAACAGTGATCCACAGGATGTACCTTCTTGCCCTTTGTACTTGTTTACAGTAACGGACTGTACCCTCCAGGCAGGTATCGGAAGTTCAACCGGATACAATTTCTGGCCTCTGATTGGGTGCAGTGGTTCCTGGTAGTTTCAGGATGTGTCTCCCCCCTGCAGCCACACAGATACTGCTGCCTCTTTTCACACAAATTTTGCTTCCTCAACTACCCAAGGTAGGGGAGCTTTGTATTCCTGAAAAAATAGTCGTAATGAGTTGAAATTTGGAGGTTAGGCGTGGGTTGGAGCACAGATGGTCCTATATCAAATTATTGAAAAATACTGTAACTTTCTTCTAAGCATGCACTAGTCTGAAATCCTTCTTGAGCCCACAACCACCCTAGAAATCGTCATGAAGCGGTGAGGCTTTGGAGGGTAGGTGGGGGGTGTGCCAAACGTTAAAGTCATTGTCAGCCAAGTACAGTAACTTTCGTCTGCGCATGTGGAAATGTGAAATCCTAGTAGAGCCCATAACTACTCTAGAAATCGTCGTAATGCGCTGAGATTGGAGGGTAGGTAGAGTTTATGTGTCGGCTATTGTTGTCACAGGCAAAACTCCAGAACTACTAGAACTAGATCAATTCTAGTGAAATTTCCAGGGACTGTCCAGTAAGTTTCATGGCCGTCGGACCAATGGTCTACATTAGAGGTACCTAATCAAAAATCAGTATTTTACCAATAGTTTTACCAACTGATTCTATACGGCCATGAATAAGTTCCAAGTCATGCGACATGAGCGAAATTTCGAACTACCGTACTACATCAACCTTAGAACATTTTGCATGGTTTTGTCGACTCAAGACGATTTTTTACGCGTAAAAATCAACATTTACCCACTTTCTTCTATAAAAACATATTTTTGACTGTTGAAATGGTATTTTTCTGCCTACATCATCTTCATCATCCATTTAGGACGAATTTTCACCTAGTAATAATATGTTAACTAGCAAGCTGACTGGTATGTTTAATAACTTTCAACTAGTTTGGACGATTTTCGACCCACAAAAACTCTGATTTGACCCACTTCATAATATTTTTGACAGTTGAAGTAGGTACCCAGTCTTTTTCCCATGATAATTGTATCATACGGATGGACATATGAATAAATAATCACATAGATTCCTATAATGCATTTGCATTATAGGAACCTCTGTTAGGAAAGGTTGCTCAGTAACGGATTTGTCGAAAATTCGTAACCCTGTACTTAAATCTTGGGCTCATTTCAACAGCGTATTATCATCTAAAGTTGCCCTTAACCACTGGTAAACCGACTGTTAACGTACTTGTACTTCGTATGGTCCAATTTTTTGAATGAAACAAGGAGTCTAGCAAGGGCAAATCAAATGTTAATTATCGCAATTTGACAATTAATAAATTTTGGAAGAAGCTCTGAGGATACTATAGTCGCTGTTCAGGTGGCGGTTGCCAGAATGGAGGAGTAGCCTACTCACAGTCTGTAATAATAATTATGTACCTACCTACTAAGAACAGTGGATAGATATCATATGAATGATGAACTAATGTAATATCTCGAATGTTCAAACGAGTGTTACTTTCCGTAATGTGCTTTAAAATATTTGGTTCAAGACATTTTGAACGCATTATAATATTATCATCGTTGTCTTTTGCGTTGGAACCTCAATGCGAATTTGTGTGAGGTGTTATGTAATTCCCCTCATGGTGGTTCGTATGGGTGATGGCAGGATACGCATAACGTGCACATTGTGCTGTTTTTTGCAGACGTACTCTTAGTTTAGGTTTAGTTGATACAGTGCTGTGCTGTGTTCGGAACTTCAAAGCCGCTGCACTTGTCGAAGATTTGCTTGCAGGAAGAGTTGTGGAGGTGAACCGGGGAGCCGGTTTTGGTAGATCCCGATTGACGGGAAAACTGGTCGGATCGGTGGTCCGCCTGCATCTTCAGCTTCGGGGGTGTGTGTGTGTGTGTGTGTGTGTGTGTGTGTGTGTGGGTGCGGGGGGGGGGGGGTACACAGGCCGCTATTTGCATCAGGTTTCACTGGGTCTAGTGATACTAGAAACTTGGGGTAACCTGTCTTGAGTAGTTGCAATATGAGTAGGTACCTATGAACTATAAATAAAAAATTCCTCAGTACCTACTTTACCCATCCAAATTCAAGGGGGGGGGGCAATGAACAAAGACCACCTTGGAGCATAGCGAATGTGTGTGCAAAATTTCAGCTCGATTCATTGTGTCCTTGAAGCTGTAGCCCTGTCAAAGAATAAGTAGAAGTAGAAAGTTTCAGTCATGCAGCATGGCTATAACTACGAATTTTCAAAGAAATCCATGCTTTTGTGTAAAAAAATGATATAGCGAAAAACCACCACTTTTCGTTAAATTATACCATTTTTTCTTGATTTTGTTTACCTAAAGCAATTTTTACCGATTTTTGATTATTACGAAGTCAAGTATGACCCATTATTTTTCGAGAAAAATATTTTCATCATCGTAATAGTCCCTCTTTCTGTCGTAAATAACCATCCCACACAACGTCAGGTGAGTTACTATTGATTTTAGCCCTTAATACCAACTTTGACCCCTATTATGTATGAAAAACAACTGAGCTGGTCACATCACCTTCAGTGATTTTTTAAAATAAATTATTCGCAATTTCAGATTTTTTTTAAACCAATTTTTGACACCTAAAAACTCAGATTTGACCCTCGTATAGAATTTTTGAAAATTGCTCATATTCTAAATCATTGTTTCTTTGGGAATACGAACATTTTTGCGAAATTTGGAATTTTTATCGTGTACCCAAGGTCCGGTATTGTCTGGAGTGACATAAATAAAAATTCTTATTTTATATGTATATATCTATACATATAATAAAACAGTGTCTGTTTGTCTGTCTGTTTGTTTGTCTCGGCATCAATTGAGAACGGCTGAACGTAGAAAGTTGCGGCTGGTACCATTTGACGCAGAATTTATCTGGGAAGGTTTATGAAAAATCCGCATTTGAATCTGTCCATCCGTTGAAACGCTATGAATGAAATACTACTAAAAAACGTGTTATAATCACTTCTATGAGGACGTTTATGCTTATAATAACTTTGAACGGTTGGACGTAAATCCGACTGTAGAAAGTTGCGGCTGGTACCATTTGACGCAGAATTTATCTGGGAAGGTTTATGAAAAATCCGCATTTGAATCTGTCCATCCGTTGAAATGCTATGAATGAAATACTACTAAAAAACGTGTTATAATCACTTCTATGAGGACGTTTATGCTTATAATAACTTTGAACGGTTGGACGTAAATCCGATTGTAATTAGATTCTGGATTCAGCTCGACGAGTACATTCAAGTGGTACTTCAATCAGGATGTTAGTGGGAGGGGGGTACAGGTTATGAGAGGGGGGGGGGGGGTCTACAGAAATTTCAAAACTACTTGACCAATTGGAGTGCAACTTTGGGAATTTGTTGTGTGAACATTGAGGAATGTTTCTAACCAGGTAGGGAGGGTTCATAGAATACGGGTGGGGGGGGGGGGTTAAAGGCAGTTAGGGTTGGCATTGGGGAAGGTTTCTGATCAGTTGAGGAGGGGGGGATACAGGGGGTGTCTGTTCTACCGTTGCGAAGCGCGGGTACACAGCTAGTTATATATAAAATATGTATCCCCAATATTTATATGTATGTATCCCAATATGTATGTATAAATATGTTATATGTATGTATACGCGTACATATTGGGAGGATTTTGATATAAATTTTGTTATATATAAAAATTTTTGTTGATTCCTACAGATGAATTCAGGATGCTCTGAAACGGATTTGCCTATAAAAATTTTTCAGTGATTAATTTGTGTTCTGAAAATTTTTGATCCATTGCAATACATTCATTTTCTTTGAAAATTCGCTAAAACGCGAAATATATCGATTTTCGAACGTCCACAACTCCGGCACCTGATGGTCCCGAGGGTTGAAATTTGGTTCACGACCTCAGGGGCCCTCCGAGAACGGTTGTGCAAAAAGTCAATCAGTTCAGTTCCTGCGTGATTGCGAGAAGGATTTCCAGAAGGTTCGCTGTAACAGGTGATTTCTCAGTGCAGGGCGTCTAAAACGTGAGGAGCCCCGTGGAAGACGAGCGGCTCAGTGGGTGAGGGAACTGGGGAAACGGACGGAAACCCGACTGACTGGTCTGTTCAGCTTCTGTTGGTGATGTAGCGTTATTGGTGGGGGAGGTGGGGGGGGGGGGGTCAAGGTCGATTCAGTCAAAGTCAAGGACTCTCCGCAACCCCTTCAATCGGTTGCAAACGATGATTCCTCGTTTCTGTGGGCGAATTTTCAAAGAATATCGAAAGAGTTGCTTGTGATTTTGTGAGGACTCCTCCGGTTTAGCTAATAAACTCTCTGTCTTCCATGTTCTGCATCCCACTTGGTAGGTATAACTGGTACAGCCTGTTTTTCGCCAGGTTTATTGTTAGTTTAGTGGTCTTGTTAATAAGGGGAATGTCGCTCCTTAATTTCCCCAATAGCCAGGATTTTTAAATTGAAAAAAAAAGCTTCAAACTCCTTGTCACATGGTTTTATTATTTTATCGGACATACCTACAGAAATGCTGGAAATACATTTTTGTTTCTTTCATGTGCAATGATTGAAATAGCTACTGTTGATGGTTTCCACCAATTTTAGCCGCCAAGAACACGATATAAGCTCCTATTTTTGACACCTATGGTTTACCTTCGTTACAACCTCAATTCATCACTCTGGTCAAAATCAACTTCATATTCGGTCTTCTAGCACTTGAAAAACATGGAAAACGATACCTCGCAAGCTCATGTTCACTAAAACCTTTTTGAAAAAACCCTCGAAAACCCCTATTTTTACCCCCGTTTTTCACCCGTAACTCCCGTGGGTGTATTTTGATCGGGCTACCGAGCTTCGGAGCACTACTAGGAGCCAAATTTGTTCCCAAATTGGGACTGTGTGCGGAAGAACGACGGTTTCAGACCAAATTTTTACATAAATGTAAGATTGAAACATCGTTAGAACTTCAATTTTCCACTCTTTGGTCAAAATCGGCTTCATATTCGGTCTTCTCGTCCTAAAAAAGCTTGGAAAACGATACCTCACAAGCTCATTTTACTAAAACACCAAAAAACTCCATTTTACCCCCATTTTTCACCCATAAGACCCGTGGGTATATTCCGAGCTAGCTGCAAAGTTTCGGGACGCAACTAGGACCCGAATGGAGCCTGTGTGCGAAAGAACGAATTTTTTAGACCGAAATTGAAGTAGGTATGCATGATGCGGTAGACGGCGGACGGACATTGCATTTTTGGAACCTACACACCTTGACGTAGGTAACACAAACGTAAAAGAAAAAATTTTGAGGGCGTGTTTTAAAACTTTTTGCTGAGCGATTACGTAGGTGTATTATTCACAGAATAATAAACCAACAAATCTTTCGAACTATCCTAGAAAATATCCTTCAACGTACTGGTACCTGTCATGAACACGAACAACTAATGGGTAATTTTCCTAGGTTACAAATTCTCACCCTTTTGGCAAAATTCTGTTCAATTTAACACTTAATCACCACAGAATTAGGTGTTAGTGTCGGAAATAATAGGCAGAAAACGGTTGAGAAATTTTAATTATTGAGTTCCCGCTAGAAGTGACGTATCAGGTAAATCGCCGGGTAGTTCTCCTCAAATCCCGCTTAGAGCGCTAGTGCATCACTTTAAACGATGTACAGAACTGCAATATTGATGGATGGGTGGCACCCGCCAATTTATATATAATTTTAAAAAATATGTCCTCAAAGTCGAACCGAGGGGAGGTTCATAAAAAGTCACAGCAAAGGTTCTTGAAGGTCGCCAGGAAGGTTTGCCATTCCAAATGTTGAGTTGTTGGCAGCATTGAGAACCTCCGCCTCCTTGGGCCAACAACCAGTCAGATGTCAATAGACTTGCCGCATTTTTACTTTTAATTACCCTCATTTAAGAAGATCGTTTATTTTTGAAAACGTGATTCAAACTAGCATTTTTTTAAAGCATTATCTCGGGCCTTTTAAAATTCGTCAGAAATTGAGTGTCTTGGATTTGCGTTTGCTCATGCGCAGTGTCCGTAGGTACTCATGATCCGATCGTTCTGTAATTCATAGAGGACCGTGTAGAAGCTATACCCCAACTGTCCACCAAATCTGAGCAAAATCGAACAGTTGATTCTTACGAAATTGGTTACTACGATTCTGACGGTATCAAAACTCTACAGATTTGTCCTCTTGCATTTGAGAATGCGATGTCTGTTGTCCGTCGAGCCACAATTTCGATCCGTTTGTATCCGATCACTGATTGAAACCAGTCCTTTCCGAATGGATGTTATTCGAGGTCAGGGCTATGACCCTGTCTGAACATTCTCAGGACCTTGAATTGTCGAGTTCATATTATAACCCAACAATCAATGATGCGTGGGTGTATTTAGAAAATAATATAAAATGGCTACTTACTCAGGCGGTTTGGATTTCCTAATTTTTGAAAGATTTCTGGACGATGTGACTCATATTGTCTTGTGCCATGTAGAGATGCGTGATAATAGTGGGTGGGGAGAGTTGTAGGTAGTTGTCACCTATTTCAGATTTTCAGTCTCACAAACCATTCGATGCAAGCTCCGCATCGAACTTGCTCCTTTGGGTAGTTGAACCTCTGGGTCAACGCAAAGAAGAAATTATGTAGAGGAAAAAGCTAAAGATAAGAAAATAACATAGGTATGTGCGATAATGGTTACCATAAGTCGAAAAAGGTCATAGCCGAATTTAGATCCGATTGAGCGATTGCGGAAATTTATGCATTCTATTTTTACCAACAACAGATTTTATGCAAATTTTGAATCATTTGCCAATATTCCTAAATATAAAAACAAAAACGGCGGACAGACAGAAATATTTTTATTGCAGTTTTGGATTCTACATACCCTGAAACGTAAACCATCAAATTTTGAGGGGGGCTAAGAATTTTTTTTTTCATGCTCGATTCCAATGGTTCATTATTGAAAATAATAAACCAATATGTTTCTTGGTTAACGATAATTTTCAACTAATTTGATAATTTTCTCCTAGATTTGTGAGGTTTACCTTTCAACCTGATTTCAGTAAGCATAGCCGACTGTCATCTGTTGGCTGTGTCTGGTTGGTTTACCATCAACTTTGAAGGTCGAAGAAATGAACACAAAGAATGTGCAAAAATGCTTGAAGTAGAAAACGTTTCAAGCAGATTTGCTCAGTACTCAGTACAAGGCAAGCTAGGAACAAACGCACTTATTAGGATCAAAATTTTCTGCCAATTCGAGTAGGCAGAATAGCTTCCTCACTTGAATCACATGAACTTATAGAATAGTTGGGTAGGTTCGTTTCTGATACGGGGCCATCTGCGATCCAACCAGCGTGTACCCTCAAATGTCAGCTCTCTACGACTATTTTTCGCGTAGTTAGAAGCGTTACAAGGAAACTGTCAACATTTCATGTTCGCGCATGCGCAGACGAAAGTTACAGTACGATTCCAATGAAATTCATACGGAACTATCAAAATGTTATTCCTGATCGACCCTCCGAATCTGAACTCATTTCAACGATATTTAAGGTAGTTATGGGCGTTTCAGTTATTTCACGTTTGCGCATGCGCAAACGAAACGATTTCCACAATTTTGAAATGGGAACATCTGCGATCCAACCCGCGGGTACCCTCAAAATTTCAGCTCTCTACGACTGTTTTTCGCGTAGTTAGAAGCGTTACAAGGAAAAGGTCAACATTTCATGTTCGCGCATGCGCAGACGAAAGTTACAGACGATTCCAATGAAATTCATACGGAACTATCAAAGTATTATTCCTGATCGACCCTCCGAATCTGAACTCATTTCAATGATATTTGAAGTAGTTATGGGCGTTCCAAGTATTTTACGTTTGCGCATGCGCAGACGGAAGTTACCGTACTTTTCCAATGATTTCGGTATGGGACGATCTGTGACCCAACCCGCACCTACCCTCCAAATTTCAGTCCATTTCGACCATTATTTCGGGTAGCTATGGGCGTTACAAGGAATTGACCTCAGACAGACAGACGGACAGACAGACACGGAACCAAAAATCTTCCTGGATGTTTAAAACGCAAAATGGTATTGGAAATTTTCATTTTGGAGGACATAAATTTTTTTTTTTACTCAGTCACGAATCCAAGGCTTCCCTACCTTCAGTAGTGAGGAAGCAATATACGCAGTAATAGTAATTACGCTGTGTTATAGGTAAACCAGCCATAGCATAAGGTGTTTCAGCATTCCCCTATTTTTGAATACCCTCCACGATTCTGATTCATTCCAGCCAATGTTCGTTGGCTGTTGCATCTGTTATTATGCATGCGAGGAAGCTGAGTGTCTCAAGTAGTCTGCTTCTGTCGCAGACGTTTCCTACTTCCAAGATCTGAATCCTTTGAGTTATCTTTAATTTTCTGATGTTCAGTTTGATTTTTAAAATGTAGTTTTCTGATTACCGCTATCCCAACTTGACGATGTAACCTCTCCCTGTGGAAACACGACCTTCCGTTTCCCGCGATGATCGTGATCTTGGAGGGGAAAAAACCACCTTCCAGCCTTACCTAGTCGAGCTAACGGGCAGCTGGATGATGATGGGTGTGAAAAAAAAAAATTGTATCGCCGTCTGTGATGACTCCTGCAAACGAATCATCATTTGGACTCGATGAGAACTCATCCTTCGTCTTCTTTGACCCGAGCTCTGGCAAGCAGCTCGTCTGCGATGGCCGGATTTTGCACCACCAGAACCCAATTAGCCAATCATCTCTCCTCCCAATTAACCAATTCGGACTCTTGGGCTGTTTATTAATATTACTGGGTTTTAAACGAACGGACATATTTAAGCTGTTATTGTTTGTTAAAGGCGAACTCGTTTTGGCATTTTCAATTACAAAACATAATATGTGGAACATATCGATTAATTAACCATCTGATAAAGAATATCTGATGAGGTTAATAATGAATATTCCAAAGGTTAACTCAAGTAGGTTCGGTGAATTAGCTGAATTTCTTCTCCTTTGTCGATTAACCGAAGAAAATCCTTCCAATTTCCGCTGATCGTGCTGTCTGTTGCACCTGGTCTTGTATGTTTTGAAGGGTTTTCTGGAGGACGTGGTGGCCTAATAATAATTACTAGTAAGTTATGCTTTTTGATAAAATAGAAGGAAGTAGAGCATTATTCAGCTATATGTCAGTTATCGCCCAGGAAATTTGAGCATAAATTAGTTACCACCAACGAAATTGTGCGGTCTTTTGCAGAAATTTAATTTTGAGATTCCCATGTTTGCCCCGCCCGGTGATAATACAAACTCTTGCTCGTGTCCTGTTAAGTGTATAAATCTCTTGGGCTCTGTGGATCTCTGACAATGACTCAGATAGTCGGCTTTTCTCAGGAAACCGTTTCAGAGATTCCTCTTCCTCAGCCGAGTATTTCCCAGCCATCATCCTTCAGTAACTCCTCGAAGGGTTTTTTCTTTCCTTTATTTCTGTTGCCGTTTTGTTTCTTATGAGACGATGGAGGCGGTTCCCTTCGCCGTTTTCCGTGGGATCACGTCTTCATAACGTTTCCCAGTTATCAACTAGCGAAATACGGGATGGTCGTTAAAGCAGAAAGATAAATCCGACATCCAATAAAAATATAAATTCTAAACATAATTATTTGTAATTGATATTGAATGAATCAGGTATCTGCACACGGATATTTATGTAGGAACAAGCAAACATATACTTCTAAACTCGTATCTCTGTAGAAGTGTAGAGTTATCGGATCCAACAAGTTGTTTAGTGGAAATAGACGACGTTTCTGTGACTCCGTTCTGGTTTATTATTGGTTTATTATTCTGTGAATAATACACCTATGTATTCGCTCTGCAAAAAATTTTTATAACACCCCCTCAACATTTTTTCTTTTCCGTTTCAAGGTGCGTAGATTCAAAAACGCTGCAAAGACCTTGTCACATGGGTTAATTATTCTATTGGACATAGGTACCTACAGAAACTGGCTGTTCATTTAATATTTATTTCATATAAAATAATTGAAATAGCTATTTCCGGTGGTTTCCACCAATTTTGACCCCCAAAACGCGAATTAGGTACGCTTCTTTTTTTTCAAATTATCTTTGATCATTGATAGTACCATTTAATCGTTTTGATCCACCTCTTGATACTTTTTCTAGTGTTATTCTACAAATTGATGGTGATTTCAGACGGTTTCCCAGGTTTTTGACTAATAAAAAATCAATTTTGGGAGCTGAACATCTGATAAGTGTAGTGAAGTGTAGAGTTATCGGATCCAACAAGTTGTTTAGTGGAAATAGACGACGTTTCTGTGACTCCGTTCTGGTTTATTATTGGTTTATTATTCTGTGAACAATACACCTATGTATTCGGTCAGCAAAAAATTTTTGTAACACCCCCTCAAACTTTTTTCTTTTCCGTTTCAAGGTGCGTGGATTCCAAAACGCTGCAAAGTCCTTGTCACATGGGTTTATTATTCTATTGGACATACCTACAGAAATGCTGGCTGTTCATTTATTGTTACTTTCATGTAAAATAGTTGAAATAGCTATTTCTGGTGGTTTCCACCAATTTTGGCCCCTAAAACTTGAAATAGGTACGCTCCTTTTTTTTTCAAATTACCGTTGATCATTGGTAGTGCCATTTAATCGTCTTGATCCACGTGTTGGAACTTTTCCTAGTGCTATTCTACAAATTGATGGTGATTTCAGACGATTTCGCAGGTTTTTGACTCATAAAAAATCAAATTTGGGAGCTGAACATCTGGTACAACCTCAATTTTCCACTCCTTGGTCAAAATCGACTTCATATTCGGTCTTCTCGTCCCCAAAAACATAGAAAACGATATCTCAGAAGCTCATGTTACTAACTTGTTGCTAAAACGCAAAAATTACCTTGTTTTATACACATTTTCACTCATAGCACCCCTGGGTCTATTCCGATCCGGCTGAAAAGTTTCGGGACACAACTAGGGCCTAAATGGAGCCTGTGTGCGAAAGAACGACTTTTTTAGACCGAAAATGAAGCCTGAACACGTGATACGGCGGACGGACATTGCATTTTCGGAATCTACGCACCTTGAGACGGAAAAGAAAAAAGTTTGAGGGGGTGTTACAAAAATTTTTTGCTGACCGAATACATAGGTGTGAATAACACAGAATAATAAACCAAAATGCAATGGCCGTCCGCCGTATCACGTGTACAGGCTTCATTTTCGGTCTAAAAAAGTCGTTCTTTCGCACACATGCTCCATTTGGGCCCTAGTTGTGTCCCGAAACTTTTCAGCCCGATCGGAATATACCCAGGGGTGTTATGAGTGAAAATGTGTATAAAAATAGGTACTTTTTGCGTTTTAGTAACATGTTAGTATCATGAGCTTTTGAGGTATCGTTTTCCATGTTTTTGGGGACGAGAAGACCGAATGTGAAGTCGATTTTGACCAAAGAGTGGAAAATCGAGGTTCTACCAAATGTTCAGCTCCCAAAATCGATTTTTTATGAGTCAAAAACCTGGAAAATCGTCTGAAATCACCATCAATTTGTATAATAACACTGGAAGTAGTATCAACACGTGGATCATGAAGGTTAAATGGCACTACCAATGATCAAAGATAAATTGAAAAAAAAGGAGCGTACCTACCTAATTCGTGTTTTAGGGGCCAAAAATTGTGGAAACCATCAGAAATAGCTATTTCGATTATTTCACATGAAATAAACAATAAATTAACAGCCACCATTTCTGTAGGTATTTCCAGTAGAATAATAAACCCATGTGACAAGGACTTTGCAGCGTTTTTCGTTTCGTAACTTATCCAGACAATTAAAGAAATGTGTAGGTAAGGTAGGTAGGTATGTTTACGTGGCATGGGGTGTGCCACCAAAGCAACGATTCTCCTGATTCAGACAGGTACTCGGAACGATGGGAACACAGTATAGGTCCCTTATCAGTAGTTTTTGGAAATTCTAGTTGGTGTTAATCACTAAGTTCAATCAAATATGTAGAAACTCCCAAGTAGATACCTAAATTCGTCATTTTACTACTACACTCACGTTTATCGTTATAAGGAAATATGACTTACAATAAAGGGAAATAACAAAGTTGTACATACCTTTAGTAGCGGATGATCCGGGAATGAAGGTGGTAGAATCCAAATCGCAGCACTAATAATCAAAACCACAATCACTGATAATACAGGCCAACCTGCACTCACTTGAGGTATCGGATAGCCCATATCATTTCTCGTGGTTATTAGGCGGATAATACCGAGGCAATTCGAGGAGAAAACACACAAAACTTTAAAATCTAGTCCAGGAAGTATTGTTTAAAGATCAATTTTGACGAAAAACTACCGCATACCAACCAGCAGCGGGCGATCGAGGGACTTACCGGAAAGTATCAGCAGGGTGGGGCTTGGTAGGTATATTTACTTAACATTTTCCCCTTTCATTTACCTGAATTCTTTTTTGGTTAGTAACTTATCCAGTCAATTAAAGAAATGTGTAGGTAAGGTAGGTAGGTATGTCTACGTGGCATGGGGTGTGCCACCAGAGCAACGATTCTCCTGATTCAGACAGGTACTCGGAACGGTGGGAACACAGTATAGGTCCCTTATCAGTAGTTTTTGGAAATTCCAGATCGTGTTAACCACGAAGTTCAATCAAATATGTAGAAACTCCCAAGTAGATACCTAAATTCGTAATTTTGCTACTCTCCTGTTTATCGTTATAAGGAAATATGACTTACAATAAAGGGAAATAACAATGTTGTACTTGCCTTTAGTAGCGGATGATCTGAGAATGAAGGTGGTAGAATCCAAATCGCAGCACTAATCATAAAAACCACAATCACTGATAATACAGGCCAACCTGCACTCACTTGAGGTATCGGATAGCCCATATCATTTCTCGTAGTTATTCGGCGGATAATACCGAGGCAATTCGAGGAGAAAACACACAAAAATTTAAAATCTAGACCAGGAAGTATTGTTTAAAGATCAATTTTGACGAAAAACTACCGCATGCCAACCAGCAGCGGGCGATCGAGGGACTTACAAGAAAGTATCAGCAGGGTGGGCCTTGGTAGGTATATTTACTTAATATTTTCCCCTTTCATTTACCTGAATTCTCATTCTTTTTTGGTTAGTAACTTATCCAGGCAATTAAAGAAATGTGTAGGTAAGGTAGGTAGGTATGTCTACGTGGCATGGGGTGTACCACCAGAGCAACGATTCTCCTGATTCAGACAGGTACTCGGAACGATGAGAACACCGTACAGGTCCCTTATCAGTAGTTTTTGGAAATTCCAGATCGTGCTAATCACAAAGTTCAATCAAATATGCAGAAACTCCCAAGTAGATACCTAAATTCGTGATTTTGCTACATTCACGTGTATCGTTATAAGGAAATATTGCTTACAATAAAGGGAAATAACAAGAGTTGTACTTACACTTAGTAGCGGATGATCTGACAATGAAGGTGGTAGAACCCAAATCGCAGCACTAATAATCAAAAACACAATCACTGGTCAATACAGGTTAACCTGCACTCACGTGAGGTATCGGATCACCCATATCACTTCTCGGGGTTATTCGGCGGATAATACTGAGGCGATTCCAGGAGAAAACATACAAAAATGTATAATCTAGTCCAGGAATTATTGTTTAAAGATCAATTTTGACGAAAAACTACCGTACCAACCAGTAGCGGACTCACAAGAAAGTATCAACAGGGTGGGCCTTGGTAGGTTTTTACTTAATATTTTCCCTTTCATTTGCCTGAATTCTCATTGTATTTTTCGTTTCGTAACTTATCCACACAATTAAAGAAATGTGTAGGTAAGGTAGGTAGGTATGTCTACGTGGCATGGGGTGTGCCACCAGAGGATCCTCGACTTTATAAATTATAAAGAAAATATTACTTACAATAAACCTAAAGAGCAAAATTTTACGGTACCTTTAGTACTGGATGGTCGGTGAATGAAGGTGGTGGAATCCAAATCGCAGCACTGAACACAATCATCATCGGCGCGGACCGACGATGCACCCACGTTGGTTTTCGAATTGCCCATATCACTTCTCCCGATTAAATCGGCGGATACCGAGGCGATTCGAGGAGAAAACTCACAATAACACAGTAAAATTTAGTCCAGGAATTATTCTTCTATCATGAATTTGGAATAAAAACTACCACTTACCTACCATCCGTCGCGGTTGATCGGGCCAGACTGACTAATAGAGTGGGGCGGCAGGGTGGGGAAGGTGATGTGGCTGGGCGTGGTGGGGTAGGTAGGTATTCACTCGATTTTTAAAAATTTATTTAGTTATTTATTTATTTTATTTTTTTTTACATTTACCTGAATTTTCATTGCGTTTTTCTTTTCCTAACTGCTTCAAACAATCGAAGAAATAATATACAAGTTACTTATCTATGTGGCACTGGTTGTGCCACGAGGGCATCAGTTCACAACATGATGTAGTTACTTGGAACGATTAAAACACAAACTATACAACTATTGGTGGTTTATGGAAATTCAAGATCGCATTAATGACCAATTCCAATAAAATAGATGGAAAATTCCAAGTATTAACCTAAATCTGGAGAGTTTAAGCTCTGGCGGGCAGACCCAGTGCCACGTAGATCGGTAACTTCAATCTTTCGTGGATTTTTTTGGAAGAGTGTAAAAACAGGTAAAGACAATAAGTCGGGTAAAATAAAGGGGAAAATAATTAAAGTTACAAGTACCTAAGTGCCTACTTTCCCCTCACCGCCACCTTCCCCACCCTGCCATCCCTCACGTCAGTCCCTCGATCACCCGCGACGGATGGCAGGTTTGTGGTGGTAGTTTTTCGTCAAAATTCATCTTTAAACAATAATTCCTGGACTAGATTATATATTTTTGTGTGTTTTCTCGAATCGCCTCGGAGTGATCCGCCGATTAACCGCGTGAAGTGATATGGGCAATCCGATGAATAACGTGTGTGCACTGATTGGGCCGCGTTGATCAGTGGTTGTGTATGCGGTTTGTGCTACGAACTGGATTCTATCTTCATTCTCGGATTGTACACACTACTAAAGGTACGTGCAACTTTGTTATTTTGATTTATTGTAAGTAATATTTCCTTAAATAACTACAAAGTCGAGGGTAATCATCATTAAACATACAGGTAATTATGAACCATATTAGGTAGTAAAACTACTCATAGCAACATTGGGGGTAGGTGCATTTTTTCAAAACTAAATAGGTATTAATTTATTATCTTGTTGCAAAGTGATGAGTCCCTTGACGATGAGATACGCACTTTCTCCTAGGTGTAATTAAACTATAGCAAATGGTAGGATGTGGAGGTGAAACTGGAGAATCCAAGTCAGGAGATCCGACTTTGGTGGCACAGCCAGTTCCAAACTGTTAATTTTCATGATTATTTGGAAATGGTACGAAGATGAACAGGAAAATACTATGACAAGTCAGGTCAAATAAAACGGAAAATTTCGTTCCTACCTATCAACTCGTTCGATGGTTGTGTGTTGTGTTTGGTTTTTACCACCTTCATTCAAGATTCTACCACTACTAAAGCTCCGTACTATGTTATTCGGGTTTATTGTAATATTTTCGATTATTTTTATTGCAATAAATGTCGAGTTGACGTCTTCTTCTTATGCTTCTTTCTTCTTCTTCTCTTCTTCTTATGCTCATCGCTTAGTGGCCAGTTACGGTATTTTTTCCCTCCACCGCGCCCTAATTGTCGGAATGGAGTCAAATTTCGCGAAAATGCAATACAAATATTTCTGTCTGTCCGCCGTACGCCGTACGGGCCACTTTTCTTAGTTACCATGAAAAAAAATTGATGAAATTCGGGTTATAGGTTCCGTTCGGGGTCTAGTTGGTCCTCGAAGCTCGTCGTTACTGTCAGTCATCTCTAAGGGGTTCAAAATACGGGCTGAAATTTTCAGAACGCCGTATCTCGAAAACTTTCGATAGAAGGGTATGGTTTTTTTTACTTTATTAAATTTGTCTTCAGCTAAACAATTTTTGAGACCACCCGGAGCACTGTACGTCCAGCCGTTCGTGTGCACCAAAAAGCTTCGTCAACACGATCGAGAATCCAACGGTATAAATCCGGCCCAGATAATCATCACTAGGAACCACCTGATTATAATCAGAAGTCGAGTTGGTTGTTCTGCGATATTATTTCATTTGATAAGTGATGGACTATTGGATTTTGTTGGTAGGTACTTCTGAAACTTGAACAAACGTTGAAGTATATTTGATGGGTAAATTATTACACTATGGTAAATTATTACATAACGGTAAATTATTACGCAACGTTAAATTATTACACAACGGTTCATCTACCAAGAAGGGGCTGGATTTTGTTGATCGGTACTTTTGCAACTTGAACAACCGTTGAAGTATTATTGGTGGGCAAGTTATTACACAACGGTTCATCTACCAAGAAGGGGCTGGATTTTGTTGATCGGTACTTTTGCAACTTGAACAACCGTTGAAGTATTATTGGTGGGCAAGTTATTACACAACGGTTCATCATAGGTATTGACCACAGAAAACAGTGATCTACGTTGAAGGGGCATCTATTTCACTCCACATCAACAATTTTCCTTTAGAACTTCATTATTTGCGTTTCTTTTTGCCGTTTTAGTTATTGTTTGTCATCGGCTGTATTATTTTAGTAACATTTAACTCGTGATTTAGGTAGGTACCTAGTAACGAGTACGGGGTTAGGTAGGTACTAACCGCTACTACTATTGCGATTCACATAATATGTGTAGAATAGTACATATTATATTATATAGACGGGTTATCTATACAGAGAGCTGTGATGTGTAACAGAAGGGTATTCTGTACAAAATAATAAACCGTTGTGCAGGGATTTGCAGCGTTTTTGGAATCTACGCACCTTGAAACGGAAAAGAAAAAATTTTGAGGGGGTGTTATAAAAATTTGTTGCTGAGCGAATACATAGGTGTATTATTCACAGAATAATAAACCAAAACAATAAATAAACCGCCAGCGTATCTGTAGGTATGTCCAATAGAATAATAAACCCATGTGACAAGGACTTTGCAGCGTTTTTTTTTTCAATGAACCTTATTTGTAATCGGTCAGAAAGTTTGTATGTACCCCTTCCCCGTCAAAATTTGATGTTTTCCATTTCAATGTACGTTGAAACCAAAATGGAATTTTTAAAAAATTCTCTGTCCGCCCGCCGTAGGCCTCCGTTCACCATGCTTCGGTTTTGGTTTATTATTCTGCGAATAATACCCCTATGTAATTGCTCAGCAAAAAATTTTTATAACCCCCTCAAAATTTTTTCCTCATATTCGATCTTCTCGTCCCCAAAAACATGGAAAACGATATCTCAGAAGCTCATGTTACCAACATGTTGCTAAAACGCAAAAAGTACCTATTTTTACACACATTTTCACTCACAACACCCGTGGGAATATTCCGATCGGGCTGAAAAGTTTCGGGACACAACTAGGGCCCAAATGGAGCATGTGTGCGAAAGAACGACTTTTTTAGACCGAAAATGAAGCCTGTACACGTGATACGGCGGACGGCGTACGGCGGACGGCGGACGGACATTGCATTTTGGTTTATTATTCTGTGAATAATACACCTATGTATTCGCTCAGCAAAAAATTTTTATAACACCCCCTCAAAATTTTTTCTTTTCCGTTTCAAGTTGCGTAGATTCAAAAAATGCAATGTCCGTCCGCCGTACGCCGTCCGCCGTACGCCGTCCGCCGTCCGCCGTACGCCGTCCGCCGTATCACGTGTACAGGCTTCATTTTTGGTCTAAAAAATTCGTTCTTTCGCACACATGCTCCATTTGGGCCCTAGTTGTGTCCCGAAACTTTTCAGCCCGATCGGAATATACCCAGGGGTGTTATGAGTGAAAATGTGTGTAAAAATAGGTACTTTTTGCGTTTTAGCAACATGTTAGTAAAATGAGCTTTTGAGGTATCGTTTTTCATGTTTTTGGGGACGAGAAGACCGAATATGAAGTCGATTTTGACCAAAGACGCGGAAATTGAGGTTTTACCATTGGCTCAGCTCCCAAAATTGTTTTTTTTTTAGTCAAAAACCTGGAAAACTGTCTGAAATCACCATCAATGTGTATACTAACATTAGAAAAAGTGTAAACAGCTGAATCAAGACCATTAAATCGCACTACCAATGATCAAATATGATCTGGGGGGGAAAAAAAGTGTAGGTACCTATTTCATGTTTTGGGGGCCAAAATTGGTGGAAATCATCAGGAATAGCTAATTCAATCATTCCACATGAAAGAAACAATAAATTTAACTGCCAACAAGAATCTCTAGAACTCCAATAGAATAATAAACCCATGTGACAAGGACTTTGCAGCGTTTTTTGAATCTACGCACCTTGAAACGGAAAAGAAAAAAGGTTTGAGGGGGGGTTATAAAAATTTTTTGCTGAGCGATTACATAGGTGTATTATTCAGAGAATAATAAACCAAAATGCAATGTCCGTCCGCCGTATCACGTGTACAGGCTTCATTTTCGGTCTAAAAAAGTCGTTCTTTCGCACACATGCTCCATTTGGGCCCTAGTTGTGTCCCGAAACTTTTCAGCCCGATCGGAATATACCCAGGGATGTTATGAGTGAAAATGTGTGTAAAAATAGGTACTTTTTGCGTTTTAGTAACATGAGCTTTTGAGTTGTCGTTTTCCATGTTTTTGGGGACGAGAAGACCGAATATGAAGTCGATTTTGACCAAAGAGTGGAAAATCGAGGTTCTACCAAAAATGTTCAGCTCCCAAAATTTATTTTTTTATGACTCTAAAACCTGGAAAATCGTCTGAAATCACCATCAATTTGTATAATTACACTAGAAAAAGTGTCAACAAGTGGATCAAGACCATTAAATGACACTACCAATGATCAAAGATAATATGGGGAAAAAAAAGGTGCGTACCTAATTCGTGTTTTGTGGGCCAAAATTGTGGAGCAGAAATAGCTATTTCAATTATTTCACATGAAAGAAACAGAAATGAACAGCCAAAATTTCCGTAGGTATGTCCAGTAGAATAATAAACCCATGTGACAAGGACTTTGCAGCGTTTTGGTTTATTATTCTGTGAATAATACACCTATGTATTCGGTCAGCAAAAAATTTTTATAACACCCCCTCAAAATTCTTTCTTTTCCGTTTCAAGGTGCGTAGATTCCAAAAATGCAATGTCCGTCCGCCGTCCGCTGTACGCCGTCCGCCGTATCACGCGTACAGGCTTCATTTTCTGGACAGAAAAGTCGTTCTTTCGCACACATGCTCCATTTGGGCCCTAGTTGTGTCCCGAAACTTTTCAGCCCGATCGGAATATACCCAGGGGTGTTATGAGTGAAAATGTGGATAAAAATAAGTACTTTTTGTGTTTTAGTAACATGTTAGTAACATGAGCTTTTGAGGTATCGTTTTCCATGTTTTTGGGGACGAGAAGACCGAATATGAAGTCGATTTTGACCAAAGAGTGGAAAATCGAGTTTCTACCAAATGTTCAGGTCCCAAAATTGATTTTTTATGAGTCAAAAACCTGGGAAATCGTCTGAAATCACCATCAATTTGTATAATAACACTGGAAGTAGTATCAACACGTGGATCATGAAGGTTAAATGGCACTACCAATGATCAAAGATAAATTGAAAAAAATAAAATAAAATAAAGGGAGCGTACCTACCTAATTCGTGTTTTAGGGGCCAAAAATGGTGGAAACCATCATAAATAGCTCTTTCGACTATTTCACATGAAATAAATAATAAATGAACAGCCAACATTTCTGTAGGTATGTCCACTAGAATAATAAACCCATGTGACAAGGACTTTGCAGCGTTTTTTCTTGGTTACCATGTACCAAAATTAATTAAATTTAGTTTGTAGGTTCCAATTGGGGTCTAGTTGGTTCGCGCAGCTCGGCGTTACAGTCATCTCTAAAAATGGAGTGATAAATGGGGGTTGATATTTCGCGGGCGCTGTTATCTCGGTTTTTCAACTTTATAGATTGATCTCTCTTGGGAATTTTTTGAGACCACCCGGAGCATTGCACGTAAAGCCGTTCGTTCACAGTAACGCGCTGAAGTTTGCACCGAGAAGCTTCGTCAACATGATCGCGAATGAAACGGTATACATCCAGTCCAGATATCATTGCTAGGGAACCTCTGAATGTCTGAATGTCGTAATCACGCAAGGCAGTATGAAATCGAATTGGTTTTCCGTGATATTGTTTCATTTGAAGAAAAATGATATTTTGTATTCTTTTGATAGGTAGGTACTGATTAAAATTAACAAACGTTATGCTTCTTGACTAAAAACAAATAATTTATGGTTTTCTTGACTCCACCGCATATTTATGAAACTGCAATTGCCCAGCCGGCTCCAGTACTCGATTTAGGGCTTTTCTGTGGGGAGCACAAGGGTACTTATACCACAAAAAGCGGTGATCAACGCAGGCGGGGCATCTAGGCAGGAAATAATAAACCGTTGTGTAATAATTTGCAGCGTTTTTATACGTTACTTAGGTATGACAATTTCGTGTCTGTAGCCTTTTGAATCGCATTCTTTCGACGTAACAAAATCTTCACACCTTTCCATCAAAATCAGTTCAGCCTACTTCTGTGATCGTTGAGAACTTCGAGTTATTACAAGACATCAAGGAACCCTCAATTTCTTTCGGATAGTTCTTCAAGAAGAAGATCTCTCGTTCATTTTCGTCTGGAAATAATATTTTTCTCACCCCAGATAGAAAGTAGGCGGAAAAGGATTCGGCCGAGTCCGCTAATTCATTTCAACTCGTTCTCGAGTGCGAAAGAACTCAACGAGATACTTTGGACGAAAACCCCGCTGACTTTTCCTTTTCTTGATGAGAAACATCCGTAATGGCGCGCCAATTATAAAAGTGAGTTAGCCCTGAAGATGATGAGGCTCGTGGATATTAGTTGGTGTTATTGTTAGTGGACCGCCGTTTCCCACGCATTTCTCTCAGGTTGGGAAGGTGTTTGACCGTCAAGCGTATTTCAGTTCGTAGGTCAGGAATAACTTGAGTTGGCGATTTAGATCAAAATTTTGTGACACACTAGTTTTATTCTGGGAATCATTTCAGTTTGAGAATCGATCTGATGTTATATTTAAAGTGGCAATAACATATCATTTTTCAGTCTGAACCGTAAAGCAAAACGTTATGCCCGTGTCAAGTAGTCCGCGTTTGTGCTTGCGCAGATGAAATTATAGTCCGATGTTGATGAAATTGATATGGGGACCTATAAACCGCATCTAATCTCCTAATCTCTCATCTGTACGATTATTCTTTCGTAGTTATACGCGCTCGCAACGCACACGAATCCATTTTGGTTCAGAAAAGTTAAAAAAAAAAAAAAAAAATAGGTACGCAAGTAAATTGCTCACTTACAGTCTTCCGCGACCTAAGATATATTTACTGCTAATAAATTTGATATCTTTTACTACGAGTGCAATACTCTATCAGCATCACAGTTTGTAGGCTCGGTCCCTCAGAAGTTGCCGAAGCCTTATATTTAAGTTTTTACACTCAGACAGTTTTCATCGTTTTGAGGGGAGATTTCCTCATTTTTGAACACGCCGAACACTAATGCATCGAAAATAAAATCAAAATTTCAGCTCCTTCAGGTAGCTGAGTATGTGCGTTTAACCGTGTGTGTGTGTACGCATTTCTGCGAAACGCCATAACTCACGACCCAATGGTCCAGATTGGCTCAAATTTTGATGACAGTTCAAGACCAGGTTCTGTTAAAGCACTAGAAATCGAAGAGTATAACTGGCCTAGTGCAGGCCCAGTACTACTTTGCTTCTTCACTGGTATGGTACGATCGGAGGATGATCCTCTTTCATTCGAAAAAAGATTTCGGTCCATCGAAATCGTTCCAGTATTTTCGGAATAATCGCTGAAAAAAAAAATATATATATATATAAGAACAATGGAGAATAAATTTTTTTAAATGTCGTTCGAGAAAACCTTTTTTGAAGTCGGTTAAAATTTACGTCTACGATTTTCCGCTACCTAATTTGATATCTACTTTGATCTAAATAACTGTATGGCTTAGATAATTTTCAACGTCTAGCGCTGTGAATTATAATCAATACGCTCTGTTTCTACTTCTACACTTTGTAATATGGAACGTTTGGCGAATCACAGAGCAGTCACCTCTGAATAAAAAGAAAAACTCTAAAAAAGCCACTTGCTATAAATGATTTTTTCTTTCACTTTGCGTCGCGGCAGATCTGAGTGGACGAGTACGAGCAAACGACCGTGAACGTCAACTCGAGGGGAAAAATGATTCGGTGCCGGAATGCAGCACCTTCTTCCATCCGCAGACTAAACACTCGTCGCTTCATCACGACTTCTGTTGAACTTGAAGGGCGGCCGACGATTTTTAACATCCTTGAAAGGAGAAAAACGCTACTAAGTCCTTGTCACATGGGTTTATTATTCTATTGGACATACCTACAGAAATGTTGGCTGTTCATTTATTGTTTATTTCATGTGAAATAATTGAAATAGCTATTTCTGATGGTTTCCACCATTTTTGGCCCCTAAAACACGAATTAGGTACGCTCCTTTTTTTTCAATTTATCTTTGATCATTGGTAGTGCCATTTAATCGTCTTAATCCACGTGTTGATACTACTTCCACTGTTATTATACAAATTGATGGTGATTTCAGACGACTCCCCAGGTTTTTGACTCATAAAAAATCAATTTTGGGAGCTGAACATTTGGTAGAACCTCTATTTTCTACTCTGGTCAAAATCGACTTCATATTCGGTCTTGTGGTCCCCAAAAACATGGAAAACGATACCTCAAAAGCTCATGTTGCTAACATGTTATTAAAACACAAGAAGTACCTATTTTTACACACATTTTCACTCTTAACACCCCTGGGTATATTCCGATCGGGCTGAAAAGTTTCGGGACACAACTAGGGCCCAAATGTAGCATGTGTGCGAAAGAACGACTTTTTTAGACCAAAAATAAAGCCGGTACACGTGATACGGCGTACGGCGGACGGACATTGTATTTTTGGAATCTATGCACCTTGAAACGTAAAAGAACACATTTTGAAGGGGTGTTATACAAATTTTTGCTGAGCGATTACACAGGTGTATTATTCACAGAATAATAAACCAAAACCAACCTCCTTCGGTTCGACTAGGAAGCTCGTTTCGAGGCTTTGGCTCGGATGCAGCCAGTGCGATTTGGCACCGCACCTTCGATGATCGACGAATTCCGCAGTTTGCGAAAAACCTTCACTTAGATAGTCGCACAGTATTGGCTATGAAGCCAGTTTTTCATAAGTTGCGGTTCGTAAAAATTCATGTGGGACCAGTTGGTGGCTGACCCACATCTGCCTGCACAATGTCAGCAACAGGGTCATCGTTTCGTATGAGTAGGTACATATTTAATGGGTTTTTTCAAGGAAAAACAACACATGCAGGTACAGGGCAGTCCGAGAAAAACATATCGGTTAAATTTGACGCCGATTGGTCTTTTTAGGGTGGGAAACGAAATTCGACGTTTTTCCGTACAGTCATTTCGCACGGAAATCGAAATCGACTCAATTCTTGAAATCTACGTCGAAATTCACGTTAATAGGCATCAGCCTCCTAGACAACACCACAGATTTTGCATCCTCCGAAAACTTCGAAAAACCGGTATTTTATTATATTAAAACTTTTTCTTACTATTAGGAGCAAATTCTAGTGGTAGACATGTTTTGGACACTGATTCACAAGTTGGAACCCGAAACGCCAACTGGGGTTTTAATTTATTTTTATTTTATTTTTTATTAATTAATACGGCATAAGCCAATTTACAGAGAAGTGCAAGAAGATTTTTTGTTACATACCAATCCCATGTTCCATTTGCTGCCCACAACTACCTCATGCGTCGTCCATTATGCTGCCTGCCACGTGAAGCTAACGTCTCTCATTGCACTCTAAACTGTCAGCGTTTTGAATTTTGATACCAGTGATGTTAACATTTTACCAGTACCTATTGTAATCTTATTGGTTGACTATTTTATTTTTGGTATGTAATAAATCTTCTTGCACTTCTCTGTAAATTGGCTTATGCCAACTTGTTCTGCTGGAATCTTCAATTTATAAGTGAGGAAACGTAGAAACTTACGTTGGACCCTCCCCAAAGGATATTATTATTGTTATTATTTATTTATGTATATACAGTCATAATGTTTTACATGGAGTTAGCCATTTTACAATGTATATCAGAACCTAATTTTCAATCAATCAAGTATTTTTTATGCAGCGCCTATTGTACCTCTCTTATGCAACAATCAATACATCAGTCCTCAAAAAATTGAAATATAAAATAAGGTTGTCCTCTACTAAATCATTTTTCGCAACAAGATCAGTAAGGTCGTAATGTCACACAGTAGTCACTCATCACTTCACAATAAGTAGCTGTGGGCGAGGATGAGTAGAAACTTACGTTGGACCCTCCCCAAAGGATATTTATGTACTTCGTGATACGGGGACCAGTCTGGGCTTGCGCATTCCAATATTGGGCGAACCAAAGGCCTAACAGCAAGAGAGCGTCAACTGATGTAAAATCCCGCGTACACCTCTCGAGAAAGCCAAAAGCTTTCAGACCGCCTCTCAAAGCGGTAGTATCCACACGATCATGTACGCCTTTTGTGCCTAACTACCAATATTTCCAACTCTGCCTCTGGACCGCCTCTCCGCCTTTGCCAACTGACCGATTTTCTCTGATCATGTAGAGGGGTGGGGGGGGGGGGGGCTGTGGAGGGCTCCCAGGACAAGTCAAATGCAGTGGCAGTGCGTGGGCTCTGAAAACGGTGGGGCACCAAACCAGAACACAAAACCAAGAGATTTGTCTACAAAATACCTCGGGGCAACAATAAACACACTTCCCTTATTTACTGATAGATATTCAGCTAATTCTCTTTTAATCAACACTATCGTCGTACGAAAAGTCCACAATTTCTACTGCAAATTAGCCAACGAATTCATGTGTTATAAAAATATAGTAAACTAAAATACCTATAACAAAAAAAATGACCCGTTGGCCGGTACCTACTTGAATGGAGAAGCTATTGACCTGAAGCTAGGTAGTTATCAGTGTGTTAGGACGCCGATCACTCCACAAGACCCCAAACAGCAAACAGTACAAAATACACGTATGTACCACGAATACAAATCTGTCATCAGAACCGGACCGAACGAAAAACGCGCTCAGTTTGACGTAAAAAATTAAAAACTGACAACTGATTCAACAGAGAAAGCGAATATAATTCACAACAAAAACAAGTCAGAAGAGGAAGAAGAAGCATCTCGTATGGAGATGACGAATCGAATGCACAAGGAGAAAAAACGCAACCTCTAACCACCACTGTCGGCATGAAGAATGTTTCTTCGCGGCACACTAAACAAAACAACAACTACAAATTGAATCGAAGGGATCGAATCGACTGTGAAAACGAACGATTTTGGAGTAGAAATCAGATTTTGGGGACTGGGCCCAATGTGGGCGTGGCAAACAACATTTTTACTCTACTGGGCATGGGCGGATGGGCCACTTTTCTCAGTTGCCATGGCGACACCAGGTCCCAGGACCTGCCATTTTCAAGAGCCTCGGTTTCGATTTCGATTGCAGGACATCGATTACTGTCACTTTATTTCAATAGCATGCATAGTCTGTGGAGAACACCATGGATGATCTACCATAATATTGAATATCCATAGAATTTCCATTCCATAGCCAGAGAAATCTGGCGAGTCGCTGTTGAACTTTGTGAAAAATTCTAGACGTACATACTGTGTAGGGAGGGAAATTCAAATGCCAACTGAACAATGGAGTTTTTTTTAAACTTACCTATACCTACCTATACAGTGTTTTTGGGTGCCGGGGCAGTGGCCCAAGTGGCCTCATGGACGCTACGCCCCTGGTCAGATGATCACTTGCTACCCTGTCTGCTGGACTTTGGGGAGGAAAATTGTTATAAACGTATTTCGTTTGGCATTCCCTGCTTGTAAGAGCCTTCGCCCTTCTCAATGAACCAGTCACTCGGACTTCAAAGGTGCCTAATGGATTCTGTCCTAATTTCTCTCTATGCACAGCAGCGGATTCTGGGGCCTTTCTCTTAGTCATTTTCTTTATCTTGGTCTCTCGCAAAATTCGCCTTATCGTTAAATGAAGTAATACATTCAGTTAGGTAATTCATTATTCTTTTTACCCCTGTAGGTATATGGTGATATGTTCATTTGATCTGTTGATTAATTTCACCTTCACCTTGTTTGTTTTTTTTTAATTTTTTATTTGTTTAAATACGCCTTTGGAGTCTGTATGTCGATTAATTGTTTATGGCATGTACCTACCCATTGTAATAATCATGATTTGTACAATAAAAAAATTTACTCTATATTTATATATTTTTTCAAGGATTAGGTAATTTCTTATTGTCGATATAAATGGATGGATGTCAGACCAAGCGACATGTATTAATTGGAAAGCCAATATTTCCACTCGTTGCCGGAACTTGAGCCTTCTCGAAGTAATAAAGCTCCAGAGTGAGAGGAAACCAAGTCCCGAGAAAACTGCCGGAGGGGGGTCAAGATGTGAAAGCCAACGGGGTCAACTTGGTCGCAAAAGTAACTTCGACTTGGAACAACAACCGCAACCGTCCTCCACTCCCTAACCTTCCTCCATGTCCACCCGCCCCAAGGGCTAATGGACTCTGTTCACGATCTCTCGATGAGATGAAGCCCTCGATTCCTTCCTTGTGACTTGTTGTTGTTGGTTTTCTCCTTTATCCCCCTTTTTCCTCCATCTTTAACCAGAGACCGGCGGTCTTCTTTCTCTCTTATCACGATACCCAGTGCGGAAATCTAGAGCGATTTCTGGTTCGATTCCCTTCTCCATGGGTTCACGAGAAGGAAGGCAAGTTGAGGCTTTGGAGATGACGTGCTTCCCAGCTTCTCGGTCGTTAATCTCCCTGTTCTACTTATGTTCAACTCCTCCTCCAGCTTGCAGTTGTTTGCCTCAATACTTTCAATAATGGCTGTTATTTTTATGCGCTTAAAATATAGGAAAGAGTTTTCACTCATCCCTTGTTTCAAGGTTTTTCATAGATTTTTATTAATACAAGTTACAATATTAAAGAAAGTTGTGACCACAGATAGGTATTTTACCCATTAAAAATTGTACCAAATTCAGTGGTAAATTTGGTACAACATTTACAACGTTCATGCATTCAAAATCTCCAACAGAAACTCGTGGTTTTTCTTCATTCAATGTTTGCTCAGATGTACGTAGAAAAAATTCTCAGAATGGAACCTACTTTCATTCGAAAATGGGAAAGGCATATAAACAGACGTTATGGGTACTCCTCATTGGTGGAAACTTCGAAAAATCATAGAAAAAGAATACTATTATTGTGGCACAGGGCGGTTGGTGTCAAAATTCTTAGGTTAGAGTCTACTTTCGTTAAAGTAAAAATAAAAAATAAAAAAATAAAATGCGCATACCCCATTATGTATACTATATGACAGCGAACTGATATTAACATGCATTCATATTTCGTCAGTATTAATTTGTCTGTCAGAATTTATGGTCTAAAACGGAAACGTCGGCCTTGTACTACTTCAGTACATAACGCATATAACACCACATTCACGGACCTTTCTCCTTTGTCATACATCCAGAATAAAAGGTATCTTTGTCCTTTGAGGCGATTAAAACTGGTAACCGATAAAGGTTTCCATCAACGGAATAATTGTGTTCAGGTGGCGTGTTCCCGATTCCTCCGTTTCACAACCACGGTAAACCTACCTGTAGTGTTGTTTCCACCGGAAAGTTTCTTCAAATCCACCGGTTTCTAGATACTTCCAGCTTTGCTCAAACGTGCAATATGAGACCGATTAGCGTTACAGTTCGAAAATGGGTCTTGAACTTTTTGCTAATTTTGAGCTAAGAACTTACTTAGCCGGGGTGTTTTTCTCGGTAGATAACTTCCTGGAGCCTGTGATCGACGATGTTATGTAATTAAATAAAAATGGCTCAAAATATTATTTGAACTATCCAATTTAAATCATTAATAATAATGATTTATATTATAATCTATAAGGTTATTTTAACGTATTAAATAATAAATAGGTACAAAACTAATTGCGAAATACAGTTTACAGGAGGCAGTGCCCCCTTCCCTCGCGCCACGCTCATTATAAACGACATCGTGTTCTGATGATAGAAAAATATACATGTATGGTCCTGTGTGAATCGTCAGACATCGTTCTTAATACTTAGTAGTCATCTTACTACACAAAGGTCCCACTATAAAACGGACACACCGTCAAAAACCTACTGTAAAACAATGAAAGCATAAATTATGTTGATTTCACTTTTCGATTTATTTTCAGCTTTGGGCAGAATATTTGGTCCACATCCTTCGACAACAGGCTAAAATTTATTGGTGGCTTGGGATACTGGGAAACACGGAAAAAAGGATTACCTTTCTTCAGTGGTCTTCCAGTGGTGTATGGTGTATACCTACTGTATGTATACTGTATACCGCCATTTCAATTGCTGATAATGTTGAATGCAGTGCATTGTGATACCTCTATAATAACTCGGCGTTGTCCTCCTTTTGAAATTCGGAAAAGACATGTCCTCCATTCCTTTGCATTTTTTGGTAACGTCGTCAAATTTCTTCAAATCTGTGATGTACCTACGACCTGCTTACCTACCGTGTAACCACAAAAGGAAAGTAAGAGTACTGAAAAAAGTAGACTTTAACGAAAAGAGGTAAAGTAGGTGTACTCTGGCCACTTTCTTGGCGGACTTGTATTTCAGTTTTTGCTTGAATACAACGCTCATGTGGTGCAGAATGCTTGTAATTACCATAAATGGTTGAGTGAGAGGAAGAAGAAAGAGAACAAAGCTAACACATTTTACTGTTAGCTTTGTATTATGCATTCAAGGTCAGTTAATCTCGAAGCCAATTTGAACTTCCGCCACCGGTGCATCGTTAAAACGCTGTTGTCACATTGAACTAAGTGGAAATGTGGAACCAGCAACTTTCTTGCGAAGTAATCGCAATAGTAGGAATCCGTACGCCCAAATAATTTCAGGACAGGAATTTCAACTGGAAACCCAGTTGAGCTGCGGGAGTCTTTTTGCAAAAACGTGATGACAGATCGAACCCGCATTCTTGTACGAGTGGTGGAATGAGCGATCGGAGGGAGTTGTGGAGCTTCCTGGAACCTTGACCCTGTGGCAGGCGCGGGCTTTCACTCAAAAGTGGTTCACCTCAAGCGCTGCACCGGACTTACGTAAGTCCCCGCTCGTACTGCGGCTGCGCCGGACTCCGTGTGCCGACCTTTTCCAACGACAGACGTTTCGAGGGTCCGTTCGGGACCTAAAGCTTCAGAACGTGACCTCTCGTGACGTGAACATTTGAATCCTGAAGGGGTCCGTCTCAGAGGGGAACCGTACGTGTGCGCGCGGGTGATAAAATTCAATTAGAAATATAGTTCAGAGCCTGAAGATGACAATGAACCAATACGGCACCCTTCTTCGGGATGAAGATATGGAATGGCTTTCGTGGTAGGTACTGCAAGCTAGCGATCCTCTGAGGGGTCAGTGAAGGGTTCTGCTGGTGTCTGCGTCAATGGTTGGTCGGCAGGAATGGAGCGTGCGATAATCCTTGAGCTTTTTTCTCAATTCTATAGGATGACTTATGAAGGTATAGAAAGAAAGAAAGCCATTTATTCGAAGACGAGTGTACATAGACGTTTCATCTTTTACAAAATCCGATCACCGTAGCCCGTAGGCCTGGGTTGGTCTAAATTTAGCAAAAATACAAGTCACAAAAGATACGTTTTTTAAAAAGTCAAGTAAATTACATAATTTTATCTCTAATGAAAGAAAAATACCGTAATTATGGTTTCTATTCTTATTCAGGTAGGTATCTACCTCTTTAAAATTATAATATACATTCCAATTTCGTGTTCTTGAATGCATAACCTTTATTTCTAATTGTCTCTAAAAGAATAGCAAAATCATGTAGTTTTCTCCTTCCTCTCGATGAATCGTAACAGGATTTAGTTATGGTGGGGTAATAGTATTAAAACACAGACATCAGACAATGATAGGGCAGCAGAAGTCTATTGTAATTGACTGCAATAGGTCTAGGAGTACTTGAGCTCTTGGATCAAGGGCCATCATCTATAGAACCAGATCTCTCTGCAATACATGTACTGGGTCTGGCTTCGCCAAGACATCGTGAAATTCCTCATCCGATAAGCCGCTTCCGTTTGATTTCCCGAAGTGTAGGACAACGCGCGAAAAAATGGATTACGTCCTCATCTTCGCCTGTGTTGCGTAGGGCGCAACGCGTCGCAGTTTCGGGTCCCCATGGCATGTGATGAGGAGTACCCGTGACTTCCGTTTACGCTACTTTACCATTTTTAAATGAATGTAGGTTCCATCCCAAGAATTTTGAGACCAACCGCACTCTCCTACGATGGATACTTCTTTTTCTATGAGCTTTCAAAGTTTCGGCAACAAGTGGCGTCATTCCACCTCTTTCGCCAGGGCGGGAATATGGCCTGTGGGATATGTTTATTAACAATAACGCCAATTAATCCATTAGTAGTGCTGATTGGATGCTGCTAATTGATAACGTATTTCTATAAAGATTAAATCATATCACCCCCCCTTTAAATCACATTACTGTCCTCCAGACGTGGATCATGTGTAACACAGAAAATAAGACAGCAGGCTCCCCCCAGGAATCAGATGTGGTTGGGATGTGTTGTGTTTCCAAATTCTTTGTTTTCACTTCAACTTTGACGTTTCGTAATGATGTACAGCTCATTTCCCTGAGAATTGTGTAATGATATCACCCATGCTGTAGCTAAATTTTATGATAACTGAAAGAGCTCCGAAAGGCAACTGAAAGAGCTCCGAAAAGCAATGATGAGGGGGGAAAGGATTTAGCTGTAGCTAAATTTCGATATTATTTTGACGATTAGTAATGATGTACTACGTTCAGCTCATTTCTCTGGGAATTGTATAAATCACCCGTGATGTAGCTAAGTTTTTTTTTTTGTGAAAAGAAAGATTAAATGGTGAATTAGAAGCAATAAAATAAGGCGCGATTCAGGAAGTTCCGAGTTTTCTTGTTCGACATCTTTGGTTTGTAATTGGAAATTGGTAACGAGGCAAATATATGCCAGAAATGATATTGAACCCAAGCCCGAAAGAAATTAGATTTGAATTCTGCAGTTGTGTGAATCCGCAGCAAAGGACGTCTTGGAAATCATCCCACGCCTCCCGTTTATCCCTCATTAGATTCCAAGTTCGGAAATAAGAAAAGCCCAAAATAAAAGATTCCAGAGATGTTGTGGATTTGTGTGTGTGTGTGTGTGTGTGTGTGTGTGTGTGTGTGTGTGTGTGTGTGTGTGTGTGTGTGTGTGTGTGGGTGTGTGTGTGTGTGTGTGTGGGTGTGTGTGTGTGGGTGTGTGTGTGGGTGTGTGTGTGTGTGTGTGTGTGTGTGTGTGTGGTGGGAGTTTTTTCTCTCTCGAAAGGCCCCATCGGAAGTCTTCGCCCTCCAGGCGGTTTGTTGACCCAGGGGGCGTCCAGTTCCAGTCGGTAATAATGGGAGGGTTCCAGTGCGCGCATGTCCGATCTGCAAGTTCGGAGTCGGCCGTTGTTTTTGCGAGAGGTTCAGGCCCGAGTCTGTTCCCACAGACGGGTTGGCGGACGCCTTGGAATGCCTGCCCAACTGCCTCCTTCCCATCGCACCTTTTATTCATTCACGCCCGGTAGCAGGGCGAAATGGCCCGAGGGGGCGGTCTTTTGTTGGAGGATGATCCTTCAGCCAAACAAAAATCAACTACGATCTCTGTGGTGCTAACTTAGCGACGTTGAAGCGAAAGTAGAACAATGGTAATATGTAGGTTTCAAAAATGATTTGAGGCTCATCTAACAAGGTCCACTGACGGTTTAGCCTCTTGAAGTGCAAGTGCGTTTGCCTCCTGAGTACCTGTACGTAACTAATACATGTGTGTACTAAAATACTTGCACTAGTCGTCTGTGGTTCGACGGAACAATGCGATGTCTGTAAAAGCTCGGAAATCAAAGACTCGACGCTCAACAATATGAAGGTAGTGAATCGAATGGAACAACGTTCCCAGGGACTTTTTCTTAATTGTACAGGAACCTTAAAAAATGCCCCAGTTAAGTAATTATTACCACTTTTTTAGGTAAGATAATGGTTCCACTACACATGTTTCGGGCTTCCCCAAGAAGATTTTCATAAATTCATCGAATTTATTTATGCACCTTATGTGGTAAGCCATCTTGCAATGTGGGAAAAACAAAAAATAACCCTTCGCTTACCACCAATTTATTCAGTACAGAGCTTTTCACTCAACTTCTGAGCATCCAACAACTCAACTTTCTTGGATGCTCAGAAGTTGAGTGAAAAGATTTGTACTGAGTAAATTGGTGGTAAGCGAAAGGTTTATTTTTTGTTTTTTCCACATTGCAAGATGTTCATACTTTCCCGGATGAAAATATGTTTATCCAATCCTATAAAGCTTAGTTGCTGAATACTGTAGTGTAGAAACGTTCCATCTGACATTTTTCTGAGCATAAAGAACGTTTTTACACTCTATATATGTATATCCTATCATACTCCATTTGTGCAAAAAGAACATTGTTAATATCTACTGTCATAAAGAAAATTTCTTTAAATACAGTAAAATACACATTCTCCATCCACTGTGAAGTGGAAGGGAATGTGAGGCTGGAGGGGGTTATTTTTATGAATGTAAAGGAGTATGTACTTAAATTCTTCAAAAGTGCGTAGCAGATAACGGTGTCACAAAAAACCTGCCTTTTCCAGAACTGTAAAACTGTATTAAAACTTTTTATAGGAACCAAATTCACTACCGCAACTTCTTATCACAACAGTAGGTGCGGTCAAATAACTGATGATGTGAAAGGTCGAATCTCTCGAAAAAGGTCGAAAAGCTTTCATGGGACTAAAAGAACTTGGAGAATTCACAACATGTCTTTGTTAAGGGGAAAAAATTCATTCTTCCAGAAGTAGGCAACATGCGACTTCACGATAGGAGATGGAGAAGGAACGTTTTTACACTCACCGGAGTAGGAGGCTTCTTTCCATATTTTCCCACTCCTTTTTGGGTTGAATGTGGTTTTCCGCCATTCCTCAGTACTTTAGCCTTCATCTAATTCCAGCTGGAGTGGTCCACTTCACGTTTACGACCTCTGTTTAGTTGGTTTACGAGAGAATTTGTTGGAGAAAACTGAGGGGGTTACGCCATGACGAGGAGAAGGAACGTTGTTGCACAGAAAAATCACTTCGAAAAAAAGATAAGCAAATAGTTCGGAAATTGCCCGCTAGACCTCACCACATGATGGAGCAGATCAAAAGGAACGTTTCTACACTGAACTCCGCGAATTTTTGTCTTCAGGAATGTTATTCCATTCATCCCTTCAGTTACTTACAGTAGAACTTCGATAAGTCGAAGAAAAAAAAAGTTTCCATTCCGCAGGGATGGGAATGGGTGTTCCCCATTACACAGCTATTGTAGCGACAGCACCCTCTGTATGTTCGCAAATGTGGAACCAGTTCCAATGGATTTTCGATGTTTATCTATGCAATTTATGCTGTATGGTTCATCCGAATAAGTCATTTCATGCTGGCCATATTGAAGATACGTGGAAGCTATGGTGCGCCCAGTTTGGCTTGAAGAGTAACCACCTTCTTCTTCTTCTTCTTCTTCTCCTCCCTCATCTTTTCTATTCTGTTTTCTGCCTTCTTTGGCGATTGTCACCCCCTATTTTGTGGATTCTTGCCCATTTAATTTCTAATCTTAGCTTTTGTTTTACTTACCATTTTGTTCTGATAATAATATTATGAAATGCAAAGTAATTGTAAGCTGTAATGGGTTAAATGTAATTTTAATGTACTGTTGTATTATGGGGCTCTGCCCTAAAGCATTGTAAATAAAGAAATTTTGAAGTTTAAGGGCTCCAGCCTCAATCTCGGTGCTCCGGGGTGCCCTCACTGTCTGAACACGTTAGGTAGGTATGATGTTTACATTTGAGCGTCTTGATAACGACACAAGAAGTGAATAGTGTTCTGTCCACACACCGAGCCACGTTTTCCTCAATAGTTCGATTGGCGCGGATAACAAGAAGGAACCTGTCAACTAGCGAGGTAATGGGATCTGGGGCCCAGAGGTTGGTTATTACCGCCTTTGCAAGCTCAACACGTTCAGGCGCCGGGGGGTGTCCGATGTCCGTGACACCTCGAGGCGTACCTTGTGTTCGCTAAGAAAACGAAACTGCTTGTAAATGGCTGAGACAATCACCCTTGGCATGAATCATCAGCCAGTGAAGTAAATGAATATGCTTTGCAATATTTTCACCCAGAAAAAGCCCAGTTCATAGTCCAAACTGAAGCATAACAATCAATCAGGACCACGTGAATACGAACCGTGGGTGTATGGTAGGTACCTGTCAGTCAGTAGGTATCTTATCTATAGATTTTAGTTCACTGTTACCTACACTAACAAATATCTTCCTTCACCGAACCTTTCGAGTTTTGAAATTTCAGGCTTCACATTTCTTTCTGACTGCAAAAATACTGACTTGTTGAGAATAATTGAGACGGTGGTACCTGTCGTTTTCTAATACGCAGGTTCCTAGCTTAAAACGGAAATAAAACATACAATTTCTTCATCCTAATTTTTTTTAGCTCACAATTCCTATCAGATTTTCTCGATTCTTTCTTCAATTGAGTCGGTTCGGGTCAATTTCGCAACTTGTGGGAAATAAAATTCTAGTAGTAGCAACTGCAATAATATGCCTTACTCGGCAATTTTTTTCTTTTCTTAAATCATTATCCCCCTCACTCATACACGACTCACAGTTTCAACTATCTCGGCAAAAGTATCGTGCATTCCCAACATGCACTTCCCGCTCTAACCGGTTCCCTTGCCACGATAATTTCACACTTTTTCCAACCTTGGTGCAAACGCTTCCAAAGCCCCATACCACCTAACATCATTATTATAAATAAACCGACGTTCATCCTCCTCATTCAAAAGAGATACTTTTACTCGTTAGAAAACGGTGCCGTCACGTTTTTGACGCTTCTTCGATAAACCGGTGTTTATCGGTGACAGCTCTTTCAAAAGACATGTTTTTTTTCCCCGTCTTTAAAGTTTTTTTCTTCCTTTTTCGCTGCATGAAACTTCAATTTACGCTGAAAGCGGTGTTTAGTATCGCGACTCGAATAGGAATAATTAACCACAAACTGTTGGGTGTTTGGAGGTTGATAGGATGTTGGAAAGCTTACTTTAGTAGACTTCCAGTTCCAGTTCGACTGATCGGTAGGTATAGGATTTCTTCTCGACCATCTCTCCAACAGTGTAACCCCTAGTTGAAACGTCTATTAGCTGAAAGTGATTGGATTAGGTAGTTCTCTTTCAGGAAGCGCTAGAAGGGCCAATTAGGAATTTCTGCTGCACTAATATTCATGAAGATGTTTATAATTAGACATGCTTGAAGCAGTAGGTACCTAGGTGTATTATGCGTGGTATTCATGGGTGCTGGCTGATATTAGTTCGTGAAATAGAGAGGGAGCGAGTTTCTGACAGTATGCTGTATAGCTTGATAGTGAGTGTAATTGTTTGACGATATTGGAATGGTGATTTTAGGTGTATATGAACAAGAAAATTCAACAGGGGAAGTACATAGTTTCAGCAGGTTTTACTCGTTATCATCCAATATAATATACGTTGCACTCACACCATATTTTTGCTTCCGAGTCAGCAACGCAGCGGAAGCTTTGTTTTCACTTTCGAAATGAAAAATTTTTTGTGCTCCAAAATCAAAATTTCCACTTGCATTTTGCGTTTCAGGGCCTCCTGAACAATTTGGTTTCGTGTCTGTCCGTCTGTCTGTCCACATTTCCTTGCCACAGCCATAGCTTCCACAATTTTGATCCGATGTCAATAAAATTTGCAGGGATTGTGTGGGTTTACCGCTGGATGGTTCCCTATCAGTTTCATCATAATCGAATCAACGGATAGCCTCTGCGCAGCCGCTGACGAGATTTTCTTGTTACGGTCATAACTCCATAAATTTTGAACGGATTTTGATCAGATTTTCAGGGATGATGCGGGTAAGGTCCCTTGAGGTCCCGTACGACATTCATCATGATTGAATAAATTCCAAACGTCGAGCATTCCAGATCATAGAACTATAAACCTGGAAGGGCCTCTGCGTTGACGAATGAAATGACGGGCTCTGCACCCTGCTCAGCTGATGTGCTAAATTCTCTCCTGTTCAACCTAGGAATAATTCCGTTAATTAATCTAAATCTTTGTTAATTAATCCGTTAATTAATCTCAATCTTTATGTATGAAAATTTAATGGTGACATACTGTGAAGGCCACGAGAAAGCTTCTGTGCCATGTCCTTGGCAGTGTATTTTGATCAGTATTATTTTACTTTCGTTGCCTACAACAAATCCTCAACATTGTGGAAGTTCCGGAATTAAGAACTTCTTACCAACACGAGCGCATAACAAAAACATCGTTTATATAGCTAAGTCTGTATGTACCTGCTTGAATTAGATTAAGTATGTACCTACTTGAGATTAAGTTTGTTCACATCATGGGGGAAAAAACATGATAAACCCAAAATATCAGAAATCGAAAAAACCTGGTACCTGCTGCGCAAAAAACGCGACGCTTGGAAAACATGGCTTTATATTTTGAGTCGCTTGCAAACCTGCTGTACCTACCGAAATACTAAGTATTTAAGTATTTAATTTAACTATGTAAGTCTTACATTGCGGATGCCATCAGGACCAAAAGGTGCGTAGTGCTTACGATTGGAATATGAACCGATTATCATACCCGTACTTGTATTTATAATGTGAATATATCGTGCCCTGCTCATGAGCGCTGGAAGGTCTCTAGCGTGTGGAGATAAGGGAGCTTATCATTGTATAAGGTTACTTTATTCTCCGACTCCTCGTTGGTTTGGGTCGTTTTGAAACCTATTCAGTTCGACTAAATTGTCATTGGCTCCGTAATAATATCGCAATACTTTGAACTAATCTACTTTGAAACACGCGACGTCCAACTAATGAGATTTCGATTGTTGTTACTTCTCGTGGTTTCTTACGAAGAACCATTTTGGGTATACACGTAATCCGTTCGTGAATTCAGACTTCCGTAGTTGTTATATATGTACACTTGACGCTCATTTCTCGAGTAATGAAATTATTTTCTAACATCCACAAAGGGAAAAATCATACCTATTATTACATCAGAAAGTAAACGAATGGTAATTACAGTTGAACCCAACACTTTCAGCTCCGTCCGCACTTTTTTCAAAACGCTCTTCGACTCCCGTTCCCACAGTTACGGGAACTCATTTGACCAAAACGCAGCACCCCAGGGGTTTTTGTTAGGGATAATTGACCAATTAGTGTTTACAGGGGCATTTTCCATTTTTTGTTAGGTGTTTCATCTTAATAAAATATGGGAGCATCCAAAAGCGTTTTCCGGAATCGAACTGTAACAGTTTCAGCTCAACTCAGTTGTAGTCAGTTATGCAGTTTATTTATTTATTTACTGATCATACGGGCAAGCCCATGTACAGCAACATATTTATATAAAGTCCATCAGCACAGTAATGCTGAAAGGTACAAGAAAATTATAGCGTAAAAGCAATAAAGTTATGTTGTAGTTTTTGCATTGTAGATAGGTAAGTTTTTGGAATGCTTACATACTTACAGTCCACATAACACATTTGTTTACTTGTCTACTTGTTTAATTGAAACGTGAATAGAGAAAATAAAACATTTATTACAGTTGTTGTTTACCCGCCGAGAGTTTTAGATAGGTCGTAGGTGTATTTATAGTATTATTAATAATTTATTGTCATGAGTATACGCTTTAAAAATCACCCAACCATGACGATGGGGGGGGGGGGGGGGTGAGCGATAATATTAACCATTGTTCTGAAAAGTGTGCTTTTATTGGTTTATTATTCTGCGAATAATACGTGTATTCGCTCAGCAGAAAAATTTTCGAACACCCCCTCAAAAAGTTTTCTTTTAAGGTACGTAGATTTCAAAAATGTCCAAAAATGCAATGTCCGTCCCCCGTACGCTGTATCATCCGCATCTGGGTGAACAATGGGTGTAAAAATAGGGTTTTTGGTGTTTTAGTAACATGAGCTTGTGAAGTACACCGTTTTCCATGTTCTTTAGGGCGAGCAGACTGAATATGCAGTAGATTTTGAAAAACTAGCTAAGAATTGAGGTTCTAACAAAGTTTCAGTCTTAAATTTGCCTTCAGTTTTGTTCTAAAATCGTCGTTCTTCCGCACACAGCTCCATTTGGGTCCTGGTTGTGCTCCGAAGCTCGGCAGCCCGATCGGAATACACACAGGGAGGGGGTGTTATGGTTGAAAAATTGGGTTTTCGATTTTTTTCTTTCTTTCTTTTTAAATATATTTTGGTGAACATGAGTTGGTACCTTTTTCCGCGTTTTTAGGGCGAGGAGACCGAATATGAAGTCGATTTCGACCAAAGAGTCGAAAATTGAAGTTGTAACTAAGTTTCAGCTTCCAAAATTTATTTTTTATGAATCAAAAACCTGGAAAATTGTCTGAAATTGCCGTAAATTTGAATAGTAACACTAGAAGCAGTGTTAACAGGCGAATCAAGACAGTTGAAAGGCACTGTCAATGATCAAAGATAATTTGTCAAAAATAGGAGCCTAATTCGTGTTTTGGGGGGCCAGAATTGGTGGAAACCGTCAAAAATAGCCATTTCAATTAATGCTCATGAAAGAAACAATAAATGAACAGCCACCTTTTCTGTAGCTATGCCGTAGGACAAGGAATTTGCAGTTTTATTTTTATTTTTTTTATTTTTATAATTAAAGCAGATTCTATCCTGAGAATTTTGGCACCAACCGCACTCTCCTACGATAGGTAGTCCACCTGCCAGGGGGATCGAGTCATTTTGATACGTTTGTTCTTCCTTTTGAAAGCCTATTTCATATTGATTGGTCCTACGTTATATCTTTGGTGTTACTGCATCATACTTCATACAGTCACGAATTGTTCGACCCGTTCACCCTGCCCCCAAATTATATCCCCTCGCTGTATGTGTGTTACAATTTGTCGAGTTCTATATTTCTGTTCCAGGTTACCACTAAAACAATGGGCAGTTCTGTATTATGTCGTCATTTTATTAGTGTATGCGGATTTTGTATCTTTAAATTTTACTGAATCCCTTGACAGGCCTTGTGTAATATTATTGATTATTGGTTGTCGTTGCTGAGGGCCCACATCCTGCGGTACGTTTCTACATTGTCCACAGGGTGTTTTTTTTTCTTCTTCGCACAATAGAACTTTGGAGTCCCCTCAGGTTCGTCTGGGCAGGCAGGTACAGGTACCTCTGACTCATCCTATTCACCGATCTGTCACCTGCTCATCTGTTGTTGGGGCTATTACTGGAATTTGGAAGGAGCCTGTACCGGCTATAGATATATATACAGGTATATATACGTATATATATTTATGCTACCGGCTAATATCAACGGATGCAATCAGCAGATGCCTTCATACTGCTGGTTCCAATGCAGCCTGTACCGAATGTCAGCTCCTTAAATCGATTTGGCCTGGAGATCGATGAGCTCAATCAGCAAATTTCTTTAGGAGTATTTCCAGTGCCCAAGACGAAATTTTCTCTCGAACTCCTGGGGTTCGACACATTGAAAAGAGCGGTCGTGGTCTCAGAAGAAATTTTCTCACAGTTCAGCCATAAATGATGATCCTAGAGATAGTTTCGGAGCCATGCATTTTGTTTGTTCTACCTCTTATCACATTTCAGTAGGATTTCTGGAGAAGGTCGTTTTTCAAGCTCCTCGCAGTATCCTTTTGGAGTTCTCGTGAGTTTCTCGGGTTCAATATTTTCGGAAGGTGCGATCATTTTAGCTTATGTAGCGGGTTCCTCTCAGTTACATACAATCAGCTGAGTAGGTCTCTTGTTGCTCTACTAGGGCACGAGATGAATCCCCAAATCCCCAAGCCAAGTTTTGGAGGTATAGTCACATTCGAAAATGGTTTCTGCACATCAGCGATAGTGCTATTGGCGATTACTTGTAAAGAGTAAATACAGATGATATAGTATTCGCTAGACACTACAAAAATGGATGTCCGACCATCTCTGGGATAGAGTGTACAGGTGGCGGTAGACTCCATTTTCAGCCTTTAACAAAAAATCTTACGTTTCGTGCCTGAGAAATTTCAATGTTTTTTTGAAAAAGAAATTATTTCCGGTCGTTCCAGGACGGCAGACGCCAGACGGATCGTGAGACACATAAAGGCACAAAGTTGACGGGGTGAGAAAGCATTTCATTAGGGTGCACACAGGACTTGAGGTTGAGTGGATGCGTGGGAACGCACCGACTAATTAAATATCATTGTGATCACTTTGCGTCGTTGGAGGAAGGAATATTCAAGAAGCGTTTAGTGTTGAGGCGTGCCTTGCATAACTCACGGACACAACGCCCATGAAACCGGCACCTCGGTGAACGTTCTCCTTCAGTAAAAAGGAAAATTAAAAAAATCCGAAAAGTCACCAGGCTACCTATCCATCCAATCAGCATCTTGTATAGGATAGTACGAGTAGATCTTTCTACAGTAATTAACATCAATGATAAAATTGAATGCCACGGTATCATTAGACTAGAATGCCAAGGAAACTTGAAATCGAACCGACTTCAGAAAGATTTATCCCGGGTACGTGCAAATGGATGGTGGTTGAAACTCATTCCTCAAAAATGGTTGGTGTGTCTTTGGAACCCTGACACCAAGTTTGGTGTAATACGAAACAGCGCTTATTATTCGCTATGGGGTCGTATCCGTTCAATAATAGATTGCTTACGGCCACATACTTATGCCGTTATTCTGTGATGTATCCATCCACTTGGAGGAGCTCCACCATGAAGTTCTTCCGAATCTTCTCCACACCCGTTTATCCTAAGCCTCGCATACAGTAGTGCTAGGCCATAATATGTGGGGGATGTGCTGGACGGCGATATGAAGGAATTTGGGCGCCGGAATTCAGCGGAACAGCGGGCAGGTAAGGCTAATTTGAAACGCTACCGAAGACTCAGAAATCAAGACCACTATGGAGCTCTGGCTATACAAAGATGGCTGCCAGTCCGAATGTTAGTTGGATATTTTGTGGCAGTTCCAGGCTCCATCAGTTCCATGCGTAGAGAATATTGAACCTTGGCCTGCCATAGGTTAGCGTACAAAGATACGAATAATTTAAATGGCAGAATACGTATAGGTATAATATTTGTCGTTATGGTTATTTCGTTCATCTGGTGTTCTGATTTTATAACTACCCAACTCGTATTCCTTGAGATGAGGAATTGAACTGATTTCTGTGGTGAGTGGTTGAAACCCCCCTCTAAACTCAAAACAAAGCTCGTAAATGAAAATTAAACCTTTGACCCCTCAACTAATTTTGGAATTTAAATAACATGCAATAACATCTCATTGAACTAAGTTTGCGATCACGTGGTAAAAGTAGATGGGGTCATATTTTTACCCGACTACTAAAAAAGGAGGAGGTTATAAATTCGACCTATTCCTGCCCCCCCCCCCCCCCTCCCTTCTTTGTTTTAGTGTTTCTCCAGCGATAGTTCCGAAACCACTGGACCGATTTATATTAATAGTTTTTCAGATGAAAGAGGATCATCCCTCCCCCCATTGGTCCCATACTAGTGTTTTAAGTAACAAATTAGTACTCGGCGCTAAATTTCAACTAAAATCCCCACACGCAGCTTTCATATTGCATCCCTTGGTTTTCTACATTTCAGATGAAATTAGGTGCCGACTTCAAAAATGTTTTTGAATTAGCTTTGAATAAATTGTGTACGTAAGTTCTGCATAAAAAGTATTCTTTACTTTTTAGTTGTACACCACTTTTTTTAAAGTCGGCTTTTTTAATATTAATAGACGCTTTTATTAATGGACGAATTTATGGCTAGGGACGAACGGGAAATACCGTTGCGGGGTTATATTTTTGTCGGTTAAGCGGATTCGAAAAATGTATGGCTAGGGAAGAACCCAGGACTATCATTGCTCACACGTTAGGGTTCTTGCCATCACCTTCCTCGGTCCAATGATTCCCAGCAATGGGCAGTGGATCAGCATGTATTTATTGACGGATTTCGGTCTAAACTGTTGCGCCCAACACCACTGTCGTGTTCCAATAGAAAATTTTCTTCTACTTACGAGCACTTGTAATTATTCTTGTCTAAGGCGTCCATCACGTATCCCATGACAATTATGATTAAATTTAAAATTCCACTCAATCGTTTGTTGCAGTTGGACGATACGGCACTGCAGCTATACAAAGATGGCGACTACAGCTCATATCTTGATCTCGAATCTTCCATCAACGAGCAACAGGAAGAGTTCGAATCCTTCAATTCAAAGTGAGTAAAATGTATCTTGTTAGTTTCATCTAGGAAAGTTTCTGTTGTCTTACCAAAAATCTGGCAGATATCATTTGTCTCATTTGACCTCGCAACTTTTCTCTGTACAAAAACAATTTGTATTGTAGTTGTATTTGAATTTGTAGTCAGCAAGTAAAACGTTACTAAGCGGAAAATACTCCATGTTTGTGATATTTACAGTAATAGTGGTGATTGCACTTGTTGATTTTGTACGAAACACGTTTTTTTTGTACTCTCGAAAAATTAGTAGCGTAGCAATATTGCTGGTTGTTTGCATGTTCTGCTTAACAGGATACTGCACGATGATAAATTGACGAAGTAAGCGAAATGAAAACGGGATTTATATGTACGTATATTATTCGCTCGAACCGATAATAACTCGAAGAATTATAGGTTGATTACTGTTCGGAAATAACTGTCAAACCCTGTATAATTTCTTGCGTTGATTTGGAGGTAATGGATGGTTATACATTTTCCATCTCACGCATTACTCCTTTAAATTATCTTTATGAACAAACATCGAATGCATTAAATGTCAAGGCGTTGAGTATTTCCTGTTGCCTATAAATGTTGAATTGTTGAGGGTCTTTAGCGAAAACCTATCTGATAGCTTTCGAATTTAGCGAATGTCAATATTCGAAATAGAAAATTATGGACCTCACAGTGTTCAGTAACAAATGGCTGGCGAATCGTATACTCGCGCTTTGGTTATCTTCCTTGTGGGCTCAGCGTTGTTTGACCAACCGACTAATTTTAGCGGTTGAAGATAACGGATAGGCATAATTTAAACCCAGATTCCACATCCTATACTAGAAAAATTCAAGAGCTAAGCAGTATTCATATAAATGTTACCCCATTTTGACATTCGAGCCTACCGAAATCAACTTTTTGACGAATGAAGTTTTGTAATACTCTCCTACGTGACGCTAGGTATCTTGCCACTCTCGCTGTTCAGTTAATGGTAATTGCTTATTATACGTCCCACAGGTCTTATAAACCTATCAACTATCGAAACTATCAATTTCTGGTATCGATTATCACGTCACGGGGAGCATGGTGCGCAGGTATATCGATATAATCGCGCGGGTATATCAATTTATAATAGTAGACACGGATTATATCGGTTGTTTCGGTAGTTGATAAGACACCGGGGACGTATGGTACACAAGTACCCAATTAATAAGTAATTCCATTGTGTGAGGTGCATGTTGTATTGTCAGTTTAATTGTAGATTATTTTTGGAACGTACTCTCGTTTGTTGCTGTTATGAGTAGGCTGTTTTCGTTCGTGTAAAATTTGGTCCTGTACCATTTTCTAACAATAATAATGAACTAAAGGCGCGAGATAGTTGTGGATTCTGTCGTCATAACTCCAGAATGACCCTCACATCGTCACAAGGGCTTCGACGCCGTTTATGGAAATGACACGTCCACCCACGTGAAGCCCTTCAAGCCCCTTGTTCTCCCTTTTCGTGGTCACGCTCGTCCATCTCTGTGGAGACGCTTCCGAAAAACAAAAACCCCTTTGTCATGAGTTGTATTGCTTTTTTTCCCTACCAAGTGGGTGCCGAGTGGTACCGCCCTTTCCTGACCACAACTCCATACTCTAGTGATAAGGGCGACCTATTTCCTCAAGTGTCTTTGATGTGCTGTAAAAGGTATATATTGCATCTTTTTTGATTCTTCCACTCATGATCTTGAACGTGAAAAGCTCGACTAAGAAAAAATGCGCTAGTTCTGCACTGAAGAGGTGATGATATTGTTTTGGTTGCTTTGATCTGGGGAAATTGAACTCCCGTTGTTCATTTGCTGTCGTTCTGTAACCGTAGACGTACTCTCTGGTACATGATGTTCTAATATCAAACTTTTATTAAAATTTGAACGTCATTTTAGAACTGTCGAAAAGAGAAGGTGGAGGGTTGTTAGAAAAATATAAGTTTCTATTAACTCACCTTCTAACCTCCCAGCTCCTCCTTGTCAAGGTCTTTGACGAGAAAACCGATTTCTCTCTTGAAGTGGCGACACTAATCTTGTGGATAGCCGGGTTCGGCTGACGACGGTAACGATTCCTTGTGCAATGACCCGAACTGAGGACCGATGTGGCAGACTCTGCCGTCAGGCGTCAGGGCCCAGATAACACAGGCAGGGAGATTTACGCCTGATTTCCCTCTTTCGCAGCTTGCTCTTCCCATCCGTAAAAGTGCGGCGATCGTTCTGGGTTGACGGTTTTTCTTTTTGACGATTCCCTCCGGTGACACTATTGTTGGGGGATTCGGTGCATATCTACGGCCGGGAATTGAAGGTATACTCGTATAGGTATGGTCTAAACAATGTTTGAACGGCACACGGAAAGAAACTTCCAAAAGTAGATTGCATTGTGTCGTAAAGTTGATGTTAGTCTTACGACGGGGTTGTGGTGAATGGTTAGGGTGTGTGGTGATCCCTATGGAGGATAGGGTTGAGTAGGAAGGAAACTAATACTAATACCCCGCGGTTGTCACCACAGCAGGTATTAGGTGCTCATTGGGAGTCTTTTTCTAGCACCCCGCGGTTACCACCACAGCAGGTGCTAGATGAAAGATAAGGGGTGCTCCTTGGGAGTCTTTTGCTAGCACCCCGCGGTTACCACCACAGCAGGTGCTGGATGAAAGAGAAGGGAGGCACCCCGCAGTTACGTAGGAGAGAGAGGGTTGAGAGAGAAGTCTCAAGTCGATGGTTGGTCGGTCGAATGAGGAGCTGGGCTTGCAGGGCTGCTTATAAAGGTCCCTTTCCCCCCTCCATCAACTCCCCCATCCATCAACGGCCGTTATGACCGTTGAGGGGCAATGGCAGTCGATGGAGGGGACCCTTCTCTTACTTTCCCCCAGGGCATCACTCAGCTCGTAAATCTTCACCTATTCCAAAGGAGTGTACAATTTTGAGGGGTACCAGACACATTGCAAAACTTTCTGATGTAAACCTTTTGTATAAAAAGCTGTTTTAAAAAAATACTATACTACTTAGTCATTTCCGAAGATGAGGCAAAAGTTGTTCAGGTGTACAGGAATAAATCATTCCTGTAGGTAGCAAACAAGTTTAATTCAGTTCATTCTTCCTTCAGGTGTCTCAACTTGGCCGTAGGAGCAATTTTTCGTCACTCTTGCACTTTTCCAATCTGTGGAGGAATGTTGACTGAAAATCAGGACCAAAAGTTCTTGTTTTGGAGATGTACACTAGATAATTACCCATAGTTGAAAACTGACTTGAAGGTGTAGAACAATAATGTCCGGATTGAATGAAACGCAGGGAATCAAACTGCTATAAGGGAGATTGTGAGTAAACAAAACCAACCCTATCCCGTGCTCACGTAGTTGTAATTATGTGGATGTGTGGACATAATTTCTGATCACGAGATGAGTATAGCGTGTTTTCATTTGAGAGCACGTAGTATGATCAATTAGGAAACTAAGGGGGATCAACTAAGGATCAAAAGCCTCAACAACAAAACCTTACGAGCACAACAAAACCTTGTGCAAGTTTTGGAACCAAGGTACACGTTTTGTGAGGTTTGTTTGGGTCCCGAAATCAACGTGGGCCCTCGAAGGAACACTTTCTTGGTGCGATTGTCAATATTATGTTGTCGGATTCACTCGCTGTCTCGCGCTGCATATCTGCAAGTCCAAGTAAATGCACTCGATACAAACACTGTTCATAATCCATTACATTCGTCGAATTCTTTTTGCACGTTTTTGTAAAATAAATTCTCGATTACTGCTGAGAATACGCTTTAAATTCTTTGAGGTCAGCGCTCGTACCTGCACCATTGCGTAAGGAACAAAAAAATCATATTTTGTGTGGACCATGTTTTTGCACCATTCGGTTCCTCGTACCCAAATCATTTTGCCCTTCTCTTAACCGAAACCTATAAAATGCTCGTGCGATGCAACTGACAAGAATGTGAGCTAATCCATGAAAAATGCGCGGTAAAAACATAATGAAAGCGTCCGGGTCTTTGTCCGTAATATCCGGGTAACAAATTTAGGGTCGACCCGGATGTGGCGGACTTCGAAAAAGAAATTATGGGACACTGAATACCTTGGTACTTGACTTTTACCGTAGAAAAAAAAACCCTGTTCTTCAAAGGACCACAACGTGTTGGATTTTTACGACCTGCAGACGATTTCTCAACTTGACCCGTCTCATAAAAATGACTTGGATTGGGTATTGAGGAGGTTGTAAGACGTGAATGCCACTCGTATTCAGAAACACGTGCACAATATTGTCGGTAATGAGTAATGACCAGAGCTACAAATTACAACGGTTTGTAGTGATGAAGGTCCGTAACTCGCGAGGAATTGAGTAGCAGACAGGCCCCACAGTAAAACCAGTAAATCTAATTTTCAATAGAATCTAATGATTTCGTTCGAATTCTTCATTTTTGGTGGTTTGGAAATTTAGAGGTTGTCTCACAGTGGCCGTGTTCAACAAAATTAGAGGGAAGGTGTCGAATGTTCCTCATCTGGTCCCGTATTGATTTCTGGTCTTCTGCAACACGCTCGTCTGTGAACGGGCAGGCTTGCTTTGGTATCCTTGAAAACCTATACAGATGTAGAGATTCTACTCATATGTGATGCAGATTTAGAGTTTTCGTGGTTCGTTATTGTGGGGAACTAGCTCTCAGATGGTTTCATTTTTGGGGATTCGCCGTTGTCCATATGGCACTGATGTTCCTTTTACGAAGTCTGAGAACTCACGAAACCGCGGAAAAATCTCCTTTGTAGGGCGCTTAACGAGCTTACCGGATCCTCGTCATCGTCGGGAAGCTTCTTCCATTCCAGGAAATCGTTTAGAAGTCGTCGGGCGACGCTTTTTGCGACTGTTTGCCCCCGCGAAGATGATCCTCGCGTTCTCAGTGAGCTGTGAAAACGTCCATTCTCTTCATTCCCATTGCAACGCCATTCGTCGGTCATCCTCTTTCCTTTTCTTTCTCCCTTCCAAACACACCTTCACCGTCCTGCACCAACCGGTTTCGGCTAAGTGGCTTTGAAAGGAGATGAACGGCTCTTGAAGGCAACAATAAGTTTAGCATCTCTTCCCTTTGTGAGCCGTTGAAGGGCATCTACACGTAAAAGCTATTCAGCGGTGGTGAATCTTTCATACCTACCTACCGCATGAATGAAATTTTAAAACCAAAGCAAGTTCGCTACTTAACTCCAAAAGACCCAGTCGTTTAGCACGACGTTTTGAGCGAATTTTGAACTACCTACCCTTAAACCACACATATTCACGTTCTTTTTTGCACACTCATAGATTTTGTTATTAGATTTGTTCGCACTGGCTTTTTCTGACTGTTTTCTGACTGATCCATGATCCAGTACCATCTCGATAAGTGTTTGAGAACAGTTCGAGTTTTATGATGGTTGGGAATCGAGAAGGCAATGATCAGTTCTCTTCCGCCTCTCTGTGGACTGTATTGACGATCAGAAAACTGTCTTTGGATAGTCAGGAAAACACTGCGAACGCCGGTCGTGGGTACTAAACAGTCAGAAAATGAGTGCGGACGGCCGAACGCCTTCCTGACCCTGCGAACAAACTTAAAATAACCAATTTATTGCATAAAATTGTCTCCTCTTTCTCCTAGTTTTTATTTACGGGATTTATCACGTGTTTATCAATTTTTGAGTTGAACGAGCTAAATTTTGATCAGTGGTAAGTATATATTTATGCACGCGTTTTATATAGTTATTATATAAGATAATTAATTTTTGGCTTTTCGTAATTTATTCTCTAGAGTTACCATATTCTAGTTAGTTACCTACTTTAAACTATCAGATGGTAGGTTATAACTACCATTTTATTATTTATTTAATTTTTAAAATGTATAACCCATCAAACCCAGGTTCCTGCTGGTTTCCTATCCTTGTGAAATTCTTTTGTGGTTATTGACGGCTTGTATGAAATTTGGAATGTTGTGTTTACGCTTCATAATAAATAAATAAATAAATAAAGCCCAGGACATTCACCTGAATGGTTATTTGAATTTCAGGCCGGTGGACATTTGGCAAATGTGCATTACAACTGAGGAGTTTCATTTGGTTATTTCGATTTTTTCCTTCTGTACTTACGTACTTCATGACCGGGTAGTTTCGTAACCACGTTGCCTACCCACATTTCTGCATTGTTCAGGCCAAAAATGAAGATCCTTCAACGAAGGTGAACCATTTTGAATGTCAGTGTTGGTTCTCACGACGTTTACCTAATAGGGTACTCTTGAGGTACGATATCAGGTAGAGTGGTATCCCTTATTATTATTAGAATCCGCCATTAGACGGTACCTACCTGTTCTAGGCCATCCTAGGGTGATGTCTGGGAGTGGGGTTTTGGCCTTGCCTGGGGGCCAGAGGGAAACCCCGGTGCTGGGGTCAAGGAATGTAATATGCCTTCGGGATGGTGATTCCGCTCGCTATCGTGATCGCTAGCAGAAAATGAGGCGAAACAAACCATTCAGAAGTTATACTCGGCCCGGGTGAAAAATCATCGCGAAGGGATCTACAATGTGCAGTTCCCATAGCGCCCACCTCTGAGTCATTTCACGAATCATCGTAGCTCATCTGTAGATTTTCATCGCACGTTCCTACACCGAATTCTCCGAAACATGTCCAGGAAATGTTAATGATTAGATGGAATCTCATCAAGGACGTCCTGGTAATGAGTAGCATACCGAACTCTCAAAAAAGTGTATTTTTTATTTTGAAGAAAAGGGCAGCTGTAGTGGTTACACATGGTATGTATTGATTTGTAAATAAAATTACCTACCTACTGTTTGTCTCGTCCACTGTGTTGTACGAATTTCTGTGATTCAGGCTCAGAAGTGGCCGAGGCCTTACATTTTGGTTTTTACACTTGTTAGGTAGACAATTTTTATTATTTGGGGGGGGGGGGGGGGGGGGGGGGATTTTCCATTTTCGACCACGCTGAATACTAACCCACCGGGGACAAAATGGAAATTTCAGCTCCTCCAGGTATTTGAATATGTGTGTTCGGGTCTGTGTAGGCTTTTCTGCGAACCGCCTTAACTCAGGAATCAGTTGACCGAATTGCCTCAAATTTCGGTAGTCATTCGGGGTGACGCCCTAGTTGATCCCATATGAATTTCGTCGCATTTGGGTATGTGGTAGAGACTGCGCATGCGCAAAATGTGAGAAACGTCGAACCCACCTAACTCATTACCCAGTGATCCAAATTGTCTCAAATTTTATTGGTAGTTCGGGGTTAGGTCCTCGTTGGTTCCATATGAATTTCGTCGTATTCGTATCAGTATACGTGAAAACTGTTGAACCACCATGCCATAACCCACAACGCGGTGGTCCAAACAAACCTTCTTTCTTTAATCTGGTCCAATATAGTCTTTTGTGTTCCATATGTTTAGATCATTGTTCATACGTTGCTAATACGGAGTGTCGCTTCTTCCCCAACGCCCCGGATTGTTAATTTTTAAAAACTCTCTTTCGAACTATCTTAGTAAATATCCTACAAAATACTAGGTGCCTATTATGAACATGGACAACTAATTCCATCCATAGTACCAAGGCCGAGCCATGTACTCCATGGATTACTCTAGACCTAGACCATACAGAAATGTGTTTCCATCTGCTCACAAAAGGGCTTATAAGACTGCAGGTGTCTACCCAGCTTAGAATTTCAGTGTCCATGTAGGGGAAAGAGCCAAGTGGATGGACATATTTACGCCCAACACTGTATGTACATAAACTAGTAACTAAACGTTTGCAGTGGAGTTTTTCATATAAATAGTTTGCTTCATTTGTTCAAGAGTGGTGTCTGCGATAGCCTTCCAAAAGTTGCAATTTTATGATGGGTAACAGACGATGAGAAGTGGCATGTACTCGTATTTCAAGTTTATTACTTGTTTCCCTGACGTCAGACAGCAGAACCCGTATGTGGCCTACGTCCTACGTTCTTTCTATGTGTTTTGTGGCATAACTAAACGGAATTTCGAGCTGAAAACCAGCATAGTGGTATTTCCAAGTTCACTCGCACCTACGAAATAGACGTTCAAGCCCTCTGCAATATCAGTTCAACTTCTTTTCGCCATCCGTACTGCATTAGACTCGTTTCGTTTAGTGTCTTGTTTCAGGAATGTCAGCATTTCACGCGGGATTAGTCTGGTATGGTGAAACCCACAGCTGTTATCCGAGTAGACGTTACCTGTTGTAACGCATGTACCTATAATACAACTATATTTTTTGTCCCTCTATCAGATATGATTGTACTAGAGGTGTTGGACGATTCTTCCTGACATTCATCGTCGGAAAGATGGATAACTCTCCCTATTACGCTGTTGTTTCGCTATCCTCTTCCTGATGCCAAAATAAACGGAGGCGCCGGCCAAAAATCCTGTTTGGTCGTCAAGCGACCTCTCGTTTCCCATAGGACCCGGAGAAATGATGACTCACCCCCTCGGTATCCTTCCGAGTCTGGGGCACCATTGGCAGTACATATTCCACTATGGCCGCTTCTTTTTCCTTTATTGCGAAGGGTCTTGAAAAGGAGAAATTGACATGAGGCATCCTCTTCCCTCCGGGTTACCGCAATATGACGTCATCATAGACCCTGCGCTCTGATGACTCATCGAGACTAGCAACGGGTGGAACGAGATAACTTTATTCCTGCAGTGGTCTACAATTATTTGTTATGTATGAAGCACAACGTGTAAAAATAAAAAAATAAAGAAGAAGCGAAGTTCCTTGGAAATTTCGTCAATATTGGAGTCATTGAGTTTGTGACAAGCAAAAGGGTGTCGTCTCATTGGCTAACCCGTACAGTAGGGCCTACCGAAAACACACAAAACAAAGCCCAAAAAGTGAGTTGATTTCATCACGATCACAGCGCACTCTTGGTGTTCAGTTCTTTTCTTGTGACGTGGAACAGGGTTTCCTCAGAGCTTTCGGAATGCCACCTTTTATTCTCAAATGGCTGAGATTTCAGTCTAGTCTTGTCCATTCCGGAGTCTCCACAATGTATTTTTCCCCCTTCATTCTAACCGTGTTACAAATAATAAAACAAATACAGAAAAATTTGATTTACTCATACAAAATAATATTGCCTATTGTGCTAATGCTAACAAGGTCCCTGACGTAGACACATGGCATTCCGAAAGCTCTGAGGAAACCCTGTTCCACGTCACAAGAAAAGAACTGAACACCAAGAGTGCGCTGTCATCGTGATGAAATCAACTCACTTTTTGGGCTTTGTTTTGTGTGTTTTCGGTAGGCCCTACTGTACGGGTTAGCCAATGAGACGACACCCTTTTGCTTGTCACAATCTCAATATTGAAAATGATAAACCAAAAATTCAAATGTAAACAGTATTCAGCCTATGATTGAACCACCGCTGCATCCCAACAGTGACCTGGGAACAATCGCAGATTAAAGGACTTTTCCAAAGCTTTTTTGGCTAATATTTGTGTGGTTTACGTTGTTACGTGTTTCTAATAAAGTGGTCTTTCTATTAACTTAGGTAGGTACTTACCTGGTTATTAAATTGTTTCAACCTTTATTTACTACCTACCTTTCCACTGTCGACGATTTGTTTCATGTTATCTCGTGGCTATCTGGTACATGGTGCTGTGTTGTGGATGACTTGCGATGCTGCCTACTAAAAAGTTAAAATCATAACATACCTACAGTCTTTTCCCAAATTTTACAATCATTTCGATGGCAAAATTACCATACCTTCCGGAGGAATCCGTCGTCACTAGCTGGTTGAGTACTGGAGGCGAGCACTTTCGATGGTAGTTCTGTTTTAACTTGATATTTATTTGTATTATCGTTAAATGAGTGGCCTCCCGTTAACCGATAAGTACCCAGTTAGATAGTAGGCGTAGAGTATAAGTGATCGTTTAAAATGTCCAAATAACAGAAAATATTTCCTTGTTGACTTTATCCTAAAACATCAGTCAGGGTTATCTTAGTTGACGAACGTCAGTCGACCAAAGTCGAATGATCAGTTCTTAATTGTGGTTAAGGATTGAAACCCGTATTATGATAGTATAATTTAGCAGTTCCTCTAATCACGGTTACACTCGTAATTAAAACCTTCGTAAATTTCTTTGTTTGAGTTGGTGTTTTCTACCTTATGATGCCTACAATGTAAAAATTACTCATGGTCATTACATAAATATTTAATTTACTGGTGAAGATCTCCGGTTCTTGCAAACAAGCTAATTTCGATGGGCGTCGCGTAAGCAGTACCTACGACAATTTTTAGAACTAAGTACTTACGTAATTTTGGGCAGACGTTCAACTGAAGTGCAATAATTGTAGGCGTCCGTGTTGCGGGTAGTGAAATTTCTGTTGGACCGTGAAACGAATGCAGAAAGCCCTAAACGACATTGCCGGGTATTTGGCCAACAGGTCACGACTCGTGGCGTAACTTTCGACCAACTTTCATTGGGCACCGTGTACAGAATGGTACATGTATCTGAACGGCGGTGCTTCGTTGCAGTTTTCATTGAATCTTTGAAGGAAATCAAAAGCAAAATTACCGTGAATTTGGTCAGCATATTAAAAAATTCCTTTGAGAAACGCATTCCACCTCACCTGAAAGGAGAATACCCATTTAGTACCTATTCTGGGTTAATAAAACAACCAGTAAAAATCACTGCTTTTGACACGGATTACGTCAAAAGTCTTATGTCTTGAGTTCGGTTTGGAATTCTGTGCGGAACACCACAGAGAGTGTTGCTGGTTTTGACAAGTTTCTTTGTTTTTATGGCGGTTTAGTCAGCCAAACATTTTTGTATTATGGAGAGCTTTCCAACGAGTGTAGAACGATTTCTGTGCGACAGAAACTGACGGATTAACATTTCCCTATTATGTTTAACGTTACATTTTTTGGTTTATTATTCTGTGAATAATACACCTATGTAATCGCTCAGCAAAAATTTTTTATAACACCCCCTCAAAATTTTTTCTTTTCCGTTTCAAGGTACGTAGATTCCAAAAATGCAATGTCCGTCCGCCGTCCGCCGTATCACGTGTACAGGCTTCATTTTCGGTCTAAAAAAATCGTTCTTTCGCACACATGCTCCATTTGGGCCCTAGTTGTGTCCCGAAACTTTTCAGCCCGATCGGAATATACCCAGGGGTGTTATGAGTGAAAATGTGTATAAAAATAGGTACTTTTTGCGTTTTAGCAACATGTTGGTAACATGAGGTTTTGAGGTATCCTTTTCCATGTTTTTGGGGACGAGAAGACCGAATATGAAGTCGATTTTGACCAAAGACGCGGAAATTGAGGTTTTACCAAAGGTTCAGCTCCCAAAATGGTTTTTTTATGAGTCAAAAACCTGGAAAACTGTCTGAAATCACCATCAATGTGTATAATAACATTAGAAAATGTGTAAACATGTGAATCAAGACCATTAAATGGCACTACCAATGATCAAAGATGATCTGGAAAAAAAAGCGTAGTACCTATTTCATGTTTTGGGGGCCAAAATTTGTGGAAATCATCATAAATAGCTATTTCAATCATTCCACATGAAAGAAACAATAAATTTAACAGCCAACAAGAATCTCTAGAACTCCAATAGAATAATAAACCCATGTGACAAGGACTTTGCAGCGTTTTTCTATTATAACCGATCTGTAGATAGTTGTTCACTACAGTCATATGTAGCAGCAAGAAATGCTATTATTGACCGAGTGTATAAGCACCAAAAATGCTGCGGAAAAACTCGTAGTTGAATTACTGTAAAGACTGTATTAATTTCATAATAAACTTTATACTCACGTTATAATAATATATTGACTAATTTGTTTTACCATGAATATCGATATACATACAAAGCGGCGTACACAATGCGAACATACGAATATTCGTATTTGGACGGTCGACCGACGACATTTAAAATATCCGCCCTCTTTTCCTCTTACTCTGGTCCTTACGTTGCACCAGACGAACCTGGTTAACGAGTATTCACTCTACAAGAGGATACGTAGGAATATGAATGTGGTGAAATTCTACCTGTACCGCCGTCAGACATAACCATGTTCCTATGTATCCGCTTGTAGAGTGAATAGGTACTCTTTAACCAGGTTTGCCTGGTTTTTCTGTCTTTACTCACCCTTCCATTCCACTTTACTTCTCACTCCACCCAACCGAATCATGGAAGGACCGCCGATATCTACTCCAACATGACTAAAACTTCGACTAGGATTAACACGAGCCGGATAGATCTGACATCCTAGGCTGCGATGGTTTGGCTTTGAAACCTGTAACAAGTCCTACAGTAAAACATCCTCCTCCTAAAATTTGCTTTCCTCTTTAACGCGAGAGGAAGGTACATGAATAATGCTCTAGGAGTAATTTTATTAAAATATGGCACCTTCCGGTATTATCGGAGTGGGGAAAAAAAAGTAAGCGTGGGAAGGGGGGAGGGATTGAAACTGAGGAAATAGTGAGATTTTTGTATTCAATTATTTTAATCTCTATCAAAAATTGGTTCGAGAAATTCAGAATGATTTGGGAAATTTTGATAGATTTCTTTCTTTTTTATCTTAGATGTACTTAATCATGGCGTTAACTAGTTATACCTCCTAATTACACCGCCATCCCTTACAAAAATATAGCTAGAAAGCTGCTGGGGCCTAACACTGAGTTTGGATGACCCAAAATGACACCCAAAAGACGGCAGTATTATGGTTCGATGCTCAAAGTATTGCGTCCCGTATTACATAATAATTATCTATACGGTTCTGTACTTAAGAAAAAACGTCATCCTAGGTTAAATACACCAAGAGGAGTATTCTTGAACACCATAGAGGTCGATCTATCGCCAACATCGTGTATTCCAGAGAAGATTCATGCCACTAACCACCTGTTGACAGAAGGTTAGATCCTTAAAAAAACATTGAAAGAACAAGGTGTAGCTCCTGGTGGTCGGCTCATAAATCTGGAGGTTAGTGGGTGCTTTCGCCTTCTATAGGCCACCTGTCCCAGTAACCACACACCACGCGTGGCAGATGACACCTTATACTGTTACCAAAACACATAACCAGTAATACCTGTAGGGTCTACTATATCAACTGATGAGAAATGTTACGTGACCACCACCTACGCCCAGTTGGTGGTGACTAACAATGTGGAATATAACTTATGGTTTCAAGACGGATGTTGGACATTTTGGTGGGCTTTAATGCTCATTTACCATGAAGGATTAATTCATTCACTGGGATATTTATGTGTCAATCGCTTTTCTATTTGGTAGTGTGTACCTACTTCTGATATCAACCACTAAAAAACAAGGGCTTATTTTGAAAAGTTGGGAAGCCGTTGAGAGAGTTGCATTTTTTCTACTCAGTTCTCTACCTTCAGGCGGTAGATCTGATCAATCACAATTCACATATTTCGAGGGCAATCCAGGCTTGTATTGGATTACGTCAACGTCAGAATATAAACTCTTCAAGTTTATAGCGAGGCGACGATGGGAGAGTTGCCAGTATCGAGCGTCAGAAAGCGAAGGTTTTCCGGTTCAGGTGATCGCTCTCATAATCCTTTCAACTCGATCCAGGATGTCTGGATGGCCGATGAACCAGGCGGCGTACCAGGAGTCGAATAGCGGGAACCGTCTGATGCCGCTCATGAGGGTCGTAAGCGCACTGACGAGCCCTTCGCCCAAACCCATGTTCACTGCAAAATGGTCCGCCTGGTACTCGCAGAAGTAGGACAGAATGGTGGAGCAGCCCAGGACGACGGCGTTGAGCAGAGGCACAAGGTACTGCCAGCAGATGAGAACTCCAATGGCGGGGTGCGGAGGGTCGGAGTCGTTGAAGCCGAAGACGTGGAAAAGCAGCGAGTTGCCGTAGCTGATGGCGAGCATGAAGCAGGAAAGGATGGTCTGTAATAGGCGGGTCGTCACTCCCACAGCCATGTGGCCTCTCGCCCAATGACCCAGCTCGTGTGCTGGAAATAATATTGAAATCTCTACCAATCGAAATGACACATTCTCAACTAGGTTGATCCACTGTAACTCAAAAAGCAGGAAAGAAATCGTGTGCCATGTTAGTTCATCTCTCGTACGTACCTTAGTACTTAGCTGCACTTGTATTTTACCATAAGTACACATAATAAAATCATACCCTCGGATTATATAAGTCAATGTGCCTCTATTGTCGCTGAGGATCAGTTTGTTTCAAGGTTTCTGTATGTGTGCAAGTTCCTAGGTAACTGAGAATCTATTCTAGTCTCGTCTCTGGAAATAAAAATGATCTATTTGCTTAACTTAAAGTGAGTTACCTAAAACCGATCTCGTGTCAATGAGACCCACGGACTTCAACAGTGACTCGGTGATGATTATGATTTTGAATCCCATCAACCCCATGTAAGCAGCGTTCGGGGAATAATCGGTCGCGTCTTCAGGTATCATGTAGATCCTTGAAGAAGGGAAATTGACCAGGCCGGCCACAGGGTTGAGAGTCGCCTTAGCTTCAGGTGGCAGTGGCTGGCAGAAGTTTGGGAGGACCAGTTCGATCACTGCAATGATGTTCAGCATTTCCAGAACGTTCAGCGGTATTGCGGCGTACATGATAGCAGCCGGTCCTAAAAACGAATTATATCTTTATCAACCAGGCTTAAGTGTTTTATCGTGTTAGGGGGTAATATGAGTACATATATTCCAATTTGGAAATCAGTTCAAGTTCAAGTCAGTTTGGATTTGAGGTTCAACCTTCAGTCTAGTCTCGAATTTGCTGTCTGTCACACTGCTGCTGTATATTTTGCTGCTGATGTTAAGTGCATCTTTTATATGCTGCGAGGTGAATTTAAATATCTACTTGTTGAATATCTCTGCTGTACAAGAATGGCTTAGTACCTACTTATTGAGTCTTTTTTCTATACAAGAATGTCTTTATCTGCTGCTAGCATTTAGGCTCAGGATAAATCGTATTTTCTGCTGAAGTGTGGTATGAGCTGCTGTATAGACGTTGCAACATCCTAAAATGTCCAGGTTTTCGTGTTGCATAGGCCTACGTACATCCTGCTTTTATGATACATGCCGAACAAGTCTTTAAAGATCTAACACCTTCATCAACAGAAGCTACCGAGATAATATTTACCCAATGTTTTTGTTAGAAATACCACACCGTACGTCAGAACAGTCGAAGCGATGAGGATGTAAGCTACATAGAGATAAAAAGTAAGAAGCTCCGCCAGGTTCCATTTTCCCAGGAAAACTATTATTATGAAAGTCATGGCGAACCAGTTGGCCAACACAATCTCGATAATGGGATACATCAGAGTGCGGGACTCCATGCTGCTGGTGTAGTTGGCTGTGAGGCTCCATATCCAGGCTGGGTAGCCCCTGTACACCCTCGTAATTGTTGTGGCGGCACCGCGAATCAGTTCAAACACGTTGCCAATCAGGCTGATGACAGCTCCGCGCCTGTAATTGGTGAAATCCGTCTGGGTCATCCCTTTGGCCAGAACTGGTGGCACCATCGTGGTGACTGTCACCAACAACATCTGCCTCAGCACCAGGAAAATCCTCCAAGCTGTAACCCCAACTATTCCCATCATTAGGCATCTCCTGGTCGTGCCTTCCGCGCTGTTCAGGTCCATACTCCCACAGTACCAGCGAAATTCCCTTTAGGGACGACTCAAATTAATATGATTCATACAGTGGTCAAATTTGGACAAAGGGTCTTTCATTTTTATTGCGTGTTTCAAAATTATGTGTATACCTACTAGTTTGTCCAATGAGGAAGTTGCGCAGTCAAGGAAATGAAACGCAGTTTCCATAGATGCATTCCAACCTCAGAGAAATTCTACAGGAGGAGATGTTCTAGCATTTTACATTCTTTTGCGATGACTACATTATACTCCCAGAATCTCCAAACTTCGTAGTTAGAAGTACCCCATAGATACAATTTAAAACATTGAAACTAAAATACCTATGCTGATAATGGCTATATAAATAAGTTAATGGTATTATTACGATAAAGCTAAAAAACACAATTCAGAATTCGAAATCTAGAAAGAAACCGCAACAAGTAGTTTTCATTCGTTTTCAAATACATCGTATTGATAGCAGCAGTGACACCATTACCGGTACCTACTAGTGGCGCTCAACTCCGATTTTCAAAGCGAAAATGTCTCTTTTCGACGGAATATCTCGATAATATTTATTGCATATGGATCTAAAAGCTAGCGAACATCTGTACAAGTGGGGGGATGTAGGTTTTTTGCGGAAAAAGTCGGTCATAACTGAATTGCGGAAGTAATAAAATAATGTTATCATAAAATAGTGATAAAAACTACAAATTCTAGTGATGTTCTGAAAATATAGATTGAGAGGAACTCAAAAACTATTTAGAGTTGAAAGTTGACTGAATGGTTGTGGAGATAATCTGTTGTGGGTATCTTCCCCATCTCTCTCTCGCACACAACTGTGGTCCCCTTTAGCCATAATTAAGTAACTCATAACCTCAATATTTCAGTATTTCCTGATGCTCAAAAATTCAATGGATATTATCAACATTGATGGCACCGCACCGTCACGTCTCTCCTTGTCACCTCTTTTTGAAGCCACTGCATGCTTCATGGTGTCGCTGTTTGGCGCCATCGTGACACAAAAAACTATACAGCAAATTCTGATAGCCCAGCGAATACAACCTCAAATTCTCTTTTTCGCGGAACAAACACACTTGAGTCACAAATGCCGTGCAAGTCCGAGGCCCCGTTCGACTATAAATTAGATAAGGTTCGAATTGATCAGAGGAGGAGATGAGGTGAACTAAATTTAAACATTTTTCCTCCGATGCGTGTAGGAGGTGTCCCGTAGTTTGTCCACCCGTCAGTCTCGGCTCGGGCGCCCTGCGGTGCCAAACCTCCACTATGACAGGAAGCCTGTTAAATTCGTGAGTACTTCTTAGTGTTCATCAAAAAGTCATATAAGATATCGTGGACTCGCCTGTGTGACAGCGGTATCCGAGTTCTCACAATACCTCACAGCTTCCTACCGCAAAGAACGGTGATCTTGACAGAGGCGTTATCTGTACAGAAAATGAGCGACCGTTGTGTAAGTTACAGCGGTTTTTGGTTTTGTTCTCCCAACAAGTCGTGAGACCTGAGTTTTCGAATTATTAATTACTCAATCTTTAATAAACAAACGTTTATAATATATTTTTTACTCGTACTTTTACTCGTCACCTTATTTATGAAATGTGAGGTCCAAAAAATGTATTTTCAAACTTCACTTTTCGACATATCTTATAAACAATTTCAAGTTTATAATTTATTCTGGATGCTGCCAGCAGCTGGACTGGTTCATTTCTCACAATTTTATTGTTACATAAATACGATTTGTCCGAGTTTTGAGCATTGATTTTTATTTACTGCGCAAAATCGCTATGAAACGGAATTTCATGAAACTTGTGAATGGTACATATTGTTCTCCGGAATGCAGAGTTAGAAGGTGTGTGTCTAACTGGTTTGTCGGAAATGCAGCCGTCCCACCTGGATTTGTGTTTACTCCCCCTGAGAACGAAGATATTTCTGTGGTGTTTTTCGCTCTGGCCTTGATTTACCGTCATGAGTCAGTCTCTGCAATTCTAATTTTCTCATGTGGAAATTTGGTGTTCTTCCAACTTCCTGAATGCGGATTGAATATCTTTTTTATCCACTTGAGGGCTTTGATATCATACAATGTCAAAAGTAGATTTGTGAACTCAAACAAATAATGAATGAGCATCAGAATAAAGTGAACATATACAGTGCAAAAGTGAAAGCAGGTTGACTGTCATTGGCTGTTGAAGTGAAAGAGGAAGAGGAGGTGGTGGGAGGAATGAAAGGACGCTAATTGAAAAGAAGTTCATCTTGGAAGAAAGTACGAGTACATTAGTTAGGAACTTCTTTATGGAGGTATATGAGGCCATTTTTGCGTCTGTAACCAGCCTAAGACTGACTAAAGAAAAACCGACGAATATAATACTAGGACAATTAGGAATTACCTAGTACCTCCGAATTATTCACAGTTTTTAGTCAAATATTTTAGAAAAATGTGGTATCTGCCTGTTTGAACGTTTTACCAGTATTTGGTGGAAAACTGCAGTGGGTTTGCCATGGAATTCAACAGAGACATTAGTAAACATTCATTATTATGGAAGCATTCATTATACGTAATATGGAGCATTTTGGGAATAGGTCAGATTCTAGTAATACTATCGCGATGATTCGATTAAGTAAAACTGTAGGATCTGCAGCTCACAATACTTGGTAACGTACTGAGTTGTTGATCTGGATTTTCCTTATCCAGAGGGTCGAACCTTATTGCAGCAATCCTTTTTTTCTATCAGTCACCCTATTTCGACAAAACCTCTTCCAAATATTCCCTTCTCCGCGATGAATAATAGTACTTTATCGGTGCGTGCATCCAATTCTGTATACATTAGTTAATTACATTCCTTATTACTTAGGAATTATTCGTTAATTTTTAAACGTTCCTGAGTGGAATTATACTGTCCATTCTCATGCTTCTGTATATATTCACTTCACTTCTGTTTTCCGCTTCCCCAATATTGTAAACGTTGAATGCAAAATCTTAACTATCGTATAAATATCTTACCCTTACGTACGTAGGCAACTCTGTAATTATTCGCACATGTATAAATAGTATAAATATAAGTCCCCCGAACTCCAAAACTAGTCCTTCATGCCCCGTCCTGAACATTTATGCCTCTTAACAATTTATTCGTTCTAGTGCGATTATAACTCTTTGCCTATAATAACTCAATACTTCCCTGTTGCAAACCAAAAGGTTGATGCATGAAACTAAGCTATTCCAGCTCCCTTCAGTAAATTTATTTGATTTGATCAGTTTGAAGAGAGGAGCTGAGCTGATTGTTTACAAACCTCGTTTCAAGTACAACTGGTGGATAATCAGGAAGTGGTGTTTCAGCTTCATCTATTTTCGGGTTTTACCTCGAAATCACATAAACAGAGGCTCCCCCACAAAGGGTGTTTCGATTCGCAGATATTTTTATCCGTCTTCATTAATCTACTGGGAGAAAAATTTCAAAAATACCATAATGAATAAGATACGTCGACAAAACTAACGTCGTAAGTAAGGAATTAATAACCACTCACGTAGGTAAATATTTATGACGATACAATTATATGTACCTGTTATAATCATGTCGCGAAAACAAGATTTTCATGCTAAAATATTAATGTTACTCGCAATTCATTTGCAGCCATGTTTACTAGCAGACCCTTATAAACAGAGATTTCCTATAATTAGGTCGCAACATTACACAGAACAAAATTAAAAAAACTTCCTTTCTAAAAAAAAAAACTACAGGATAAAAATAAAATAATGTATTTCCACGTACAATAGCAAAAAATGTAGACCGGTTTCGGTTGTTACACCATCGTCAGTACACTATAGAACTGACGATGGTGTACTGACGATGGTGTAACAACCGAAACCGGTCTACATTTTTTGCTATTGTACGTGGAAATAGACTATTTTATTTTTATCCTGTAGTTTTTTGCTATGGATTTCCACTATTCCGCCGCGAGTGATTTAAGTTATAGCCCATTCTAAATAACAGAAAGATCCCATTTTCAATATTGAACCTTGGGAAGCGGCTAAAGAAAGAAAATTAAACCCTTAGAATTTCGTTGATTTACGTACGAATAATTTTGTTTAAGAGCGAAAATCCTTAAGTCAGAATGGTCCTGATGGGGTGAAATATTAGGTTGAAATTTGCCGTTATTTGTATCTCTTATATTATGGCTCATTCTGAATCTTTGACTAATTACGTAAAAAGGTTCAGTCATGCAACGTTATCTACTTGATGAGCAAATTTTCTAGGTAGGTAGGTACCTACTTATTTAGGGAAGTTTAGATGTGATCTCATAGGGTGAAAGATCTCGGGTTTCGATGTATTTAGTTGTCATCTTCAAACCTTTGGTGAGTATGATTGGCAAAGACTGAAAGTACTGAATGATCAGATGATAATAGACGGTCATGTACTGTGTTGAAGACTACATTTCTGAATGGCATTTTAATAAAAGAGAGTAATTTCCACCTTGCAGTTATTCGAAATATTTAGCTCGTAGGTAGTGATTTCCGAGGGACGAAAAATTCCGAGTGACTCATCCAAGACCGCTCGTATTTTTGTTGTAGAAGACTAATTTTAGATAAGTGGTATAAGAACAGGCCGGCTTGGAATCGTAGTTGTTTATTATAAGCGACAGGAGTCTGTGTTCGCTTTAACTAGATTGAATAAAGAAGGAATAGTTTTTGCGGCAAAAAGAACGAATATTATCTGGGTTAGTCATATTGTTTGGGTACATCAATCATGTTTAGCGCGAAAAAACCAAATTAATTGGTAGGTTACAAGATTAGTTATCTAGGCATAACGAAGTACAATACGATAAGGTAGTAACCCCCAATAATACCCTAATCAACCCTAATAAACCCTAATTATTGGGGTTACTACCCTCATATTTGGGTAATAACCCTAATTGACTGTTAGGTGAAAACGTTTGCGTATAGGATTTATAATTTTATTACTGAAGTAGTACTCTCAAATATGAAAACAATACCAATACCAATTTTAAATCGTGTTTTAATACCTGTAAGAGAATCCTTGTGAAATCGGTAGGTACCCTATGATTTTGATGAATATTTTAATTTTATGATGGGCACTGACCGTCAGTTATTGACTAATATATAGGAAGAGTTTTTAAAAATAATTTAAATAATTTATTGCCTTGAATTTTAATATTTTTATCAATTAGTTTTAGGTTTAATATGGCAGCAGAGGAAATTTATACTAGTACTCTAGCTTGCATCTAGTTTATGTATTAAATGGCGACTGTGATATTAGATACTGGGTATGAATGGTTTTTGAGAGTGCAAGTAATTTATTAGAATGTATGTTGTGTGAATGTGCTTAGTCTTAGGTTGTGGGGCCGGTGCATACCATTATTCGGTTTGTTCTTTGGAATGGCACGTGGACAACTGCGTCGTTCATTTGGGCTGCCTGCCCAACAATGGACACGTGGCCCTGGGAGCCGCCGTGGTGGGTGGGCCCGGGCCGGTCGGGGCATTCAGGCTCCGACCAGCAACCTTGAGGCTGCTGCACCTTTCAGGGCTGCTGCGGCCCCTTTCATTTTCACTCTCCCCAGTACCCTGATCTGGTTGGTGTTACCTAATCTAACGGTAAATTGTGTGACGCCTACCTTAAATGTAGAAAAATTTTGAACATTGTCATTCAGTTTGTTTTGTGACGGCAAATAAATCTCTCTCTCAGTAGGTACTCAAAAGACAGTCATAGTTACCTATGTGTTTTACGCGTTTATTGAAATTTCATGAAGTTATATCTGAATTGAGGCATACGGACATCATTCGTACATCAAACATGCAAACATTTCCAGTATTCCATCAATCCGGCCGGACGCGGGCCGAATCTTATTCCAACACAGTTTAGTAATATTGAAAAGGAGAACAAGTTTGTGCCTCCAAAACGATCCGGTTTAAATAATTTCGGCGTTTAAAAAAACCGCTAAGCAAATTATGTACTTTTATCGGAATCCGAAGATTTTCAGAAGTGTGAGCCGCCGGAACCGTTTTGACCGAACGAAAACGAGATTCCCCGCTCATATTCTCATTGCCGTTTTTTGGGGCGGCTCTGCGATAACCAGCTTCCCTTTTGAGCTCCGACGGACCCGCAAGCGTCAAATCCTGCGTGGAATTCTTCTTCGCCTCATTTCCTTTCACTGATTTTCTCGATCAGGGGTCGCAAGCGTGGAAGGGGATCGCGGCGACTTTGAACGGGCCCGATCGTTCAACGGTTTCGACGTTTCCGTCAATCCGCGCCGCTGGTTGGGAAAACTACCGGCCGGTCTCTCACTGGTCCCGTAACACAAGTTTCTCACCTGGGAAGCAAGACACAGATAGACATTAAGATAGGAATCCACCTACTCGTAGATTTGATGGTAGATATAGAAATCTTCTTGGGTAAGTATTTAGGCTAAATGTCTTTCGCAAATCGAATTACCGGCACTTGTATTTGAACCCAAGATATACACCTGAAGTATACTGCTCTAGGTAGGCAGGTACTCGTATTAGCGAACATAAAAATCTATTATTGCTGATTAGTTTCAAACGTCTCCAAATACCTTCTCCGTGTTGAGTGTCAGTAACGTCTCTCGGTCTTCAAAGCAATTAGATAGCTTTCAACGCAAGTTTTCGCTATTTTGTATTCATTTCGTATTTTATTCTGTGAATGAATAATCCGTCTTTTTCCACCCATAATGTCTTCTCTATGCTGATTGTCACCACTTACAATCTCTCGGTCTTCAAAGCAATTAGGTAGATATAGGTATCTAGCTTTCAAAGCAAGTTTTCGCTATTTTGTATTCATTTCGTATTTTATTCAGTGAATGAATAATCCGTCTTTTTCCACCCATATACCTTCTCTATGCTGAGTGTCACTTCTTACAATCTCTCGGTCTTCAAAGCAATTAGGTAGATATAGGTATCTAGCTTTCAAAGCAAGTTTTCGCTATTTTGTATTCATTTCGTATTTTATTCAGTGAATGAATAATCCGTCTTTTTCCACCCATATACCTTCTCTATGCTGAGTGTCACTTCTTACAATCTCTCGGTCTTCAAAGCAATTAGGTAGATATAGGTATCTAGCTTTCAAAGCAAGTGTTCGCTATTTTGTATTCATTTCGTATTTTATTCTGTGAATGAATAATCCGTCTTTTTCCACCCATATACCTTCTCTATGCTGAGTGTCACTTCTTACAATCTCTCGGTCTTCAAAGCAATTAGGTAGATATAGGTATCTAGCTTTCAAAGCAAGTGTTCGCTATTTTGTATTCATTTCGTATTTTATTCTGTGAATGAATAATCCGTCTTTTTCCACCCATATACTTTCTCTATGCTGAGTGTCACTACTTACAATCTCTCGGTCTTCAAAGCAATTAGGTAGATATAGGTATCTAGCTTTCAAAGCAAGTGTTCGCTATTTTGTATTCATTTCGTATTTTATTCTGTGAATGAATAATCCGTCTTTTTCCACCCATATACCTTCTCTATGCTGAGTGTCACTTCTTACAATCTCTCGGTCTTCAAAGCAATTAGGTAGATATAGGTATCTAGCTTTCAAAGCAAGTGTTCGCTATTTTGTATTCATTTCGTATTTTATTCTGTGAATGAATAATCCGTCTTTTTCCACCCATATACTTTCTCTATGCTGAGTGTCACTACTTACAGTCTCTCGGTCTTCAAAGCAATTAGGTAGATATAGGTATCTAGCTTTCAACGCAAGTTTTCGCTATTTTGTATTAATTTCGTATTTTATTCTGTGAATGAATAATCCGTCTTTTTCCACCCATATACCTTCTCTATGCTGAGTGTCACTACTTACAATCTCTCGGTCTTCAAAGCAATTAGGTAGATATAGGTATCTAGCTTTCAAAGCAAGTGTTCGCTATTTTGTATTCATTTCGTATTTTATTCTGTGAATGAATAATCCGTCTTTTTCCACCCATATACTTTCTCTATGCTGAGTGTCACTACTTACAGTCTCTCGGTCTTCAAAGCAATTAGGTAGATATAGGTACCTAGCTTTCAACGCAAGTTTTCGCTATTTTGTATTCATTTCGTATTTTATTCTGTGAATGAATAATCCGTCTTTTTCCACCCATATACCTTCTCTATGCTGAGTGTCACTACTTACAATCTCTCGGTCTTCAAAGCAATTAGGTAGATATAGGTACCTAGCTTTCAAAGCAAGTGTTCGCTATTTTGTATTCATTTCGTATTTTATTCTGTGAATGAATAATCCGTCTTTTTCCACCCATAATGTCTTCTCTGAAATGAGAAGTGGAGGAGATGATGAAACAGCGTACCCACCTAGATCGAAAAAATTTGTCTCTTAATTAAATATCATTATATCCTATTATTATCTTAAATACTAGTGGGATTGTTTAATTTGATTTGTGAAAAGTTGTATTCATATTGTCTTATTGCCAATTTTGACAGAACTTTCTGTTAACTCATTAGATACATTTCAAGTCTAATGGCCCAAAACGTGTATATACTCATAATATTGTATACCCTTCTAAGGCTCAAGACCCTTAGGTATATAGTTATATTGTTATATAGTCAAGTATATTTAGTTATACGCTATTTTGTATTCATTTCGTATTTTATTCTGTGAATGAATAATCCGTCTTTTTCCACCCATATACTTTCTCTATGCTGAGTGTCACTACTTACAATCTCTCGGTCTTCAAAGCAATTAGGTAGATATAGGTATCTAGCTTTCAAAGCAAGTGTTCGCTATTTTGTATTCATTTCGTATTTTATTCTGTGAATGAATAATCCGTCTTTTTCCACCCATATACCTTCTCTATGCTGAGTGTCACTTCTTACAATCTCTCGGTCTTCAAAGCAATTAGGTAGATATAGGTATCTAGCTTTCAAAGCAAGTGTTCGCTATTTTGTATTCATTTCGTATTTTATTCTGTGAATGAATAATCCGTCTTTTTCCACCCATATACTTTCTCTATGCTGAGTGTCACTACTTACAGTCTCTCGGTCTTCAAAGCAATTAGGTAGATATAGGTACCTAGCTTTCAACGCAAGTTTTCGCTATTTTGTATTAATTTCGTATTTTATTCTGTGAATGAATAATCCGTCTTTTTCCACCCATATACCTTCTCTATGCTGAGCGTCACTACTTACAATCTCTCGGTCTTCAAAGCAATTAGGTAGATATAGGTATCTAGCTTTCAAAGCAAGTGTTCGCTATTTTGTATTCATTTCGTATTTTATTCTGTGAATGAATAATCCGTCTTTTTCCACCCATATACTTTCTCTATGCTGAGTGTCACTACTTACAGTCTCTCGGTCTTCAAAGCAATTAGGTAGATATAGGTACCTAGCTTTCAACGCAAGTTTTCGCTATTTTGTATTCATTTCGTATTTTATTCTGTGAATGAATAATCCGTCTTTTTCCACCCATATACCTTCTCTATGCTGAGTGTCACTACTTACAATCTCTCGGTCTTCAAAGCAATTAGGTAGATATAGGTACCTAGCTTTCAAAGCAAGTGTTCGCTATTTTGTATTCATTTCGTATTTTATTCTGTGAATGAATAATCCGTCTTTTTCCACCCATAATGTCTTCTCTGAAATGAGAAGTGGAGGAGATGATGAAACAGCGTACCCACCTAGATCGAAAAAATTTGTCTCTTAATTAAATATCATTATATCCTATTATTATCTTAAATACTAGTGGGATTGTTTAATTTGATTTGTGAAAAGTTGTATTCATATTGTCTTATTGCCAATTTTGACAGAACTTTCTGTTAACTCATTAGATACATTTCAAGTCTAATGGCCCAAAACGTGTATATACTCATAATATTGTATACCCTTCTAAGGCTCAAGACCCTTAGGTATATAGTTATATTGTTATATAGTCAAGTATATTTAGTTATAGTTAGGAATATAGTTAGATATATCTAGATATAGTTAGGAATATTTAGGCATAGCTAGGTATGTTTAGGTGTTATATAGTTAGGTATATTTGGGTATATAGCTGGTAATATAGTTAGGAATATGGCTAGGTATATGTAGGTATATAGTTTTTGTTATTTAGTTAGGTATATAGTTATATTCTAAGGCTCAAGACACTTAGATATATAGTTATATTGTATACCCTTCTAAGGCTTCTTGTATAGCCTTCTAAGGCTCAAAACCTCTTATTAGCTCTTATTCACATACTGCAGCGCCATCACCGGAGCACTAGTGGCATCGAAAACTATACTGCGAATACTGATCTATTGGGTACTACCTACGTTCGTACTACCTACGAAGTTGCAAGTCCGTGCATTTTGGGGGTTAGTTTTGGCAGGACAGACAGGACATAAATTCCCAGGAGTCAAAGTAAGAGACTTACAATTAACTAAGACACTGGTGTTATTCATGTAGGTAGTAGTGAATATCTTGAGCTTCTTGGTTCATGTACAAATAGGCACTCGTATTTATTATTATGGGGTACCTGCTGTGCTTATTGTCGACACATCGTAAGGCAAGGCCGGGTGCTCCAACGAATGGCCAACCTGCTCCTCCCCGTTTATCTCAGCCAGTCAGCTGGAACACCTCACTCCCATAATAATGATACCAGCGTAAAGAAAAAACCTATTAAAAAAATATCCCCGTCCTTTGAATAGGATTTCTTCCCTATGGCCGGTAGAGGTGGGAATCTCGTTCACTTCTACCTCTAGTGCCTCGAGACGTTTTAGGGCTGATGAATCGCCGATAATTAGGGTTCGTCCTACCTCACATCCTGCAGTTTGACTTCCTCTCTTGTTCGAGGGGTCTCCCCCCCTTTCTACGTGAGAACATCCGGATCCGCCCGCCAGATCCTGAAGATGCTTTCAGATGTGTAGATATATGAACATGAATGTGGGGTGGACACCTGACTTGCCAGCATCGGGAATCAAATCGTTTCAGTCCATATGATTTATGGAACATATGGAACAACATTAACACCTTTTTTTTACAATTTAGCCCTTTCACGGATTTCGATCCTGCAGGCTTCTTTTGAGATATAAGGTTTGTTCGCACGGACTTTTTCTGACAGTTAGCTGACTCCTTGAAAACCGTAGAAACCATCCATGATCCAGAGTCATGTCGATGCGCTGGAGAAGGGTGAATCTCTTCTCTGTAGATCGGTAGCGAGAATCTCTTCTGTATGGGCGCTTGGACATTGCGAATCTCTACTGAGTGAAGACAGCAAGAATCTGTTGCTTCCAAATTTGTGTTAAATTGGAATCGGTAACCACTTGTCCATTATTAACCAAATTACAATGAGTGGTTCAGCGTCTAATCACATCTGTTGTACGGAATGCAGTGAGAAACCGTCGTACCAGACAGCTAGAAATAAGCGATTCAGATTCCGTGTCTAAACCTACCGTGTACCGTACGTGGCCCAGTAAGAAGATGACGGCTTGAAAAAGGTGTTGATCACTCTCTACGAAGGAGGTTTTTTCTCAGTCAAGGATGTTTCTGAAAAGGCCTGCTTATTCAGTCGCTTTGCTTTCAAATGGTTATTCTTTCGTTTCATTCTGATATCTTTTGCATACACGTATTTACCTGCTGCATTTGCATGTCAACCGTTTGGTGTTGTATTTTAAATAAAACCTAGGTACCTATTACGAAAGATAACTTTAAATTCATTTGTCAAAAGTTTAAATTGATTTGTCAGAAGTTTAAATTGATTCGTCAAAAGTATAAATTGATTTGATAAAAGTTTAAATTGATTAACCAAACATTCAAATTGATTTGCTAAAAGTTCAGCGTAATGTGTCAATTAAATCCAAAGGGTGTGGTCTATATGAAACGAGCACTGAATTAGTCAGAAGTGGGTTGAAACTAAACCTTGATTCGACGACTCTGAACTTGATTACACACAGCAATATAGATACATACATAGTTTTTTGGCTCTTTTGTGAATTTGGTTCATTGTTTGTTTGATTCAAACATCATCGAGTAATATACATGGTGGTCGAAATTAAAGACACACTCGGACGAATCCAGGTAGGTATGTGCTCGTCTATAGTTTCCAAATGCTTCCTAAAACGCCATCTTGACTTTGAAAGTTGCTGATGTTCGGATCAGGAGGGTTCCTCAAGTCCCATGTCATGAATCGTCTCTCTTCTGCATGCTAGTGTGCTGGTTGTCATTATCTTTCGGTGATTGATAACATTTTTGGAAACCGTAGAGTGAAAACATTTGACTTTAGCGTTTAGCGGGGAAAACCTTCACCTTCTGCTTTGTACGCAGAAACTCTTATAAATCGAATTTAGCCTTGAAGTGATGGTGCCATGTTGGGTCAGTTGGAAGCACTGTCATTATTCCTGGTTCCACCCTGTATCGATTTTGGTTTTGAAATACTTCGGTCCTCTTGACAAGAACGCGGAAGTTCTCAAGTAAGTGAAGTTGAAATGAGGGCGCCGTTAAACTGTTAAACGAGCAGTTTTATTGGTCTCTCCCGCACGTTCATCCTCGCTCCTGGTCGTATTTCACACCGCTGACTCCTGCCGAGTTTTTTGCCGACCAGTCGAAATCTCGGATTCTTAGTCCTTTTCCAGAGTTGATTCCGCAGCTATGAGTTGACAAATAGTTTGTTGTTCATTTTGAAGCACTGCAAGTAGAGCCAAATTTTCAGAAAAACCTCTTTTTTCATGTTCGTAGCGGAAAATTTTGCACTGATTCTCAATACATATCCCGTAGGTGCTTTTTTTGTTTTTTTGCGGCGAGGGAATATCTATAAGGCCCGTAGGCGGAATCCGGACCTCGTAAGATACCTAGAAGGGACCGCACCGCCGGTTTATGTGGGATTGAAACAGCACTAAAACCTCACCGACCTTTTCCTAGACGAAAAAGGTCCATTTAAATTCTGCGCTAAATGAGACTAATCCCAGCTGTGTAGCTGTGCAGCCGAGATCTTTGACTGTTCCGTCGTTTGGTTTCAGAAAAATCCAGAAAATGTTGGCTACGTATGATAGTTATATGTACAAATAAATCCAAAACATCTTGTTCAAGTACCTACAATAATAGTAGGTATGTTTATAAACATCATTTTTAAAATTCATTATTTAAAAAAATGAATTTGTTATGTCAATGTAGGGAGAAACGTGAGTTTTCGAGGTTTTATTTTTATTATTTCACTCGTTGGGACTGATTTGGTAAGATCCCTTGAGGTCTTCAATCAGAAAACGAATCGTGTCCAATTTTACTCAAGTAAACTATGAAAACCGTAGCCCCCCCCCCCCCCCCATAACCCCCTTTACAGTCAGCCATAATAGAGGTTGCCAAAAGGTAAAGATGTTCTTTCCCAACTTCTACGAAATAACGATGTATACCTACTCTTACTGTACTTACTAGTAATGGCGACTGATATTCCGTCGTAGACGAATTCCCAGGCCTCGATTGCGAAATTCTCAATATTTCTGCTGGTAAAGTCTTCTTCTCTAACTAGCTGTCAGTCCTCAGCGTGCACGTTTTTGTTTGATTACCACTGAGGTTGCAGTTGACAGCGATACTGACTTGATCGCAAATGTATACTCTGTGGATATAGTTCTTTTGGTGTTGAGGTTCGGTCAGATGAAGGAGAGTCTTTTTTGCCGACGTTTCTGGATATATATATATATATATTTATCTCATCTCAGGGCTTACAATGATCAAAAAAGTATATTTTCCAATAGTGCCGATTTCTTTGAGAATATATAGATGGTGTTCTAGAGTTCATACCTACTGCAGACGAGCACACGAGGGGCAAAGAGTTATTCTGTCTAACTCCGGTTGGAAGCGTTTAGATAGAAATAAAAATGAAAATTGTCAAATGAAATAGTATTGACGTAGTGTGGTTGTTGACCAAGCTGCTATAAAAAATATAGTATCCTTACAGATCGCTGGAGGGTGTATACGTGCGTATAATGCGGCGTAGGATACCTTTATTATGTCACCAGGCTATACTTTAGGGAAACTTCTTACGTATTACGAACTAGATTTTGCGTCTAAGCACCAAGCACAAACAAAATCATGCAAGGCCATACTTCACCGTACTGTGCTGTAAAAAGGATGAAAATCAGGAAAAGACCGCAACTGCTCGGCGGGAGGGGGGGGGGGGGTGTCAGAAGCCCAAAAAACCAGTTCTATCGATGCTGAGTGTGGGAACCATATTTTGTTGGGGATGCACTAATGAGGGACGTATGGAATGTCGTCGACTATCTACGACTGTGCTAGTCAAGGTGATACATGACAGCCAAGGCAAGGTGAAATATACTTCGGAGTCTATGGATATAAGTGTTATTCTCACAGAGAGTGTACTTTTTTTCCATGAAATTTTCATGGTCTGAAAATCAGTTTAATGTTGATAATTTTTATAATTATGTTCTGCCGTGTCTGAAGTCCTGAACGCATCACCGCTACAATATTATACACTTTTTTTTACATGTAATTACTTTACTTGTCACTTGAATTCAAAATATAATGAATAGTGACGCTTTAAAATAATAGAACTATGGCCAGATTGTATGGACGTTCATCATATTTAATATGTGTTGTAATAATTAGCTGGTCGGAGCTTGAAATGAAATGCGTGAATGCGAGAAACTTGATTAAAAGAGAAAACGTGTAATGTACTGAAACTTTTACATGAAAAATGAAAAATACACACACACGCTTTTACGTGGAAAATGAATGAGTTGAATATTGAGTTGTGAGTCTTGAGATGACGAACTGGACTTGACTGTTGACTATACGTAGTGAAAAAAGAAAACTGAGTTATTGAAAAAATAGTCTATTTCCACTAATACACGAAAAACGCAAAAAACACTGTTATACCGGTTTCGGTGATCAAACCATCGTCAGTAACACACAATAACCTAATAAATAATAGTTATTGTGTGTTACTGACGATGGTTTGATCACCGAAACCGGTATAACAGTGTTTTTTGCGTTTTTCGTGTATTAGTGGAAATAGACTATTTTTTCAATAACTCAGTTTTCTTTGAAATGGGTTTCCACGATTTCTTCGCGAGTAATTTAGTTCGTACGTAGTGAAGCGTGAGGGTGGGTGGGGGGGAGGTCGTGATAAATTCAGCGGGTGCGGATTGTTGTCGATAGCATCCACGAACGGATAACAGTTGATTCAGAGCCAATCAGAAAGGTCCATTGTTTCGAGCTAAATGCTACGCAGTATATGCAAAGCAAAATTCGCCAACAACAGTATGCAAAAAATAGACAGTCAGCGGTTTGTGACAGTTCGTCTAGTGAAGTCAGTGGCCATGTGCTTGAGCAGCAATCAAAATACTCACAGGATTGATGAACCTCACACCTCCTCAGACACGTTCTCAAAGTCAACTGAACAGATCAAGATGCAGGATGAGTTGCAGGTGTTCACAGTGATCCCAGCTGTGACACTGACCGCTTCAAAAACTCTGCCTACCATAACTGGAGCATGGAACCTGAAAGGTCAAATTAATGAGGCCAAACGCATAACCCAGCTATTTTGATGGTTGCAGCCAAAAAAATGAACAGATCCAAGTAATGACACTGATATACTGAAGGATGATTGAATAGTGAACATATGCCATGTCCAAAGTTGGTGTAGTTCGAACAGCATTTTTCAGCACCTTTTCGAATTCCAAGTTAGTCTGAAGCTACAGCCAGATTAAATGGTAAATCCGCTCTTTTACACTATATTTATTCCTGTATATGTCCTGCTTTATCTCCAGAATACACAAGAAGTACACTTTCTGTGAGAATGACCCATAAATATAAGATAACTAAAGCCAGATTAGATAGGACTTATACTTACAGTAGTATTTCAAAATGAGTTTCAGTTGTTATAATGATAAAATTGTTGTGTTGCAGTCGAAAAAATTCGATCGTCCTGCGGACCCAGCTTTCTGTTCGAGTGCACGCAATAATCGGTAAGCTAACGACAAGAGTTTTCGTAACTGAATTAGGTCAACTTTTTTGGGGCTTCATTTTATTTGTTTGAGATTCGATTGAAGTTGTTTACTTTGATTCTGTTTTAAATTCATATTGAATCCATTGTTTGGTTGGAATCAGTGAAATCGGGAAATTCAATTAAATATCGAAGGAGGATTCCGTAACTGTCATCATCATCATGTCAGCTATCAATAATCGGACCTTGTAAAATTGATCTTTAAGCCTCACTCATCTGATTATCTCTGATAATATTATCTCTGATAATATTATCTCTGATTATATTATCTCTGATTATAACTGATCTGGTTATCTCTGTACCTCTACCTTTTCATTCTTGCCCATTTATGGTAAGAGACTGTCGAATTACTGCATCAAAATGCAGCATCGTAGGCTGGTTAGAAGAGAAATTAGCCTCATTGCTCACCTCTTAGGTAGTTGTAGTTTTCGGCAGCTAAGTCACCCTTGAGGCAGGCGTGTACCTACTCGTACGAGTGGTAACGTTTCTCACTTTCCTCTGGGCTCTCCGTTTGCTAACGTGTACGTGTGGTACAACATCTTTATGAATGAATTCGTATCTTTAGGAGGGTCCACTCAAAACAAAATCGTGACCTCATGCTGGCCTGGAGGCTACCTGACCTAAGTAGTACATAGTTATCTACAATCTCCTAATAGGCCTTCGTTAATCATAAATCAATCATCATTTATCATTTTGAGGGTTCGGTCTGGATCACATAGTCAAAAGCCTGTCCTGAACTTAACTATCTTATGAACATTTTTTAATAGGGTTTATAGTGTAGAAAGCTAGTCATATCGATTAAACGGGAAGCAGTCGACAATCCGCTACAAGCACTCCCCGTCCCAGAATAGATTATCAGCAAAGGTGAGGTGACAGGGACCGAAGTTACTGTACTGTTGCTAAGGTGCTTTCCGGATGGTACTTTCCGGACCTTCCCTTCCCGATATGCTGAGGAACAGTCTAGGACTGCGCACTCTGTGGGGATTGGTCCTTTGCTGACATCACGTCCGGGAAGTGATTGGGCGAGTGATGTGGGGTTGTTCAGCTTGTAAAATCTCTGTCGGAGTCACCAATTTAGTTGACCTCGTTTTTTTTTTGTTTTTTTACAAAAAGATGAAATTTGTCGAGAACAGAACGGAGACAGAACTTTTATTGGCAACGAGACGTTTCAATGCAAACATGAATCAAGTAGACGAAATTAATTCTGAATCCAGAAAACCGAAATTGCTACAGTTCTAAGGTTCTGTTGATTAAAACTATAATCCGTCCGTCGATCTGGAGATTCTCAATTGCCGCCAACAGCTGACTCCCGTTTCTCTGCCTACCAAACCCGCATAACTACTTTAAACCCATACAGGTACCACTAGGATGTGACAGGTCAGACATTCGAGGAACGGGATATTGATGATTCTAAAAACCAGTCATATAAGAATTTCAACCGTCACCAAATCGTGGGTCATGGATCAGGGCTAAGTGGGATGTCGGTAGGTGTCTCATAGTCAACCGGAGGCGTTAGGAAGCTGACCTCCAATTCCGACTACTTTGATATCATTTTTTGTACCCAATGAGCGTTACCCATGGGTCTGAAAAAAGTACTTTTGTTTATTTTATTTTATTTACTTATTTTTTTAAAATATGAACCATGAGTGAATATGAGTCCATCCTGAGAATTTTGACAATAACCGCAATCCTACGATAGTTGGATTTTATTCTATGATTTTTAGAAGTTACCCACACCAGTGCCGTCACACTGGGCAAGAGGGTCCCGCCCAGGTGGGAGGGGTGCTATGGCGTCAAAGTTGTACGAAATTTAGAAAAATCATAGAATAAAAACTACGTATCGTAGGAAAGTGCGGTTGGTGTCAAAATTCTTAGGATGAAATCTACTTTCATTTAAAAAATAAAAATTGAACGCATGGGTAACGCTCAAAGTTCAGATTTGGATTTGTTAGGTGTGTGACAGCATCATAGTCTAACGACTCTACAGATGGCTGAAGTTCCGGATTCGAATAGGGATTACATTAGAATGCTCGAAAATCGTGAAATCCAAATCGTCCTCAGTCTGAAACGGGCGGTCGTTGCAAATAACTTTATTGTCCAATTTGTATCCCCAGTGCTGACTCGGTGAACCTTCTGTCTGGATCAATCAGTTTCTGGTCGTGTACAATGATGGTGAGTGTCATACTAGATGACCACCCAGGATGACCAACCAAGACGTCATTACCCGGAGATGACCCTCGGCGGCCGGCAACCTTGGTGGAAAACCGCGACCTTCCAGGCGACAAAAAACATCCCAAACTGCCTCAGAGGGAAATTACGGCGTTAGTGGAGGCGCCTAGGCAATTGAGGTCTTTGAAAGACCGTCCGGTCGTTTGGGTCCTGAGGTGACTTCTGGCCCTCGGATAAGATAGACAGTCCATCAACAGATAGCCTGTTTTTATTTTTCCATCGTTCCTCCCGCCTTTGAGAGTTCGTTAAGGAGTCGACTTGAGGGGAAAATGCGTCTTCGGGACTTCCGAAGTAATTGGTGGGTCGCTTCGGTAAGCCGAGGAATCAGGTAGGCTGATGACCTGGACCACCATCACGTCATTTTTCCACATGACTTTTCGGTTTTTGCATTCGTTCGCATGCTTGTATACCTACTTAATGAACATACTCGTATCTACTTGATGATTGAGCAGTCCTTGGTCCAGTTCACAGTTTTACAGGTCATTATTGTATAACTGCACGCTGTTGGAGCAGGGCAAATCTGGACTTTATTTGAATGCTACTTGGTATATTGTTAACAGGAGTCGTTATGGTTTCCCTAGTTGATCATCAGGCAACTAGTACTGATCAGAGAGCCCCGCATTGCCGTGATCCATTGTCACGACTTGAACGTGGTTCTTTGCAGTAGAATTTTGAAGTTGCCTAAGTTTTAGTTGGTTACGCTAAAAATATTGGTTGATCACTAATATCAACATGGAGCCGGAACTACGAAAAAGAAGAGGGAACGTAATTTAGTTATTCCTTAGTTTCATATACCCCAGTGTCATGGTTTCATCACTTCTGTATAGATATAGAAGCGATGACATGCTGGTAGATTTATACCACTTTATTTATATTTTTCCAGAAAAGCTCCTCAATTCAGAAGGCAGAGATCTCCGCCGAGCTCTGTTCTCCTTGAAACAAATATTCCAGGTATGAACTCAAACCTTTAAAGAACAATCTTGATTAGCTTTATAATGAAGTCGGTGCGTGTTAATGTTTCACTATATTTTGTAGTTATTAAATTATTGTTCCTACTTGAAAACTGATGTTATTGTTCTGCAGGAGGATAAAGACCTCGTTCACGAATTCGTTCAAAATGACGGTCTCGCTTGCCTCATCAAGGTCGGTAACGATGCCGATCAAAATTACCAGAACTACATTCTTAGAGGTGAGGTATCCACTGGTACAATCTGTACAGTTACTATTGTCACTACTTCCAAGTTTGTATCTAAATTAATCTTCACGTTATAGGCTTTTCGATTTGACACTTTATTATAGCCGGCCCACAAAAAGAATGACTGCCGGGAGCGCATTCCCGAACTCCTTTTCATCAGTTGACAGCTGATCTTTTCCCCGTTTTTCGGTCTTCTGAAATGGCATATTGTAGCCAGCTTGGACATTTCAGAAGACCGAAAAACGGGAAAAGGCTCAGCTGTCAACTGCTGCTGTGTGCTTCGTCTTGGACAGAAGAATGCGCTCCCGGTAGTCATTATTTTTGTGGGCCGGCTATAGCAAACCTAAATTCAAATCAGTTTTCTTTCTTCGTAAGATTGATACATCTGTTCGCACGTATACGACGTAGACAAAAGGCCTGAGTAATAGTGAGTTCTAGGTGATACTGGTTGAATACTAAGCATTCACCTTCGTGTTACGATTATATTCTATGTAATCATTGAAACTTGAACGTGAATGGTTCTCATGTTAAACTCTTTCATTGTGGGATATCATTGTTCAGTAAGTCAGTGTTTAGTACTCTTATGAATGTACTGAATTGAGTTTAATTAATATTGAAGTAACATCCAATAAAATTGGTTATTCACAAGTGGGATAATGTGAGCATGTGTGGTGGAGGGCTGTGACTGCCCTGCGAGAGCCGACGGTGTGTTTCGGACCCACACACCATCCTGAACTGAGTTGTTAAGATGATAACAGTTTTCTGTACCATCTTGCTTGTCAATGGGTTTCGGTCAATGAAATATTAACGAAAACACCTTTACATAGCAAAACAAGTATAGCTACTGTTTGTTGAAGTTCTTATTCTGCCTAATATGTTCCGGGCGGTTTGCAGCTCTGGGGCAAGTGATGCTCTACGTGGACGGCATGAACGGCGTTATGGAGCATCCTGGTACCCTCCAGTGGCTCTACGGCCTAGTTTCCTCCAAGTTCCGCCTCGTCGTGAAAACCGCCCTGAAGCTGCTCCTTGTCTTCGTCGAGTACACCTACTCCAACTGCGTTCTTCTAGTCAAAGCCGTCAAGGCTGTGGATTACGTGCACAGTAAGCCCTTCAACTTCATCTACTGAACTTCCTAATTATAAATTTCCTTGTAATAACATTGATAAATTTGACTACCTAACTGGTTGACTTCTACAGCTTGTAAGCCGTGGACCAACTTAATGAAATTGATGAAGGACTACGACGCGGCCGACACCGAAATCCTCATTTACGCGATGACTCTCATCAACAAAACGCTAAACGGGCTGCCCGATCAGGACATGTACTACGACCAGGTCGATGCCCTCGAAGAGCAGGGAATGGAAAACGTCATCCGAAGGTACACATACGACACGAGATACGTACTCAGCTTGGTACCTTGTCCGCATGTCACTTCATTCGATTGCATACAAGTTGGATTGAAATTGTTGATATTCAGCCGGGGGAAATATCCATCTTCTGGTTCACTATTTCACTTTCGACATTTCGAACCCAAACACGTGCTCATCAGATAATAAAATGAAGAGCTCATTCACAAGGAACCAGTGTTCTTAATTATTTGTGAAACCCATTTTTCAAAAGCAAATCAACACATAACAAGCAGCAGAATTAGCACTTGCAAATTTTTTAAATTTTGTTCCTTGTAACATTGGTGAGTTGTTTAGGATGGTTTTTGTGAGTTGTGGTATGGCTTGGTATGGTATTTTGAGTTGTTTGGTATGGTTTTTACCAAACATTGTAAAATAGGTTTTCCTTGTCAATATAGGTATTGCTTCCGAGTCTACCAAGGTAGCGGAATCTTTGTTTACACTTTTGAGAGGGGAACTTTTTTTGTCTCAAAATCAAGATTTCCCCTCGCATTTTACGTTTTGAAGCTTTCTGAGCAAGTTTGGTTCGGTGTCTGCCTGCCCGTTGCGTCCGCAAACCTTCAGGTGTGTTTCATTATGCCAGATAGCATAAACACCGCTCGGTTTTGAAAGTGTTAACAGGCGTAGTGAAGGGCGGAGGTGGATGTTTCGGGTGGAATTCCACGGATCCTACTTAGAGGGCACAAAAACCGGAACTGGGTTTGCACTAACTGATCAAATTACTATTTTCAAAGAGTATTGAAAATTCGTTAAAATCGCAACAACAACGACAAAAGTGGATGTTAAGTAGTTAGGTGCCTAGTAGGTTACTTCGGAAGTGCGCTCGAAGTACACGTTGGATGAATGGATATTTTACTTTATCCTAAATCGCCTCATTTTTGTTTATTATCTCCCCCCCCCCCCCCCCAAGTTTTATGGTTTACGTTTCAACGGACGTAGAATACGAAAATCGAATAAAAAAGTTTCCGCCGTCCGCGGCTTTTGGTTTATTATTCTGTGAATAATACACCTATGTAATCGCTCAGCAAAAAATTTTTATAACACCCCCTCAACAATTTTTCTTTTCCGTTTCAAGGTGCGTAGATTCCAAAACGCTGCAAAGTCCTTGTCACATGGGGTTTATTATTCTACAGAAATGTTGGCTGTACATTTATTGTTTGTATCATGTAAAATAAGTGAAATAGCTATTTCTGATGGTTTCCACCAATTTTGGCCCCCAAACACAAATTAGGTAGGTACGATCTTTTTTTTTTTTTTTTTTTTTTCAAATTATCTTTGATCATTGGTAGTGCCATTTAATCGTCTTGATCCACGTGTTGACACTTTTTCTAGTGTTATTCTACAAATTGATGGTGATTTCGCAGGTATTTGACTCACAAAAAATCAATTTTGGGAGCTGAACATCTGGTACAACCTCAATTTTCCACTCCTTGGCCAAAATCGACTTCATATTCGATCTTCTCGTCCCCAAAAACATGGAAAACGATACCTCAAAAGCTCATGTTACCAACATGTTGCTAAAACGCAAAAAGTACCTATTTTCACACACATTTTCACTCATAACACCCCTGGGTATATTCCGATCGGGCTGAAAAGTTTCGGGACACAACTAGGGCCCAAATGGAGCATGTGTGCGAAAGAACGACTTTTTTAGATCGAAAATGAAGCCTGTACACGTGATACGGCGGACGGCGTACGGCGGACGGCGGACGGACATTGCATTTTTTGAATCGACACACCTTGAAACGGAAAAGAAAAAAGTTTGAGGGGGTGTTATAAAAATTTTTTGCTGTGCGATTACATAGGTGTATTATTCACAGAATAATAAACCAAAATGCAATGTCCGTCCGCCGTACGCCGTCCGCCGTATCACGTGTGCAGGCTTCATTTTCGGTCTAAAAAAGTCGTTCTTTCGCACACATGCTCCACTTGGGCCCTAGTTGTGTCCCGAAACTTTTCAGCCCGATCGGAATACACCCAGGGGTGTTATGAGAGAAAATGTGTGTAAAAATAGGTACTTTTTGCGTTTCAGCAACACGGTGGTAACATGAGCTTTTGAGGTATCGGTTCCATGTTTTTTTGGACGAGAAGACCGAATATGAAGTCGATTTTGACCAAGGAGTGGAAAATTGAGGTTGTACCAGATGTTCAGCCTCCAAATTTGATTTTTTATGAGTCAAAAAACTGCGAAATCGTCTGAAATCACCATCAATTTGTAGAATAACACTATGAAAAGTTTCAACACGTGGATCAATACGATTAAATGGCACTACCAATGATCAACAATGATTTGAAAAAAAAAAAAAAAAAGGAGGGAACCTACCTAATCTAAGTTTTGGGGGCCAAAATTGGTGGAAACCATAAGAAATAGCTATTTCAATTATTTTACATGAAAGCAACAATAAATTAAAAGCCAATATTTCTGTAGGTATGTCCAGTAGAATAATAAACCCATGTGACAAGGACTTTGCAGCGTTTTTCCTTAGTTCCCATGAACCAAAATTCACGAAATATTGTTTATGAGCCCATTTGGGCTCTAGTTGGTCCTTCGAAGCTCGGCGTTACTGTCACTCAACTCGAAGGGATGAACAATTTTTGAGATGTGGGTTTTCTCGCATTTTTAAATAGTTTGATTTTTTTCTGAATTTTTGAGACCATCCGGAGCATTCTGCGATGTTGCCATAAAATTTGCGGTAAACAGCAGGGTGAATGCAGGCACAAGCTGGGTTGAGAGCGCACACCACTGTCTTTCGGCTAGCTGGGCCTTTATAGCGCAGTGGTTTACCTGGTGGACTGATATGTCAAAGTTCCGGAAATCGAAACCCTGTTGGGACTGAATATTTTTTCACTCCACATCAACAGTTTCCTTTCAGAACTTCATTCTTCGTGTTTCTTTTTGCCGTTTTAGCTACTGTTTGTCATCGATAGAATTATTTTAGCAACATTTGGCACGTGATATAGGTAGGTACCTAGTAACGAGTACAGGGTTAGGTACTAACCTACGGAGGGTCTGTTATCTACGTAGTATGTATATAATAGTACGTACGTTGTATAGAAGTGTTATCTATACAGAGAGCTGTGATCTGTAACGGAAGGGTGTTCTGTACAAAATAATAAACCGTTGTGTAGGGATTATCGAAGTTGCACTCAATCCTGGACGGTTCTATCCCCTCATTACCCGAACGCAGTTCCGTCCTGGTCTGGTCCAGGACTGTCTGTCCGAAGAAACCGCAAGTCGGACTCGTTCCTTTCCATGCAGGTATATGGAGAGGAGGATGATTCAGGTGAACAAATGGCATTCTATGGTGATGAGGTAGAGGGATTCTGCGAGCGTCGGGTAGGTCCTCCAAGAGCAGGTGGCGTCCATTTAAGATGCACCTTCGAGTTGGAAACAGGGTTGAATAAACCCGTACATTAGGGTCCGCCAGGAGCAAAAAGTCTCCGTTTTGTATTCGAGGCCCATCGCCCATTGTCATTCCAGCGGGTAGCGGCGGAAATGCATTCGCCCGATCACTGGTAATCCTTATGGGAACCCCGAGATGAGCCTTTCAGTATCGTGATCCAATCGATGACTTCAGAGATGTTCTTTAGTAGTAATCCTTTATATATGTAGGCAGGGTCCCACCTACCAACCACGCTCCAAGAGACTCTACCTGTTGAACCGTCAGGCGCCTTCTGCACATGCGGTATTTGCCGAGCACCGAGCAGATGTTCGCCGAATATCCCCTAGTGTGGACGGATGTTTGCCTATTCGACAAATCACGAGCATGCAATGCTCGGCTGCTCCATCCGGAATCGGTATTTTGCCCACATCAAAGGAGACGAATATTCGCCAATTAGCGAGCATCCACATTTGGCGGCTGTCGGAATTTGAAAGCGTTTCTCTGTGATTCACATGCTTGTGGTTCACAAATCTCCCCCTCCAATGTTCAGCGTCCATTCAATTTTTACAGCGTTGTCACTTGTGTGCTGTTATTAGGTATGTTCAGACATGCAGTTCCGAACCGTTTGTAACTGACCACGCCCATTTTTGGCTCTTCGGACAGTATCAGAACTAGTTCTGAAAGATTCCGAACTAAAGTTCGGTGTTCGGACAAAATAGTTCGTAACCATTCAGAACCGGTGCAAGAGGTTCTGGATTTTCTTCAGAACAGTTCGGGGCAAGCGCAGTAGTAATTTGCACTCTTGTCACCTTATCTACTGTGGTAGAGTCTGCTATCTTTTCAAGATAAGGAGTTAGGTACCTACGTAGAATCCGAAAATCTAATTGAAAGAAATTCGTCAATCCCCCTCTCCTTCTCTTTTCTCTGAAACTATTAGACCTAAATTAATGACATTTTGTTTAGAGGTCCCACTTGGGTCTAATTGGTCCTCGAAGCTCATTATTTCCTTGAGTCATCACTAAGGAGTGAAAAATGGGTTTGCAACTCTCAAAAATTAGTAACTCGAAAACGTACAGTGGGTACCTACATATTTTTTGACCGATATTTCGAGAATTATTAGGTTTTTAGTCAAAATGTTGACCAAACATCACGGTATCAGGTGCCTCTAAATGATAGTCCCGAGCAGTGCCCTTGCAGTAAGCAGTACCTACACTCACGACCAACCCTCAGGTAAAATTTAAGTAGGTATGTACATTGCGATTTTGTTGAAATTATTATGGAACCATCCTGGTGCTAACCAGCGTAAGCCCTCGAACATGAACTAAATAACTCGCGAAGAAATCTTGGAAACCCATTTCAAAGAAAACGGAGTTATTGAAAAAATAGTCTATTTCCACTAATACTCGAAAAACGCGAAGTTATTTGGTGACCAACGAGCATTTTGCACGGCCTTTGTGAATATTTTTGAATATTTTCCGAGCAAGTAGGGGAGGTCGGTTGGGTGAGTTGGGATGGGTTGTGTAGAACATTCCCCGGCTTCCCTTCCCTGTAAAGATCGCTGCACAGTAGACCGTCACGAGACCGGCCCGTCACAGTCACGAGATTTCAGCGGCCGAGATCGGTCGGTGACGGCGCGCGATTCATATTTATTCACATCGGACCGAGTTTCATCTGTCATGAATCCGTCGAAGATCAGTCGTCAGCAAAGCACCTATCAGTCGTTTGCGAAGTGAGAACTCAGCTCTATAACTTTTATACAAGATGTTACTCATAATAATGTAACATCTTGTATAAAAATATAAACCTATTTCTTAGCAGTTGTTTGACATTCCTCTCCAGTTTTACTCCCGATGCTGTTCTTGAAATCAGCGTCCATGTACTTTGGATTGGGGAGGTCGTAGAGCGGGGAATATGTTCCCACTAATTCAATTTTTGTCAGCCATTTCAAGAGTAATAACAATCTTAAAACTGAGAACGAACCTCAAAACCTCACGGAAATGTGCAGTGACGGCCGTCAAAACCAGAAGGGCGAGCAAACTGTGGGCGCCTGAAGTTGACGAGCCGGGTTAGTGGAAACACCTGCCTTCAAATACTAAGAATATATTTTACGCCACGCCGGCCGACGTTCGTGACGGTGACGGGCCGGCCTCGTGACGGTCTAATGTGAAGCGACCGGCTGCGCGGTTGACCACGGCGAATGTAGGTAGTAAAAAATGCTGTAAAGTTTTGTATTTAAATTTATTGAGAATAAAATGTACCTATTATTTTGTTGCACTATAATACATACATTGTTGACAAGTAAATATGTTTTATTTTATCAGTTATCTTACCTAATGTTACCTGTAACATTCAGTGGTTTGTTAAATTTACATTCAGCTTTGTTTGTAAAGTCAAACCTTACATTTTCCATTGTCGATACCGATACACCCCCCCATTCAACAATCCTGGCTGTGCTACAGGAGTGTGGCTAGGATGTGCGCCCACACCTGCACACAGAACCAAATTAGTTCAAAAAGGCCTGAAAGGCTCAACAAGGGGAAATTCGGATTTTAGAGTAGGTAAAAATGCCCTTCGTGGTCGAGTTTAAAGGAAAATGCGTAGGTAGCCAAATTTGATTGAAATTAGAAAAAACCAAAATTTATAGTCAGCTGTACCGAATTTTGTACAAATTAATGGTAATATTGAAATGAATGGGTCTTGTAGTAGGTATTGAAGGTTCCGAAGATTAATTCATGAGCTGTATGACCAGATATCAGTTTCGTCTCTATTTACCAACCAGTTTTCAGATATGATTGCTATCCACGAAGGTGTCTAAGTAGTTCGCCTTTATCTTTCATCGTTTCGTAGTGTAGGTAATTGGTTGGAAATTCTAGCTTTCGTTCGGACCCTGGAGATATTGCGAATCACCATTGACACTCAATCTGATTGCCTTGCAGGTATATGTCCAAACAGGGCACGGATCTGGATCTTCTACGTCAGTTCCAAATCTACGAGGCTGTCCTGGCGCACGAAGATGGTGACGATGAGAAAAACACTCCTCTTCGTCAACTCGACGAAGCTTTGAGGTAAGAATGAGAGCTATAATAGACCAATAGCGGCCGAGGTCTCGATTGTAAATTTTAAGGTGAAATCCACGTTTTGATTATGTGCAATGGGTGTATTTTAATTTCAGAAAATCCTTGAAGACCCGCAAGAGTTTGACGGCGACTCTACACCCTGACGATAGAAGGAAATCACGGCGGCGGTTGATAGGCAGCTCTCCCGTCACCCTCACACTTACGCCTTCACGCATCATCACACCTCCTCCTCTCTCACCTGATATCCTCGCTATGAACGGTATTTATTGTCAGTTCACAGGTCCTCAAACAGTTCGAGTTAGCTTTCAACCAGCTGAAGCGTTAACAAACATGAGTGGGATTAGGGGTACGCGCGAGAGTTACAAAGAGGACTCCATTAGTACACCATTAGAGTACTAATGTGTTTATGCCCACCTCCTCTGAACCTCTAGTGATTGTTAGGAGGTTTTGATGAATAAACCAAAATTGCATAAAGATTTTCATCAAAATATATGCCTAAAATATAAATTTAATCAAGAATGGACGAGGAGAGTCAGGAGGATTGATGCTGCGATGCCCCTTCCTAATAATTGCGCATGCACCAAGATCTGGACGATTTTCCACACCACTTCTGGTTAGCTTCTAATAATATTACACCTAGATCAGCAATAATCAGCATGCCCCACGTGCTTGTTATCATCAACAAGATAAGTCTCTGTCAAATCAAATTGTTGAATTTCAGTTTTTTCTCCTAAGTTTCGAATTAGATTTCTATTTAGGTAGGTCCGTTATTTTTAATGCAAAGGCAAACTAAGTTGGGAAAAGTGCAGACAACTCGGGTGTCACTCACGTATTATAGTTTTATAGTTATGGTAGAAGGTTTACCTACACCTATGGGTGGTCGTTACACTGAAGAATAAAGTCAACTCAAAAACTGTTCTTACATCATGGACGTGTATTAAGAAGAACGGTGAATTTAATTTTGATTCGAAAAATTCGTAGATTGAGAAAAGAAGTTCGTAGGCAGATCTGAACTTAAGTTCATGGTTGGCAACACTAGGGTGTCCAAGCCATGGTTTGAAAGATACACGAGGAATCTGATCTGCGGGTAGTATCGAAGAAGCTAATCAGAATTGGGGAGGGAAATCGTCCAAGTCCTGGTGATAGGTACGCAATCTTCAGGAAGCACATCGCTGCATCATTCATACTCCCCTAGAATGGATGTGCATATATTTTTTAAATTCTTTCAAATTGTGGGTCTAACAGAGAGCTGGCCAAAAAAGTGCTATATGTTGGGTCGAAAGTGAAATTGAAATGAGTGAAAAGGAGGAAGGAAAAAGTGCGACATTGTTTGCCCTCTCACTCCCGCACGTGGGTACCGAGTGAGATACATACCAGATGACGTCACGCGTTTTTTCTCTAGCCTATTCCCGCCAAGCTACTCGGAGGATTTCGGATGTGAAAATTGGTATACAGGGTTTTTTGAAGGTATTAATCCGATTAGGTCAGAAGCAATAAATTCCGAACCAAGTCCATTCTTCATTCTTCGTAGTGCAGGTTAGCTGTTCATCTTGTTGAAGAGTGGAATAGTGAGCTCCGTTCAGCACAAGCTGTATGTGTACCTATCGCAGGCTTGCGAGTCACACTGGTTTGACCTGAGAATGGGTTATTTCACTCTTTTTTTTTCTTTTCCATAGTACATGTACTACATTTATTGCTTGGGGTGAAAGAAAATTAGGTCTGTTCGGTCAAGAAAATATTAACATGAAATTGGAGAAGCAAATAGAAATTGGGAGTTTGAAAAAAAGGCGGGTTGTTACGTAGAGATATTTCACTGCCTCCTAGTACCAGGGACAAACTAAAACGAAATAAACAAGGTTGAGATGGAAATACTATAATAGCTGAAGCTCTAATGTTACTTGAACTATAGAGTAGAATGAGCGGAGACCTTGATCCCTGAGATCCCTGTGGATAGGTACTATAATACCTTATCACTTTTACGTACATACGCGCACACACAAGTAGACACACACACACACAGCCTGGCTGTGACGTAGATGTAGGACCCGCGCTTTTTCAACACGCAATTTCATTTCCTATTGCCTTCCTTATATTACACAATTACCACCTCCTTCCACACTGTACTGCCTATTCACAGTTAGTTGAACTAAAATATTTCAAAAATTATCTCATTTTTAGACTCACTGGAACACCCCATTATAACTCTGGTTTCACAAACCCGCCTTTAAGATGGGAATTTTACTGTTATCAGTTCATACCCTTGTTATGTAAAGTTGGATGGAGCGTTTCTCAAGTGTTCAAGGACAGATTTCCTGCACTGGGCTTCAGGTGTAGATAATAGGTACAACGACAGGAATTAACTGCGCAGTTTTATCCAGGAAGCGCTTGCTATTAGTAAAAATTAGGTGTTGTGAGCTACGTATTTCTATTTTTACTTTTAGTGACATCGTGTTGTGTTACATAAACGGCTTCTCAAGTTACTCACCTGTGTTGCTTATTCTTATTAATAAGTCTGCTACTAAAACCAAAAATAGAAGTTTTGAGAGCCTCCGGGCACATAGCACTCCGAAGGCTCATTATCTGCTTCTGGCTGTTGTTTAGATACCTAATTATTTTGCTGCATTTACTACAGTGCTCATTTCCCGTTCAGTTAGGTCAGTCAGGAATAACTTTCTGCTGACAAGGCTGTATTATCTGGTTTTCCTTCACAATTTTAGTGTGTTTGTGCATGGTTATGTTTGGTTGTTGCTAACATTAGACATCAATGGCGTCGGAGTGACTCCGGGCCTGCGGAGGCGAAGGGAGCGAGCTGAAAGGCACAAAAGCTTCATTCGCGAGCAGCAGGAAGCTGGCAAAGGACCCATCATAACCGGCTCGGACGATTCCTCCCCTCCGCTTTCCATCGTTGACGACAGAAACAACAACATTAACAAAGTCATTAAAAACAACGAAACCAACAACAACTATACCGCTGCGGTCACTGCCTTAGTTACCGTGAAGAACAACGGCGAGGTCACTCTAGATCTGACTCCCACAAATCAGGTCAAAGGTAAACCTTTGAAATTGTCAATATTGTCTTTTATTATTCCCTCCTTGTCCTGATTTCCTCGTTCCACTGATAGTATCCTGGATTATTAGTTCTGCTAGCAGTCGGTGGCGGATCCAGAGGTTATTGGGGGGGGGGGGGGGGGGGGCTAGCCCGAAAAATACACTGGATAAAATGTCCATTGTATATTCGTGTTCCATGAAACACGAAGACACTGTTCTGCTGAATCTTGACCTATAATTATTGTCTTTATTACGAAGTTATTATTTTTTGTTTATTACATTAGTAGAACAACTGTCGTGTGTTGGTTTATTATTTTCAATAATGAACCATTGGAATCGAGCATGAAAAAAAAAATTCTTACCCCCCCTCAAAATTTGATGGTTTACGTTTCAAGGTATGTAGAATCCAAAACTGCAATAAAAATATTTCTGTCTGTCCGCCGTACGCCGTACGCCGTACGGGCCACTTTTCTTAGTTACCATGAAAAAAAATTGATGAAATTCGGGTTATAGGTTCCGTTCGGCGTCTAGTTGGTCCTCGAAGCTCGACGTTACTGTGAGTCATCTCTAAGGGGTTCAAAATAGGGGTTGAAATTTTCAAAACGCCTATACCATTTTTTTACGTAAATATTTTTACGGTTTTAAATATTTCTTGAACTTGCGAGTTTTTTAAGACCATCCGGAGCATCGTACGTCCAGCCGTTCGTTCACAGTAAGGCCCCGAAGTTTGCACCGACAGGCATTTTCGACTCCAGTGTGAATGAAATTGTATACAATTCAAACCAAATCTAGTAACCAGAGACGCGCCCACAATAGGAATTTGTGAATACGGCCAATCATTGGTAGGGATCACCTGATTATATTGGCGGAGTATGAAGTCGAGTTGGTTGTTCTGTGATATTATTTAATTTGAAAAATGATGGCTCTTTTGGAGTTTTTTGGTAGGTAGTGAAACTTGAACAAACGTTGAAGTATTATTGATGGGTAAATTAGGTATTACTACGGTAAATCATTACTCAACGGTAAATTATTACACAACGGTTCATTATACCATCTACGTAGAAGGGGCTGGAGTTTGTTGGTAGGTACGTTTGCAACTTTTTTCACTCCTCATCAACAATTTCTTTTCAGAACTTCATTATGTGTGTTTCTTTTTGTTAGGTACTGTTTGTCATCGGCAGAATTATTTTAGCAACATTTAACTCGTGATTTAGGTAGGTACCTAGTAACGAGTACGGGGTTAGGTACTAACCTACGGAGGGTCTGCGATCTACATAATATGCATAGAATAGTACATATTATATTATATAGACGGGTTATCTATACATAGAGCTGTGATCTGTAACAGAAGGGTATTCTATACAAAATAATAAACCGTTGTGCAGGGATTTGAAGCGTTTTTTGTTTGTAAGCTCATTATAAGAGGATCCAACAGAGGGTTTGTATGTGTATCGCGCGCGTGCACGTGTGTGTGTGTGTGTGTGTGTGTGTGTGTGTGTGTGTGTGTGTGTGTGTGTGTGTGTGTGTGTGTGTGTGTGTGTGTGTGTGTGTGTGTGTGTGTGTGTGGAGATGGGGCTGTGTGTACTGAATAAACATCAATATCTTTCAAGATGAATGGATGTGCATTTATTTTATTCTTCCGAATTTTAGGTCTTACGGAGAGCTTTCGAAAAAAAACCAGTCATGCAGCATGACTTAATGAGCGAATTTTCAAAGAAATATTCGAATTAATGGCTATGGTTTTGAATAAAGGAAAACTTCGGTCTAAAATTTGGTTTTCTATGTATATTCTCTTCGTATTTATTTTAATTTGTACGTTTTGTCCATCCTGATTCTACCGTTTGTTTATTACGTAATTGTACTAAGTGCTTATTTATTTGATCGCTGTGGGTAAATTCAAGGAGTTGTACTAATCGTTTGCCTCCCCCTTTTTTGCTTCGAACTCTCGTCTTCAATTAATACTTCTCACATATTTCAATCTGACCACTCTAATGGGGTGGGGGGGGGGGGGGTAAGAGTTTAAAGATTATCCTAGTTTTGGGTAATTTTTGCGCACTTTAAATGCTCTAATTTAAGAACGGATTTAGATATCTAAAATCCGATTTCACTATCGTGTTCAGCGTGCAAAAACCTTTAAAATGAGGGGTCACTTGTTAGAAAATAACATTTTGGGGATTTTTGGGTAATTTTTGCGCACTTTAAATGCTCTAATTTGAGAACGGATCAAGATATCTAAAATCCGATTTCACTATCGTGTTCAGCGTGCAAAAACCTTTAAAATGAGGGGTCACTTGTTAGAAAATAACATTTTGGGGATTTTTGGGTAATTTTTGCGCACTTTAAATGCTCTAATTTGAGAACGGATCAAGATATCTAAAATCCGATTCCACCATCGTGTTCAGCGTGCAAAAACCTTTAAAATGAGGGGTCACTTGTTGGAAAATAACATTTTGGGGATTTTTGGGTAATTTTTGCGCACTTTAAATGCTCTAATTTGAGAACGGATCAAGATATCTAAAATCCGATTCCACCATCGTGTTCAGCGTGCAAAAACCTTTAAAATGAGGGGTCACTTGTTGGAAAATAACATTTTGGGGATTTTTGGGTAATTTTTGCGCACTTTAAATGCGCCAAAACCCTCCTTAGAGTAGGCCAATTTCGCCCATCTTCGAACTTAGCCTTTCGATTGCCAAGATAGATTTTTTGTGCAAATTTGAGCTGTTTATCTCAATTCTATCGAGAGTTATCGTCTGGAGTGACACATATATAAATAAATATATATGTATATATATACATATAAAAAAGTGTTAAATTTCAGGAATCGTTTTAGAATGGTCTGAAACGGATTTCTATGAAGAAAATTTCCAAAAATTTATATTATTTAAATTTCGAAGCCATTGCAATAGCTTCATTTTCTTTGAAAATTCGCTAAAAGGTGCTATATGATGGGTCGGAAGTGGGTGAAAAAGGGGAAGGAAAAAGCGTGGTTATATTGCCCTCACGCTCTCGCACGTGGGAATCAAGAGAGAGGGAAATACATACCAGATGACGTCACGCTTTTTCTTTACCTTATTCCCGCCAAACTACTCGGATTTCGGAGCTGAAAATTGGGATACAGGGGTTTTCGTGGGTACTAAGTCTGATTCGGAGGTCAAAAGCAGCAAATTCCAACCCAAGTCTATTCCTCATTGAACTAAAACATTGTACAAACAAAATTAAAACCGTCATGCCATTTTTCTCAGCATTCATCCCAAGTCCCAACAGGACTTTAATTCAATATAGTACTCACTACTATGCACAGTAGGCTTTTTCTTTTTATTTTAGGCTGTGCATCCCCTTTATGACATTGGCCTGGCCGTAGGAAAGCACATTTCTGTAGGGAGAGAGTGTAAAGATTTTATTCAAAATAATGCACTTTGATGTCGATATAAAATAGGTATCGAAATGTACATTTAAAAAAACCGTTTTGGTTTAGAAGTTTTTCAAACATTTTCCGGTTAGCCCCCCTCCTCCCCTCCAAATCCTAGATCCGCCACTGCTAGCAGTAGAAATGTTTGTTGCTACGACGGTCCTCAGTTCGCTTCTCCGGGCAGATAGCTAAATTTTCGCTTTACTGCGAAACCCATTCAATCTGATGTGCACATGCCCTTCTGCAGAAACAGTTGCAATACTTCTAACGAAATATAAATGCCAATTTGAATTTGGTGCTGAAGATAGGCACCGATTGTGAAGTGCGATTTATGCGAATCTGCCGTTCTTCAGAAAGGTAAATTCACTGTTATCAAATAATGGATGTCCTCTTTCCTTCACACTACGAGTAGGTACTCTGGTGGACTGTCCAGTTAACAGAAAAAAGCTGTAGCGAGAATGATGGAGTCCTTGGAAAAGTGAGATGATTCCATAGTCAACTAACTGCACCAGATTCCAGGTAGCGTTTCAATCGAAAGCTTTGCGAGTGAAGAATCTTTTATTCTTTTGAAAAGGAAACTATGACTTCCAGTATTGATATTTTTGCTTTCTAATCCATGTGCTACCTTCAATAAGCTTCATGTTGCGCTTCAGAACAGTGCGACTGTTCAATGAATAAGAACTTGTCTGAGCAAAGTAGCTACCTGCCGATCAATGTCAGATGGTACAGTTAATTCATTCTCATTCAGGCAGGCATCACATAGCTTTTTCTATTTCCACCTCTTTTCCTCTACTGCTGAGGTATGTTCGTTTGGGTATCTGGAAACAAGGAAACCCATAAGAAATACCTACATTCTAACTCATTTGTGGGAAATATCTACAGGTCTGAATGGGCACGAGGAGGACAGCGATGAGCAGGAAGAGAGCCGGGCGAGCGTCAGAGACCTCACTCAGAAACTCGCTTGCAGCCTTGGCAGCCCAAGTGAAGAAACCAAAGGTGGTCCTTTTGGAGATATGAAAGGTGAGTGAGGGTGGGCTACGTCTCTGCAGGAAATTTGTGTTGTGTGATTTCAATTTCATGAACTCGCATTCTGTTTGTATAGACAGTGAGCAAATTTGAATCAGCACCCTCGATAACCAGTAGCGGTGCGTCGGCTCTGAAAACTGTGGGGCACCCAACCAGAACACAAAACCAACAAATTTGTCTACAAAATACCGCAAGGCAACAACACCCTTTATTTACAGATTGAGTGATATTCAGCAAAGCTTATCTCTTTTAATCAACACTCTATCATTCTACAAAAAGTCAACAATTTCTACTGCAAATTAGCCACCGAATTCATGTGTTACAAAAATATAGTAATCTAAAATACAACAAAACAATGACCCGTCGGCCGGTAAGTACCTACTTGAATGGAGAAGACACATGAAGCACATTGACTAGAAGCTAGGTAGTTATATGTGTGTTACGACGCTGATCAATCCACAAACAGCAAACAAAACGCATCGGAACCGGACCGAATGCAAAACGCACAAAATTTGACGCGAAAAATTGAAAAATGACAACAGACTCAACAAAGAAAGCGAATTTGCACGAGACAACAAAAACAAATCAGAAGACGAAGAAGCATCTCGTATCGAGATGACAAATTGAATCGAAGGGATCGAATCGATTGTGAAAAGGAACGATTTTAGGGTGGGAATCAGATTCTGGGGACGGCCCAAAGTGGGTATAGCGGACAACATTTTTACTCGACTGAGCATGCTCGGGCGGGCCACTTTTCTGTGTTGCCATGGGAACACTAGGTCCCAGGACCTCCCTGCCAGTTTCAGGAGCCTAGGTTTCGATTTCGATTGCAGGACATCGATTACTGTCGCTTTATTCCGATAACGTGCTTGGTCTCCGGAGCTAACATGAAGGAACTACCATGGATGCTGTACTAGAATATTGATATCCATTCCCAGAGAAATCTGGCGGGTCGCTGTTGAACTTCGTGAAAAATGTTAGTTACAGTGTACGGAGGGAAATTCAAATGCCATCTGAATAGTGGTTGTAATTTTTTTTAACTCGTGTTTTTGGGTGCCGGGGCAGTGGCCCAAATGGCCTTATGGATGCAACGCCGCTGCCAATAACTGCTTAAGATGCTCTACTTCTCAAAATCAAGTACATAACAATCGTTGTATTTTGCACTCGCGCAATCTTTAATGATGCAGGTATGGCATAGTTTGTTGGGATAGAGCAGCGAAATCGATGCTGAGGGTAATCTTTTTCCCTCGAAAAATGCTGATAAAACTTCTGCTAAAAACTCCGCTTTTTCCAAAGCAGTATTTGTTTAAATGTTTCACACTTCCGACGATTTATGAACTCATTGGCAGAACATGGACCGTTCGAATTATAAGAATATATTGGAAGGGAACCTTGCAACGGTTAAACCCGCTACCCGTTCTATTTCGGTATTCGACGCTCTACGTCGTTTTGAAACAGAGATCGACATCGTTGCATTGGAGTAAAACTTCAATAAACTTCCAGAAGAACTTGACCTATCTGCTACATTGTTCATTTTAAGAATAAAAATTAAACTTCTAAATTTAAATTCAGTATTTACGTTTCAAATAAATGAAGTTTGAGTTTGAATTTAATAGTTACCTTTCATAATAGCTAAATGGAAAGTTAGATATTTAATCCAAACTCATACATAATAAGAACTTAGAAAGAATGTAGCCTTAAAGTCTTAATTTTCTTTAATGATGTTAAACTTGCTTACCTAATGGCGATGATTCATCTTGTCAGGTCTCGTATTTACGTGTATTTATTATACTTTACTTCGAGGAATAGCATTTTTGTGTCTTGGTTAGCTTATAAAGGAATATTCGTAGCTTGGAGCTTGTTTATTGTGCCATTATTTCTTTGTACTCTGTACTTATAGTTTGATTACAGTTGAATGCATTTTAAAAACAACGCCATAGCTCGGTCAGGTCTAAAACTGATGAACCTGCTTTAGCGTCTTGAGATGCTGCTGCAAGTTTACCGATATTGTTTTTGTTCATTGTTACATATTATCCCAGGGATTATATCGAAAGCGAAAGAAGAGCTGGCCAAGTCGCATTCCCAGCACAAGCTCACGGGCGGCCTCGGAAGCCCTGGGACCCCAACGCCGCCTCCACCGCCTCCCGAGATTAAAAAGTCCGAAGCTGAACTTCAGGTGAGAACACACAGCTCGTAGTTGACCCCATAGCCGTGGTGACGTTTTAAGGCTCTGCCGTTCAAAAAGTACAAAACCCACCAATTTTGTAATTTTTTTAAACAAAAAACCATCAAAATTTTGGTCTGGAAAATTCGTTGGTGTTGAGTGAAGAGCGAGAAAAAATCTGAACTAGGTATAAACTGAAGGGTATAATTCTGTAAAAAGAAGAACACACGGGAAAAAGAGGTAGGTTCACTTTTTCGAAAATATTCGGAAGAGCAATGTTTACCTTGGAATCATTCGGTAGTCTTTACAACAGCCAAGTTGAAACAGTAATTTAAAAGTAGCTATTTATAATTATATTCTTTATGTAATGTAGAATTTGATAGATTTTTCAAATTGAAAAGGCGGTAAAATGGCGGTGAAGTTTTATCGGTCCAGCTGAGGAGGAGGAAAACTAGGTATCTTGGTATTTTGGGGGTCTCCGGTTAGGTATCCTACTTAGGTACTAATTGTTGATATATGTTTAAAACTTGAAAACGACAATTTTTGGTTTATTATTCTGTGACTAATACACCTGTGTATTCGCTCAGCAAAAAATTTTTGGAACACCCCCCTCAAAATGTTTTCTTTTACGTTTCAAGGTGCGTCCGCCGTACGCCGTATCATCCATATCTACCTTTATTTTCGGTCTAAAAAATTTTTTCTTTCGTACACAGGTTCCATTTGGGCTATAGTTATGTTCCGAAACTTAGCAGCCCGATCGGAATATACCGAGGGGTGTTATGGGTGAAAAATTGGTGTAAAAATATGGTTTTTTCGTGTTTTAGATGAGCTTGTGAGGTGTCGTTTTCCATGTTTTTTAGGAGGAGGAGACCGAATATGAAGTCGATTTTGACCAAAGAGTGGAAAATGGAGGTTCTAGCGAAGTTTCAGCTCCCAATTATTATTATTATTATTATTATTTTTTTTTTAATGAGTCAAAAACCTGGGAAATTGAAGTCACCATAAATTTGTATAATAGCAGTAGAAGTAGTATTAAAGGTGAAACGTAAAACGTTTTAGCGTAAAAGGTTGAAAAGGGGGTTTTCATTGTTTACCAAGGGGTTTTCGTTGTTTTGAACACACTTAACCTCCCTCACTCTCATTCATTCATCAACACAGTTTCTGTGAGCTACACGAAATCAAGGAAAGCTGTGAACAGTGATGATGGTGGGGATAAGAAGAGATCGAAGTGAAAGGGGGTTTGAAGCTTTGGTGAACGACAGGAAAGCTGTATGTCACAATCTGAACAACAAGAAAATTATGCTTGCTGGGCTCGACGCAGGGAACTCACTGTCCCCAGCACTGCTCCGATTTACTCGTTTTTCTCCTGTTGTTACTTCACATTCGTGTTCGCAACCCAAAAATCTGTCAGAGGCCGTTTTTAGTCATTTTTGACAAAAATCGAGTTACTTAGTTCGTTTTTCCCCTGTGGTCTTAGACTTCTTCTTCCTATTCAACTCTTCACACACTAGGTAGGAACTATAATCTTCGTATTCTGGTTATTATCTTTTCGTATTATCCTCAGTTCATGTTTCCATAATCTACAAAATAAAGACTTAGTCGACTTCAGCTCAGGAACCTTAATGTTTCTAGTGGGAAGCTCTGAAACAAGAATCTTCGAGGCCCCTCAAGCTCTGCGACCTGGACTTCGAGGACCTGGGGAGTGACGAAGAGCGCGATGTCCTGGCGCCTGCAGGCGTCGCAGGCGGCATCCCGCCGCCTCCTCCCCCAGGGTTGTTGCCTCCCATGGCGCCTGCAGGCGCTCCTGGTCCACCACCCGCCATGCAGCCGGCACAACCTCCGTTATCCGCCAATAGCAAAACGAAAAAGACTGTCAAATTATTTTGGAAGGTAACCAACCTAACACATCCTACTAGTAATAGGCCAGTCAGTATTGTATGTTGCGTAAGGTGGCGCGAAGCTTTTATGTTTAAACTCTTTAAATGGGTGCAAACGTGTAAAAAACAAAAATTCTAACACAGGCGACCTCGGGACAACTTTTGGCAGACAAAAAACATCGAAATTTAAGAACTTTTTTCGGTTTTTGGCTTAAAACATAGCATCTAAACAGAGATTCGAAACAGACATCTTCACTCATACCAAAATTAAAAGAGTATTAAATGCTGCGTCGACGGACCTCCTTAGTCATTAAATTTGGTTCAGCCAGAATCGTGGTTTGGTCAGAATCGGTCCACTTTGACTAAAAAATGTGTTAAGCTCAGTTTCGCCTTTAATGAAAAAACGGTTATTCAAAATGAAAAATATCATGTAATTGAATTTGTAAAGGATCACATTCTGCGTTCTGAGCACCCCTGTTTTTATTAAAATATTAAATTTATTGAATACTTGACAATTTAAAACATTTAATAAAAATAGGGGTGCTCTAAACACAGAATTGTATGCTCTACAACTTCATTTATATGACATTTTTCATTTGGAACAGCCGTTTTTTAGGTGCAGGCGTGTGAAAATGAGCACAACACACTTTTCTGTCAAAATAGAAAAATTTGCCATTCGCCTAATTATGGCTCCGATTTTGACCAAACTACTGAACCAAATTCAATGTTTCAGTAGGTCATTCGACGCAGAATTTAATGCTCTTCAAGTATGGTGAGTAAACCTTTCTGTACAATGCACCCTCCAGATATTGTAAGCCAAAAACTGGAAAAATTTAGGTGCCACAATTTGTACGGAGATAGGTAGTTCAAAAAAATAAAAGCTTCTACACTACCTTTTGCAACCCCCCCCCCCCCCCCCACCCCCCTTGTTTTGCTCCTCCACTGACTCGCCTATAATTTATTATAGTCGCATGAAATCCTCTAACGTAGAACCGTTTATCAAAATGTTATAAAAATGTGTCAATCCCCCTTCCAGGAAGTACGGGATGACCCCATTGTCGTGACGAAAATCGGCCCGGGGAGCCTCATATGGGACGAACTGACTCCTGTTACCATAGACACCCAAAAACTCGAACACCTCTTCGAATCCAGAGCCAAAGATCTCATTACTAAGGTAAATTCAACGGCTTTGTCAAATTGGAAAAAGCATCTTTTCGATAGGCCGACACACCTTCACAAAAACACCAAATTTCACAGGAATCATTGCTTACAATAATTGTTTTCTTTTCATTACGTATTTAATGCTTCCGCTTAGAATAACTACTTTTTCTGCTTATCTTGTTGCCATGTTCTGTTATTCTTGAATTGAATGAACAACAGCATCTAATCATCACGTCTCAATCATGTCCGATCTTGTCCTTCAATTTCTTCCTGACTTCAAGTTTCACTCTGCTTCTTTTTTTTTTTTTTTTGTAAAACAACCAAACGTCCTTCATATTTCATCGCCAGTGTACATAATGAGGGGAGTAAAACCCTCCACAGTCATCAAATGCATAATTTAATACGATGTAATATTCTCATCTAGTTATAATTTCTTTTCCACCAAGTTTAGTATCTTTACAGTTGTAGCTGCTTAGATGAAAAACTTAGTTTCTGGAAGTTTGTACGTAGGTATTGCAGCCCACGTGTCTGAATGATAGTATTGTTCTCTTGAAAATGGGATGAGTGGAGATGATAACAAGTTGAACGTCGATATCCTCAGAAAATTGTGTAAAAACGCAGAAACCTTGGTTATAATGTTATGAAATGTGAGGTCCGCAATCAAGCTGAAGTTGCGGAAACCTTGGGTAGGTTGGTACCTAGCTATTGTAATTTTACGAAGAGCAATTTTTGAAATGGATGGTTTTATTTTTCATTCTCGGAAAAGTCGTGCTTCAGAAATAGGTGCCTAGATTTAGTTGAAATATTTAGGTGAAAACGTTTCATCAAATGAATAAGTACATCTGGTCACTGCAACAGAGTGCCGCCCATTAGGGCGTCACGTGGCAGAAATAGGTACTAACCATGCCCACAGTTCTGATAGCTCGCACAATTGAAATTACCCCAGTCTCCGCTAAAAACTTGTCCGCATCTATCTGTACAGCTGTACTAGTCCCTACTCGTGAATCGGTTTTGATGAACCTCGATGAATACAGAAATATGCTTGCGTTGTCAAGCATCTGAACCACTTTATAAGCACCAAAGTAGTTTAATCGATGGATCCTACTCTGACGTTTAATCGTAGCCCAGGCAAATTACATTTTTGCCTGAAAAAACTTTGTGTGAAGCTAGAAATGATTTTAAGCCAATTTTGCATCCCAAATAAGGGTAAAATGAGTTTGTGAGGGTTTCTGAGGTGAGCTTCACTTTTGGGAGCCAAAAAACCACGAAATGTTGGCACTTTTTTCAGTTTTTGTCGTATAATATCTCAAGGGTGCACCGTACAGAAAGGTTTACTGGAAATTAAAGAGCATAACCTCCTTAAATGTTGGATTCGGTCGGGATAGGCAGTCAAAAACAGGCAAATTTTGCCATTTTACCGTAGCGTGTTATGTTCAGTTTTACACGCCTGTAACTAAAAAACTGTCATTCCAAATGAAAATTTCATAGAACTAAAGTTGTTGAGCGTCAGATTCTGCATTCAGAGCCACCCCATTTTTATTTAAATCTTCAATTTAAAATTGTAATTTACTCAAAACTTGAAATTCAAAGTGATAAGTAATAAAAATAGGGGTGCTCTGAACCCAGCATTTTGAAGATCTGCAGTTTACGTTACCTATGTGACATTTTCCATTTTTTAAAGAAACCGAGCATAACACACTTTTCCTTCACAATGGAAAAATTTCCCTGTTTTTTACTGCCGATTCCGACCAAACCGCCGAACCAGATTTAATGTTTAAGGAGGTTGTTTGACGCAGAATTTAATGCTTTTTAATTTGGGTTATCCTGTAAGATGCACCATTTAGAGTTTATTAGCCAAAAACTAAAAAAAGTGCCAAAATTTCGCGGTTTTTTGGCTCCCAATAGGTTTTTGGCTCCTCAGGTCGAAACTCGTTATTACTGTTACTTGGGATGCCCAAAGCAGTATAAAATCATTTCCAACTTTTTTTGTAGGCATGGCCGCCATTTCTTGGTTTAATTTGCCTGGGCAATAAAAAACATTTTGGAGGGAGGAAAACTGGGAGCTGGTTGATCGTCCAGCTCCATACTCCGTAAACTTCTCCTTCCAATCAAATTTATTCAATACCTACCTATATTTTTTGCCTCTCAGAGCTCTAACGGACTGCCTGAGTTCGTCCAGCCTCCAGCCTCGTAAATTCACCCATAAACCATTTCTTTTCAGTAAAATAGCTCGAAATGATAACATTTAAAAAATATAATAAAAACTAACCTCACATCTACGGTAGCGGCTTGAAATAATTCAATCCTCCTGCCATGTTCAGGCTTAACATTCCCCATGAACATGTAAATAATCATGTACAGAGAAAAAACTCGAATCGAGAAGCATTTTTGTACATATATATCAAAGTTTTGTTATTTATCCACTAATATGCAATTATGTTTATTTTCCCTGATGCCTGGATTACCTATCGTAGGAGGTGAGTATATTTTTTATCTCGATGTGTCTCGTTTGCATGTGTTGTTGTACCTTCCTAGTACATAATTTGGCCTCGTTGGGCATCGCCTTTTGCCATTTTTCACAATCGTGTTTCGTCACGTTTGCACATTATGTATTTTATTTGTCCTTTGTCATGAGTTTATATTGAACCTAGGAGCTCGAATCTCTTAGCACATTATATCAGTAATGTGAAAGATGCATTTGTTGGCCAGCAGTGTTAGAGCCGACAATTATTCAAGTTCTGAATTTATTTGTATTTTGGTTTATTATTCTGTGAATAATACACCTATGTATTCGCTCAGCAAAAAATTGTATAACACCCCCTCAAAATTTTTTCTTTTCCGTTTCAAGGTGCGTAGATTCCAAAAATGCAATGTCCGTCCGCCGTACGCCGTATCACGTGTACAGGCTTCATTTTCGGTCTAAAAAGGTCGTTCTTTCGCACACATGCTCCATTTGGGCCCTAGTTGTGTCCCGAAACTTTTCAGCCCGATCGGAATATACCCAGGGGTGTTATGAGTGAAAATGTGTATAAAAATAGGTACTTTTTGCGTTTTAACAACATGTTAGTAACATGAGCTTTCGAGGTATCTTTTTCCATGTTTTTGAGGACGAGAAGACCGAATATGAAGTCGATTTTGACCAAAGACGCGGAAATTGAGGTTTTACCAAAGGTTCAGCTCCCAAAATTGGTTTTTTATGAGTCAAAAACCTGGAAAACTGTCTGAAATCACCATCAATGTGTACAATAACATTGGAAAAAGTGTAAACAGGTGAATCAAGACCATTAAATGCCACTACCAATGATCAAAGATGATCTTAAAAAAAAAAAGCGTACCTATTTCATGTTTTGGGGGCCAAAATTGGTGGAAATCATCAGAAATAGCTATTTCAATCATTCCACATGAAAGAAACAATACATTTAACAGCCAACAAAAATCTCTAGAACTCCAATAGAATAATAAACCCATGTGACAAGGACTTTGCAGCGTTTTTTAAAATTTTATTGCTGGTACCTTATTGTGTGTCGGTCTTCAAATATTTATTCTTCAACAACAAAGAAATTATTCCCTTGATACGTAAATGGTGTCAGAACAATTTCCCAACCCAAATGAAGGACTTGAGTTCCAATTTTACTTCTATTTCTGTTATAATTTTGACACTGAGATTTGTTGTGCTATGCATGACTGCTGCACGCCAAGTTGTTTTTTGGTGTTGATGCCGTGATATTGGTGTTGTCTATGACCAAAACTACACCTCACCAGAGTTCTGCACTGAATGGTGACTACCTGGCTCCTACAAATGAGCTTAGTCATAATTCTAAACGCACCTTAGATCGGGACGCTTTATATTCACGCAAGAACTAGGAACAATTCATGTGCCCAAAAAATGCCACCAACAGTTTTATTTTCTGTCAAAATTATTTTAACCAAAATACTTGAACCAGCCTAAAATGTTTTTGGTCCAAGATGAATTTTTCCTGTTCCTCACAATCGTAAGCCCAAACATAGAATTTAGAATGAACGAATGTACTAAAGGAGTCGACATGCGAAATGTTGTCAGAATCGACTCTGTAATAAATTTCAGGTTGGAGAATCTGAGAACCCTATTTCACGTTTTAGTGTGTGCTGGCACGTTGTAAACGAGATTTCGTTGAAATCATCATTTTTGAACCAATCCCCAACTCTCAGCTACTCTGGATTGATTTGTTCATGTCATAATTACGAGAAATAGAGTAGTGTCTAAAGAAAGATGTATATATTCTAAGTATCTGAAATGCGTAATGTGGGTGTAATTAATTTTGGAGTTGATGCCAGTTTACCAGTTGTCTTATGCATTGTTTTTTGTTATATTTGTATAGAAACAACAAGAAATGAATAAGAATAAGGAAGTGATCGTGTTGGACCACAAGAGGTCGAATGCTATCAACATTGGAATGACCAAGTTACCACCACCGCGCTCTATCAAAACAGCCATTTTGAAAATGGATGCTACAGTGATGAATCGAGAAGGCATTGAGGTAAATACTGTTGTACTGTTCTCCATAAATCCAGTTTATTATAATGGAAATGTATTGCTCTTTACGTTGAATACCTACTATCGTTGTCAGAAACTTCTAACGATGCTGCCAAGCGAGGAAGAGATCAGTAAAATCCAGGAAGCCCAGTCTACCAACCCAGATCTCCCCTTGGGCAGTGCAGAACAATTCCTTCTCACACTGGCTTCCATATCTGAGCTGCCTGCTCGCCTGAAGCTCTGGGCGTTCAAGTTGGACTATGAAAATCTCGAAAAGGTATTGACACTTCACGTACAGTGGAACCCCTGTTAACGGGTCTGGTCGGGACCGAGACCCTGACTGGTTACCCGTTTGGCCGGTTGATCCGAGGTTCCCGCAAAAAATTGATTTTCGTTCGAAAAGAACATAATATACATAGATATATCATCAGGTGTCATGAATAAAAAAGCAAATGAGTTATTATTGCTACTCATTCTATTGTATGTACATACATACATAGACGAACACAAAAACGAAACATTAAGAACTTATATAAACTTTGAAAACTTGGTGTACACATACCTAAACATTATTTTTTTAAAATCAGTTTTTTTTTGCATTTCAAAAATTTGTTTTGAAGACAAAGTCTTGATTTTCGTGCGTCCAGTGACGTTGGATCTTGTTGTTGCTCACCTACCGTCGCGCCCCCTAGCTTTATTTGCCAGAATAAAAGAGAAGAGGGGAAAAAATTCTGTTCCATGGGATAGGCCAGTTATTCGAAGGCCGGTTAAAAAGGGTTCCACTGTTTAGATAGCAGTGTGTGCAAGCTGGATAACATTCTTTCAAACTAAGTATTTGGTTATTTCCAAGCTCTCTCATTCGACTATTAACAAAATCTGTTGTTCACAGGAAATCGCTGAACCACTTATGGATCTCAAGCAAGGGATGGAAAGCCTACGATCAAATCGAACTTTCCGGGCTATCCTCGGAACGTTGCTCTCCATCGGAATATTCCTCAACGGGTCTGAGGTACAAATTTCTGCTTAATGTAAATATTTTCTCCTTGGCATAGTACATAGGATCAGACATCAGACCATTCGGCATTGAAAATTACGTAAATATGAAACGCCTTAGCAAAAAAAGGGGTCTCTTGTTTAGCAAGTTTTAGGAAAATGAGCTATTGCAATTGGTCAGCCGGGGGCAATTATGAAAAATTATTAACAATTTATTTTTGCTTATACAACAATCTTCTGAGTAATTAGAGTTATTAGATCGATGATCGTTAACTATCGTCATCAGGAAGAAAGGCAGGGAAACAATCCACCAAATGCGATAAAGAGCTAGGATAATAACTACTTGGATCCGAAGTGTGAATTCCATATTTTTAAAGCAGAGTTTCACGTTTTATTACTGAATTCATTTGACACTTGCTTGTTTTTCTTTCTCACGTTTATCGACTTTCATCTGTGATGTCTGAGTAAAGATTATATGAATTCGAACGAGGTCACGGATCCAATTTAAATTAAGACAAATTGCAAAGAACCCCCCCCCCCCCCCCCATCACAACGGATATACATGTATGTCTGGACGGTTAAATCTTCTAGGGTAGTAAGGTTTAAAAAAAAAAGCGCGAATGCAAGGTGCTACTTGAACGCAATCATAGACAGCTTGACTAGGGATCGACCCCCATTGTGGACAATAGTAAATTTCGACTGACTGTAACTACTCATATTTCTAGAGCCTTTGCAACATTCTATATATCAATGACCCCAGCGAAATGACCGTTGGCTCCATTTATTTAAATCGCAGCAACACGCGTCGGTTCTACCGTTGCGAAGCGCGGGTACACAGCTATAAAAACCAGAATCACAGAAACAGCAAAAACGCTTGCATACGAGTCTGCAACGCATTGGGACATTTTCATGTCTTTACCTATTGCTTTTGACATTATTAATATTAAGAGGTAGGTACCTAATTTCAATAAAATAGACGATTCCGGATTAATTATCTTCTACACTCACGATCATTAGTTTGTAAACAAAATATGAGAACAGTTATGCCCATAGCTCCGCTATTCGTATAGTCAATATGTTATGGAGAACATGAAAATGTTCGTTAAATCGAGAGCTTTCCAACGAGTGGTGAACGATTTTTGTGGGTTAAAAAGTGTAGAAAATGAACAAACCTAACAACGGGGTCGTTGTAAGCGGAAATCATTATAAAGGCACTGTAACACAATTTCGTTACGCAATTTCGTGACAGTTTTTTGTGCTATGTGCCAGGGCAAAGACATGAAAATGTCAATAACTTCCTAGTATTTATAGTAAACCTTGTCGTTATTGCTGTTTAATGTGCTATTTATTTCTGTACTGTCGTTAAAAATCATGTTTCTTGCAGGTTAAAGGATTTCAAATAGAATATTTAGCCAAAGTACCAGAAGTGAAGGATACTGTTCACAAACACACGCTCCTCCACCATCTCTGCCACATGGTCATGGAGAAATTCCCTGACGCAACTGATCTGTACTCTGAAGTAAGTTCATCTTGTTTTTACAAGAAATTTAGTCTTTGCGAGCTACTAGTTCATCTCAGTATTGTTAGTTCGCATTTTTCTGTTCACCGTAGATTGGTGCTGTAACCAGGGCCTCCAAAGTTGATTTTGACGAGCTGGCCGGCAACATTTTCAAGATGGAGCAGGAATGCAAGGCTTCATTTGAACATCTTAAGGTCATCTCGACTCATGATGGGACGACTTCCATGAAACTCAAGTAAGACAGTGCTGCCAAGACATGATGAGAGTGGAGCTAGAGTGGGATTTACACGGGTCGATTTGTGTGGGCAGTTCTGGTCAAGTACCTGCCAACTTGCATCAAGTAGCACACAATCGTTCTATACAATCCCTCATGACAGTGTCCTCCTGCTGAATGAATAAAGTCACTAATCCTAGCACACAATCGTTCTATACAATCCCTCATGACAGTGTCCTCCTGCTGAATAAATGAAGTCACTAATCCTAGCACACAATCGTTCTATACAATCCCTCATGACAGTGTCCTCCTGCTGAATAAATAAAGTCACTAACTAATCCAGCAAACAGTCGAATTTCTCAGGAGACATTCTCACCATCATCCTCAAGGATCTTCTAACCTCGTATTTAACCTACTCGTAGTTGGTAGATGCTCCCCGATTTTCCCTTCGCGTGAGTCGATCACAACACCTAATCCTTTTCTCATGATTTACCTCCTCTACCTCTTCTTCCAAGAAAAGATCAGTTAAATTCCTCAATTTCGAACAAAAGCACTCTTTTAATAGGGCAACTTTCAACCGTGACACAAAAACACTCTCACATGATGAACTGAACCACGTATTGCTGATCCAATGCAATTGCTCCCAACAGTGTGAAACTGCCCAACTTGTAGTTGAGACAAGTCAAGTGCGGTGTAGAGTTACTGGACTCCCAGCTCGACCCATGTAAACCGATCGATTATGATTAAATGAACGATTTTGCTGTAGTGAACAGACTGAGGCATGTGTAGCACCTTTACCAACCTTATCTCACCTTATTCTGTCACCGCCTCACCCTCCGTTGCAAGTCAGCCTGGAAAATATTGAAGGAAGGGTGGCCATACTGCAATAGTGTGGGGGGATGAGTTATGGGCTAGAAAAGAGGAGAGGGCCGCGTTGGCAGATGCAGTAGGATTCTTTTAGGCTCCATTCTGCTTCCATTTGAATTTCAAAAAAATCTCATTGATGCTTTCTTGTGCATTGGGGGGGGGGGGGGGGGGCTCCTTACCAATTTTTGTAACTCCAATTCCGTCCAAATCATTGAAATTTCTCGAGCTTAATGGAATTTTCAGTGGTAATCCTTGTCATTCGCCCTCGACTCTCATTTACAGAATGTCGGATTTCCTGGCGGACTGCGCAGAAAGAATAATAATCTTGGACAAGATCCACAGACGGGTACTCAACCGGTATCACAAGTTCTGCCTTTGGGTCGGCGTCCCCCTCCATCGGGTTTCTCTCACCAAGCCTGACCAGCTCTGCAGGATCATCTCGGAGTTCGCCCTCGAATACCGAACGACAAGGGAACGCGTCATACAGCAGTTGGAAAAGAAGGCGTCACACAGGGAGCGCAACAAGACGCGAGGGAAAATGATCACCGAGGTACGTGACGTTTTAGAGTAACCCGCGTATGACGGTAGAGTCAAAGGGAGGTTTGCAACTCACCCCCAAGATGTAGGCACCATTCACCCCCTACTTTGTGCAACAACTAATGAAGGTCATCTACTCGGACATAACCTCAGCTTTTTCTGTAAAAATGTAAGTTTTTTTCCTTGTCGAGCATTTTTGTCCAGGTGAACGTATCTGGTGACAAATTTGTGTTCCCGAAGCTCCCCTTACGGACAGTGTATGGTGGTATTAGTGCCGCTGGTGTGGCAAACAGTTCACCCCAGATAGGGACTGAGATGAACTCTGAGAATGGGAACTGCAGGGAAAGAAGAATCGTTCAGGTGTTGTTGTGCAGGCGAGAACTATGAATATTTTCGATGGAAAATATCCCTGAAGGAACTGGTAATGGGATATTACGGTCGGGTGCCTACTGAACGATGGTCTTCCCGGACCAGTCAGGAGTGGTTCACATGTGACTCTCTTTTCAGTTCACATGTGACTGGAGAAGTTTCAACGGCGGCTTCTGATTCGTCCGAGAAATTCTCCCTGCAGTTCCTATAAGACCAATCAGAAACAACGGGAACGAGAGGAACGGAAACGTTGTTTCTGATTGGTCTTATAGGAACTGCAGGGAGAATTTCTCGGACGAATCAGAAGCCGCCGTTGAAACTTCTCCAGTCACGAACGAGAGGGGGAGCTGAAACAAAGGGAAATGTTGAAGACAGGAGTGAGAACGAGATCATTCCCAGTCCTTCAAGTGAATCGAACAAGTCCTGCGTTCGAATGTTACCTTCATAGTTTGCTCGCACCAGAATGTACAGATGATATACGTCCAGGACTTACGGTCCGTCTAGATATGGTTGGACCAATCCTCTACTGTTGACACCCCACCTAGTTCAAAATGATTTTCACCATTTACCGTCAAACACAAGTACTCGTAACTTTTCTCGTATTCCCCTTGGAGTGGGCCATATGCTAGTATGTACAATTTTCTCAAATAGCTTTTCCACCAAGAGCTTGATTTGAAACCGATTTTCGTTGTACACAGGTGGGTAAAATGAGGAGTCAGGAAGACAGCAAAGATGCCGAACTCAAACAACTTCTTGGCCACAACGGTGACGCTAAGGTACCTACCAAATACATCTTATCAGGCCGCAGATATTGAATTTATCGTAATAGGTACCACAAGATTAATTTATTGTTGTTATTTCACAGAATTCCATGATAACGCATGGCGGGTCACTGCCCTGGAGGCGAACAAAAAAAGACATCACAACAAGTAAGTGTCAACGTTGTTATCTAGAAGCTACACCCTAACTACCCACCGAATTTAAGAAAATTGGGCCATTTATTCGTGAGAAATTTATTGCCTCTGTTTCGCGTTTGTTCATGCCCAGTGGCCGTACCAATGATCCGCTCGTTCTGTACTTCTTAGGGGACCATTTAGAGACCACCTCACATAATATCGACGAAACGTACCTATGTTTTGTATCACTTCTGCCTGTGAAGGTTATTTTGCACTCTGTAGAAATCGATAGGTAAGTTTAAGTAATAAAACATTGAATACTTTTATCAAGGCGTTCAATAAACAGGTAAATATGGTAAATATGTTGGTTACTGGATCAACAGCTTTCTGACTCCGTCTGAGTGATCCAAGCACAGAGAAGCTGCTTATCATATTCCTTTCCTATCGCACAATATCGTAATTGTTTTGCATACATTAGGTTGTACCAGAAATTATTGTTACGGCTTTCTCCTGTAACGGACATTGGCGGGTATTGTGGATTCTATTTCATTGGTTGACAGAAATGAATAAAAAAAAAGAACTTAAATTTATTTTATATATTCAAGGAAACTCCATTTTTCATTTTTGCCGATTTATTCATTATTTCTACATGAGCAAACATATAGCTGAATTAAAAGGCAAAATTAGGATTCAGTTAGTTAATTTTGGCCTTTGAATTTTCGCGAATACTGGTAGGAACCCTCAATTCATTCCAGTTTAGTCACTGCACTTGTTCTAAAAACTTGGAAAACGAACGGATTGGCTCTATGCCCCCCTTAGAAAATTCGCCACACTTCATGCCCTGAGTTGAATTACTTAACTGCAACTCTTAATTTTCAGACAACAACTCCATCTCGTACGAGAGAGCGAACGGGAACCTGACGGACGCTGATGACGAGATCCTGGAAACTCTGGTCAAAACCGCCACAAAGTCCCCAGTTTCCAGGACGATGCCGAGAGAAAGAAAGCGGACTCGAAACGCTGACAGAAAATCCTGTAAGAATCTCGATCAGTTTTAACATAATAATTGACGATTAGCTGCTGTTTCTGTCCTTAACAAAGAAAAAAACTATTTTGCTACTCCGCCATACACTGGGAGCTCGCGCGTAATGGCTAGATACATTTTAGGGGCCCGTTTCCATGCCATCCTCGCACTCTGTGCTCCCTCTGTTCAAGTTAGTTTTGAAATAAAAATAAGCTTGAATAAGCTGTCACATTCATTAGGTACTTACCTACTGGATAACTGATTTTGATACTTAAAGAAAAACGAAACTCCAATTTCCGCAGAAAAACATCAGAAATCAAACGAGAAAAACATTTGTTTGAAAATTCCATCAAATCCAAATTATTTACCATGTTTTCCTCAATCTATAAATCTCTGTTAGCAATTGGATTACTTTCCAAAAGAAGCAGATTTGAATCATTGTCAGGATTGGAAAATTATATACCTATCATGATTTTGGCGATCAAAACCAAATCAAGTATGATTATGATTATTATTTTATAAGTTAATGTTTATTGTCATTCAAATTGGTTCAGCTTGTTGGAGTTGTCGAAACTAACTCCCGAGTCTTATTGAGGTCTATTCATCCCATCAGACAGTCCATGCAGACCAACGGCATGGTGAAAGTGATCAGAACTATTGTGGACTGCCCACACATGAGAAGCTCTATTCCGAGTACAGTTACTTGTAATAGAAGTAGAATGAATAGTCTGAAATTGTCCTAGAATCAGATTTTACATCGTTCATTTATGCATTCAATAAATCAGTGTTTCTAAAACAACCCATTGGCACCCAGTGGTCTCCAACCCAGTCATGTTGTTCACTGAGTATCACCAGTGGTATCCAGTGACTTGTCATCAAGTTGTTGTGAATTTTTACTAAAATTATTAAAGATGTCTGGCACAAATATATTGGTACTGACTTATTTCAGTCTGTACTTTCAAATAAATTATTAAAATCAATAGTCTACTCATTGCTCATTGGGCAGCCCATCTATGCAAGTGTTAGCATCTATTTTCGCTTGCTGTAGTCCATCTTGCATTCGGAGTGTGATGAGCTGCATGAACTGTCTAATGAGATGGCTACCGTTCCAGTTAGTTGAACCCACCCATGACCATTTACATATCTGCGACTAAACGTTTAAGCCAGGTAGGAACAGACCCTGTGTTGATCATCCAAAATGCCTGGAGTGTTCATGAACGAGTAGATCTGTGCAGAAACAATAGAAATGCGTCATCATTTACATCCTTCATCATCACCCTCATCAAATCCATTACGTAGTATAAAGATAACCACAAGAGTCTGGACAGAAGAGCAGCATCGCCACATGTGCTTGGGCGGGGGATCTAGGTACAACTGTAGATCAAATTGTTTTGTTCATCCTCAATTCTGTTCAGTGTTGCCAATGCGCAAGATTTATCCAGTAATGTGGGATTTTTTGTCTAACTGTGGGACATTTTCGGAATGTGACCAAAATGGGATTTTTGTGGGACTTTTTTGCTGCATCAAAAAGGGATGGAAAAAAAGCAAAATTAGATTGTTCCATCACCTTAGCTAAGTGTATAATATCTAAGCTGTTCCGCCATATTTGTGGCCAAATAATAAGAGTGAACCTTGGTTAGGAATAGGAGTAAAACAATTACCTGCAACGAGCGCTTAGTTAAACTAGTATTTTTACTTCCCATTCCTCAAATTTATGTAGTTTTGTTACCAGGGCATGGGTAAAAGAACATGTTGGTACCTACGTATAAATTAGTCAAGAATTAATGGAAGTCTAATGGAAGATTAATAATGGAGGTGTAGTACGGTTCCGTGTTAATATGGCTCAAATCCTTATTTTTTCCCCACTTTTTGTTGAGATTACTGTGACTACTGGTGTTTTTACTATATGCGATCGACACACTGTATATAATGTTACATTACATGCGCCTCTTGAGATCTGAATAAGAAAACTACTACGAGTATGTTTCACGTGTTTCCCTCCCTATGCGTTAATGACCTCACTGCCCCCGGACACTTCAGCAATAACGTGTCATATTACTTAAATGTGATTTAAGTATATGATCCTCATTCGTCTCGTTTTAATTTTGAATCTGCCATTACACGTCCTAATTTTTGTCGACTGCAATTTTCACGACTTATGTTGAGCTTTGTCAACACTAAGCTATCCATTAATTTGTAAATAATACCGCTTTCAGGCTGCCTGCTTATTAAACAAAACAATCAACTAGATTTTTGAGAACTAGTATAGCAATTTCAAAGTATTGTGGTGTTTTATATACGATAAAACACGATATCATTGAGTGCCATGAACAGACCCAATACAACTGTCATTCCTTCAATCGTCTAGATCTCAAAAACTATAACAACTGCGAATTTCAATATTCTGACAAGTTTGCCCTCAAAATTTAAATGCGTGGAACACTATATTAGGGGTTTTTTCCTTCCAGTTAGCGGCGTTGTGGCACCGCTGTAACATCAAAACCTAGTCAGCAATTTTTCAAGGGTCTAACAAGTATATTCACTGAACTTTCAAGCCTTATGATTCAGAATTAAATCATTTTAAGCGGCGTTGTGATACTAAACGCGATACAGACAATTTCTATGGTCTAAGGAGTGAACACTCAACATTTGTCATGGTTCATTTGCTATTCATTTCAGCTAGCATTGCTGGCACCGTGGCTACGATCCACACAGTGCTCACATAATTTCAGTTTGTACGACTCCAAATTTCTTGTTTTTTTTCTCCTTCTCTTTTTTGGCGCCGTCTTGACACCAAAAACTATTCCGATGGTCTAGCGAGTGCCTCTATAGACAGTTGGAGGAAAACGCCTGAGTAGCTGTAGGTACCTAAGCCTCTCTAACGTATGAAACTGCCGTCATACTCATCTCCATTCCATTTTGTCAGTCTCATCTTCAACATCATTGAAAGTTATTTTAAGCTACTGTACTGAAATTCCCAAATTTCACTTGGCTGTTCAAAATTGTTTTGATGCAGTGGTCAAACGATCTCGGACGCGAGACAATTTGCCAGAAGGAGGCAACGTAACCCCCTAACTCCCATGAAAAATACATCAAAAAATATTCTGTCGCCTATCGCTGAAGGTAGATACCGAAAAAAATCTGTCCAGAAGGATTTTAGATTTTGCGTTTGTGGTGTGGAGTGTTGTGTTACTATCATTACTGAATTACTACCATACTACTCCCTCACTATGACAAATCTACTTACTCTAGAAACCTGTTAGTCCATCGAGTGTTCATTGCATGGAATAAATCCTATAGTGTACATACTATCTAATAAGCATCTGTCACCTAATAAAAATTCAGGTTGTGGGGGTCGTGGGCATTTCTAGGACATCAGTGATGTCCCTCTTTCCACTGATTGACCCAATACAAGATCTCGCCATTTTGGTGATCCCTCTTGTTAGCGTTTTTGGATGCAAAAACTTACCCAACTACGGAAATATTGTAGGCATACACTCTTCTCATTTTCCACTGCCTCCTGTATAATTCATAATTAAAGTTTGTTTGAACAGACAGTTCTGATCTGTTAGAACTGGCCATGCCCTTTTTTGAGCATTCGGTCAACGCCAGAACAGGTTCAGTATTGATAGTTTCTTCTTCGGAGAGGCATCCCTGAACCTTTCAGTACCATTTCTCAGTGTTCTGGATTTTATTTTTATTTTTAGAACTGTTGATCCTGAGCATACGCCTTTCCTCTTTGTTTTCTTTCTTTATCTTGATCCAATCAGTTTCCTGTTCAATTTTATTTGAAAGATGACAGAAAGCGACGAGAGTCCTAGAGAATCCTGAGCGAATTAGACGACTCAGATGATGAATTCTCATTTCTTGTTCAAAACACTCTTGAGGGCCCCAACAGTGATGACCAGTTAACGGTTATAATTCCAATAAGAAGGTAATGGAAGTACAATCTGATGCGTGTGCAATGTTATTGTTGATTAACACAGGATGTCAAAATTCTAACCACGATTTGAAAAGTTCCCCAAAAATGTAATGAGTTGATGGTCGGTGATAAAAATGGTTTATAGGCATTATTTTTTAATGAAACTAGATTTATTTTGAGAACTTTTGACACCAACTGGACTGTCCTGTGTTGGTGCAATGGAATCTTGGAATGTCATAGAAGAAGAACTCTTATCGTAAGGCAGAGGGGTTGGTGTACATGCGCATACCCCATTTACTCTATGAATATTTTATAAGAGAATTGAAGACTAGCGACGTCATTTAGGAAATCAGTTTTGAATCACCTATGTGTTGGGGCAGATGCAAAGGTCGGAACAGTTCTCATCCCCTCTCCTTTGTAACGGTTCAGAACTGTTTGTCCAAACAAACGTTTAGTCACCAGTGGCTGCTCAGAATCCCCTCACGACCCACATGTAGCAGTCATTTCAGCAGTCCCTCCGTTAGCTGCAGTCTTTACCCTGTGGAGTGTTAACTAACTACTTCTAACTAAGGAGCAAAAAAAAACGGATGTTGAAAGAAACCGCACTTTTATAGGCAGACATTCGGGGACCCACCCTGCACAACATCAACGCTGATGGAACGCTGGAGCGTTCAGTCAAAATACTTTTCTCCGAAAGAAATATCTGATGGTAATCTCAAGTGTGTGCGTCTCAGTAACAATTTGGTGTGTCCTTGTGCTTACTACTACATTGTGTTGCTATTTGAGATACTTTGTTGAATTATGATTTGTATGTTTTACTTGTTTATCTTGGTTGGTCTCTGGATAGACGAGTTAGTTGAATCAGGATCCAAATGATACTTACAGACTGAAGATGACAAATCATATAATATGAGACTTTATCAGGATGTATTATGGGATTGTGAAACAAGATCCATCTACTTAATCAGAAGAAATATGCAGGTTTCAGGCTGATTCCTATGAATTTAATCAAAATGGTCTAATCGGTACGTTTACCTGAATAAGTGCAAATGTGGAGTCCTTGCTGCACTCACATCTCAAGTTCAATTCATCCAACTTAACGGATTTATCAAGGGGTATTGAAAACAGTGCGAGTTGGGCAGTCAAAAAAAAGAAAAAAAAATGCAAATGATTACACAACGGCTTCCTGTATTTTCCTGTATCGCTACCCCTTCTGCGTAGACTACTGAATTTTTATCAGCTTAAGACCCTGAATTAGTAGGGTACTTTTTTTGCGGTGATACCCATGCACACAGACACGACAGAAATGCCACCAGATTCCGAAGTACAAGCTCTGTACGTTCGGCAACAACCCATCACATTTTGAGGAGGGGTAAACTTTTTTTGCTTTGTTTAAAATACCAAAAATTTTGTTTGTCCCTTAGACTCGAACTTCGTATTTACGCTCAGGAGTCAGGTTTCTACAATAGTGAATAAGATTTTGATCGTTGTTCCTACCAGCACTTTCGGTAGGAATTTTTAAATAGACCGAAACCTGCATATCGTGACGCATCTGGGTATAGTTCTTTCTTTTTGATCCTGATTCAGAAGTCCACCGGTCGAAACTAGTGATTATTGCAGTCAAAATCGGAAATCAGTGAAATTAGGACAGTTTTTTAAAAGAAAAACAAGGTTGAACTTTGCACCAGAGAGAAGTTTTATCTCTGTAGGTTATTAACTGCTAAGACAATGAAACTAGGGAAAATTGATTGAAAACCAATAGTCGCAAATATATTTAAATATTGTCAAAATAAATATTGAAGTAAATGATCATTCGTCAACTGTCATTGGTCAATATCAACTCCATTTTTGGTCTCCTCGTCCTAAAAACAACTGGAAAACGATACCTCACAAGCCCAAGTTCACTAAAATCACAAAAATTCCTAGTTTTTCTCCCACAACACCCCTGGGTGTTTTCCGATCGGGCTGCAAAGTTTTGGGACACATCTAGAACCCAAATGGAGCCTGTGTGCCAAAAAACGATTTTTTTTTTAAACCGAAAATTAAGGTATCCAGATATTGATGATACGGCGGACGGACATTGCATTTTTCGAATTTACGCACCGTGAAACGTAAAAGAAAAAATTTTGAGGGGGGGTGTTCAAAAAAAATTTTTGAACCGAATGCATAGGTGTATTATTCAGAGAATGCCTAATAAACAAAAAACGCTGCCAAGTCCTTGTCATGTGGGTTTATTATTCTCGACTGAATACGGCATGACTGGGACCACAGTGAAGAGACCCACAAAGCTAATTTGACGGTTTTAAACCTTAGTTTGCTATTTTTAAAATTTAGGTTGTTATTTCTGAGAATTATTTTTGATGAGTGAAATCCTCACTGAATTACCTCCTGTTATTATACAAATTTCTGATGATTACAGTCATTTTCACAGTTTTTTGTCCCATAAATATTGAATTTTAAGGGAAAAAACTTCGTTAGAACCTTAGTCCTTCATTCAGTAGTTAAAATCGACTTCATATTCCTCCCCCTCGCCCTAAAAAACATAGAAAACGACAGCTCACAAGCCCAAGTTCACTAAAACCTAAAAATCCCTAATTTTGCACCTATAACACCCTGGGTGTTTTCCGGGCTGCCGAGCTTCGGAGCACAACCAGGACCCAAATCGAGTCCTTGGGCAAAAGAACGTTTTTTTTTCCGAAAATTTAGGTAGGTACCTAGATATTGATGATACGGCGGGCCGACATTGCATTTTTGGAATTTACGCACCTTGAAACGCAAAAGAAAAAATTTTGAGGGGGTGTTCCAAAAATTTCTGCTCAGCGAATACATAGGTGTATTATTCGCAGAATAATAATCCAAAAGGGGAAACACTCTACAAGTGCAGTTGGACCCACTACATGGATTCAAACATGTGCCAAACCTCTGCAGACTTTTTGTCGTTTCTAACTTATCACTCTTTTGGTTTATTATTCTGTGAATAATACACCTATGTATTCGCTCAGCAAAAAATTTTCATAATATCCCCCTCAAAATGTTTTCTCTTACGTTTCAAGGTGCGTAGATTCCAAAAATGCAATATCCGTCCGCCGTATCACGCATACCGGCTTCATTTTCGGTCTAAAAAAATCGTTCTTTCGCACACATGGTCCATTTGGGCCCTAGTTGTGCCCCGAAACTTTGCAGCCCGATCGGAATATACCCAGGGGTGTTATGAGTGAAAATGTGGATAAAAATAGGTACTTTTTGTGTTTTAGTAACATGAGCTTTTGAGGTATCTTTTTCCATGTTTTTGGGACAAGAAGACCGAATATGAAGTCAATTTTGACCAGAGTGGAAAATTGAGGTCCTAACGAAGTTTCAGCCTTACATTGACGTTAAATTTTGGTCTAAAAATCGGTTTTCTTCCGCGCAAAGTTTGGGAACACATTTGGGTCGCAGTTGTGCTCCAAAGCTCGGCAGCCTGATCGGAATACACCCAGGGGTGTTATGGGGGGAAAATGTGTGTACAAATAGGGCTTTTCGAGGTATTTTGAGGTTTTAATAAACTTGGGCTTGTGAGATGTCGTTTTCCATGATTTTTAGGGCGAGGAGACCGAATATGAAATCGATTTTGACCAAAGAGTGGAAAATTTAGGTTCTAACGAAGTTTCAGCCGTTTTACGTTAAATTTTGGTCTAAAATCGTCCTTCCGCACTCAGTTTGGGTCCTAGTTGTGCTCCGAAACTCGGTAGCCAGATCGGAATACACCCAGGGGTGATATGGGAGAAAAATGGCTGTAAAAATAGGGGTTTTGGAGGGATTTTTGAGGTTTTGGTGAAAATGAGCTTGTTAAGTATCGTTTTCCATGTTTTTTAGGGCGAGAAGACCGAATATTGATTTTTACCGAAGGTTAAGCTCAGAAATTAATTTTTTATGAATGAAAAACATGGGAAATTGTCTGAAATCACCATACGTTTGTATAATAACACTAGAAGTAGTATCAACAGGTGAATCAAGACAATTAAATGGTACTATCAATAGTCAAAAATAGTCAAAAGGCCGAGCATAATTCGGCCAAAATTGGTGGAAACCATCAAAAATAGCGATGTCAATAATTTGGCATGAAAGCAGTAAATGAACAGCCAAAATTTCTGTAGGTGTCTCCAGTAGAATCATAAAGCCATGTGACAAGGACTTAGCAGCGTTTTTTGCTCAATTTCCGTTTTTGCTCATTTGCTGATATCCGTTTTTGCTCAATTTATGCCCAACAGTGCGAAGGACTCTGCGGACGGGCCTTTCGGACGAAGACAGAAAACATCTGGCTGCCTACATCAAAGGATACTGATCGCAAATCGGTGCATTTACATCTTGCGTGTATAATCCCTTTAAATTGTACGTTAACAGCCCCCCCCCCCCCCCCCGCATCAAAATTTTCGTATAAGTTCCTAAGATTTCGTTTGTCTTTTTGTTGACGAGTTCGATTGTTATGAACAATAAAAACTGCGTAGTCAGATTTAAATTGGTTTGTATCTTAATTATTTATAGCTGAAAATAATGAGTGACAATGGCTGTTTTTCGATTCTAGACGAAACCTACTAGGTAATTTTCGTTTCTTTGTGATAAATCACGATAAGGCTAAGTGAATATCATGTTCTCTTTATAGAGTTTTTTCTCTCGTTAATACTTCGTTTTTTGTCGGATCTGACATTGAACAAAACGAATATAAGGTGAATTGTTAACTGACGTCGAATTGGGAATATTGTTATTGTTGGAGTCGTCGAAGGTTTGATACGAGTCCGGTTTGATATGGTTGTGTTAGAAGTCCGAAAATGTTGTATGAATGTGAGAGACGTCGTGTGGTAGGTACCTACCTCATTTTGATTTTATTGAATTTTGGATTTTGTCGTTTTCGTCAGCATAATCACTTTATCTTCATATTCGGTAAAAACTGAGAAATATGCATAATACATTTGACTGTTCTCACTTGAGGATTCTGTAGTGTAGTATACATGTTGTACGTTTCTGCTACCACAGAGAAGAAATATGATTTATATGGATACTATAGGGGTCTATACACATCTGTCATCACTATTTAACTTGAATTCTCACTAGCCAGAAAGCTATTACTATACTTTCCCTTGAATTTCGAGCTTCCTAATCTTTATGGCAGTGATCCCACGAAGTGAATATTTTTCGTCTATCTTATTATGAGAAGCTGTAATATATCAAATAAATACATCCTTTGCTGTTTCCAGTTTTTTGTTGATCTGTTACCTTTTATCACCTTTCACTGGAATTTCAGTGTTTTCGAGAAGTTCTGGGAAACATCAATGTTGAAACAGGTTTGTGGTAATAATTTTCACCCTCGATGTCTTTAAAAATAGCAGTGAAATATAAATTATGGTAACAGCCACTCATTACCTGGACTGATATTTTCGAAAATTAAATATGCAGCTATGGCTGAATCACACGGAGCCCGGACGGGATTTCTATGCCGATAGTCCTGCATCGTGTTATTTAGCAGAAAATTAGTGGTATGATTTTACGGAAAGGTAACTTACCTATGCAAATGAAAATAATAGACGAATTACAAAAGCCCATTACAGTTCTCGTTCAACCATTCTTCTGTGCACATTAATCTTAAGTGTGGCCACCACAGGTGAGGAATACGTTTTATAAATATATATTTTAAGGCTTTCTTCGCAAAATTCAGTATCTGTTATTTTAATGGATCGGAAAGCTCCTAATTTTCAACGCCAGCTGACATGGGGCTGGTGAATATCCCTATATCCTTTCATGTTTCAGTTTTTATCCAGTTATTTCATCGTCTAAAATTGCATCAGTTTTTATGAAACGTAAAGGGCAACCTGATGATGCCAATAACAAATGAATATTCACATTGTTTGCCTGAAGTAGCACAGCAGTTGGTTAGGAAAACTGATAAACCCAGTAGGTAGTACTCACACGAATGTTTATTTGCATGTTTCGATAACAAAGCACCTACGCCTGTGTGCAGGTACCCACCTGTTGAATGAAAATACTAAAACGACGTTTACAGCGAATAGGTACATGAAATGACAAGAATTCATAAGTCAATAGGGCGAGGAACATCTTGGAATACTGATGGCCCTGTGGCAGAGTGACCAAATATATCGAGAAGGTTTGAAGTGGCTGAGATGTAATTTTGGAAGCTTGAAGAACCTATTCACTAAAAGAGATAGTGAAAATACTATCTATTTTGAAAATCTCCCGGGAGACAGTCTCCCAGATTCATCTGTTTTACTGAATAGCTCTCAACCCGTACCTACTTAGACGTTTTTATTCATGAGTCGATATGTATATATTTTTAATGAACAATCGACTTACCTTTAACAAATGAAAAAACATATCAAAATGACCGACACAGTAGCCCATGAACGAAGGATAATACACTATCAAACAAACGAGAAAAGACACCTAATTAGGTGTCCCTTTGAAAGAGATCGAAAATGCCAAGATGGCCGCCAGCTCTCTTTTAGAGGTGACTGAATAACCCTATCAATGATACTATAATAATTTCTTCTGCCAAAAGAGAGACGAACCGAAAAGAGGTGTCTCTGGCTCTGTCACCAGTTGTACGACAGCGAGCCTGTCATCAGTTCAGTCACAACCATACAGGTGGTTGTTCCAGTCAGAATATGGCAGTAGGCTGTGCCAGCTACAGTTATGCGTATGCTGCTATGCTGCATGTACAATCATTGAAAGCGTTATCGTTATTTTTTAACTAGTAACCATATTTCAGTTGGTAAATAAGAAAATTTACTACATGATCCCAGCATCTCCAACGCCCTTTTGCAAGGCACATTCAGGAACCTAACTCGTATTTTGACATTGTAATTTTCAACAGACTCAGGATCAGCATTGGAAGCCCCATTGAATCTCGAATTTTGAGATAATCCGCCTTTCATTATCCAAAACATAATAAAATACATCGATAACCGGGCAAAAGGACCATATTTAATTTGAAGATATCTTTATGTTAATCAACAGATAGTGCTACTTATTTTGAATGCTATTGATAATCCAAACTAAGGTCTAAACTATAGCATTTGGATAACAGCAAATAATGAACGTCAAAAATACTGCCAGTTCCAGTGCCAGCGGTATTTTTCGGCAAAATCCTTGTTTTTATGAGCTGCGATTCCATAAAATGATTTAAAAAAAAATAGAAATTCGCCAATTTATGTGGGGATAAAAAGGCAAATCAAACCACACTTGAAGTAGGTATTTCTATATTTGAATTCATTAGGAGAAAATATTTTTAATCCATTTTTCTCAAAGCGGTCATTCGATGAGGCCGGTCACTTCTGGCAAAACAACCCTACCGTTTGGAGTAATCAAAAATTATTTTTTTCATAAAAAATCTGTTTCATTTCGATTTTTCATGAATATTGAACATAAAAAATTGGGTCTACTATACCTAATGTTTCAAGGGAAGGCCTGAGGCCGCATCAAGCTTAAATCCGCCACTGGTTCACAGAATCCAGGGGTTCACATGGACGTTATAATGTTAGTAAAAACATAAATTCGCAGCCAAATGGGCGGTAGCCTATCAGGCAGACGTTGACACAAAAACTGCCTTGAAATGACAGGTGGTGCAATTATAGGTCATTTTTGCAGTTTCATGTCATAGCCAGTTCTAGTGTGTACTTTAAGTAGACAGGGGAATGCTGCGTCAGCTTCCCTTAATACTTAGGAAATGAACTTGAGTGACTTTAGGAAACTGAGGAAATTTCACACGTCAATCCTCGTTCCCCCACACAAGAATTCATGTTGGAACGGTGATAAAGGAAATTTGAATTTCGAGGCGGACGTTCTCGGATATTTTAGTTGAGCATTGTGTGTTTGTCGTAGATGTTTTTCCGCTGTTCCCTCACTTGACGCTTCCACTTGTCCTGTTGATGGCCGACGCGGTTGAGGACGTTCCCACGGACGCCCATCTGGTGGGAGGAGATCGGAGCACCCGAAGGTCCAACGCTCGTTGAGTCGTCCTGGGAACAAAAACACCGTTGACGTCATTTCTCATGCACTGAAAAAGCGGCGTGTGCCACTAATGTTTCGCCGATTTATCACTGAGTGGACGTGATGACGCCAGAATCGAAAAGAAATTTGCAATTTTCAAGGCGACCCTTGACTTGATAACACATACGTATTTACACATACTTGGGCTAAGTGATGGGCGTTGAATGACGGAACCGCTTATAATAACAGGTTATCGACCAAGAACTGGTTACTGAGATAACAGGTTACGAGAAAACCTACGTTATTTGAATAACTACTTCGCTTTTCCTGGTCAGTACTAAAGAGATGGTACCTACCGGCTAGCCGCATATAGGTAACTGTCTCGCTCTAAGTAGTGTTTAAATGTAAACACTAAACACAAGTGTTTACAACTCCATCGGTAACCCCGTTGTCACCTCCACTTTCCAGCTTTGATATTAGTACATAGCCTTTTATTATTCTGTATTACAGTATTTTGTATTTACAAGTATTACTGTATTACACAAGTGTTTAGTGTTTACATTTTTTAGACAAATTTCATATTTTAAGGGGTAAAATATGGATTTATACATTTTTGACCACGCTGAACACGAATCCATTAAAAAAAAAGATGGCAGTTTCAGCTCCTTCAGGTAGTTGAATGTGTGTGTGGATTTCTGTGCCATCATAACTCATGACCCAATGGTCCGAATTGGCCCAAATTTTGATGGTAGTTCGGATTTGGGTCCTCGTTGGTCCAATATGAAGTTTGTTGCATCCATATCAGTAGTGGAGACTGTGCATGTGCAAATATGAAAACGCCGAACCCATCTAACTTACGACCAAAAATGGTCCAAACTGGCTAAAATTTTGATGGTAGCTTGGAGTTAGGACCTCGTTGGTCCCACATAAATTGCATCACAATCGGATCAGTTGTAGACACTCCGCACGCGCTAACATGAAAAACTTCGAACACACATAACTAACGATCCAATGCAATGGTCCAAATTGGCTCAACTTTTTATGGTAGTTCAGGGGTAGGTCCTAGTCGGTCCCATATGAATTTCGTTGCATTCGTGCTCTATGGGTGTGCAAACGTGAAAACAGTTATGAACTAGCTCCATCCATAGTACCAAGGCCGAGCCATAGTGATGGGAAATACTGTGATTTTTCAGTAACAGGTCATCGTGATACTGCTACTGAGAAATAACGGGGTTCAGTATCAGTGATTTCCGGAACAGGGTTATTGGTTGCCTATAGCTGTGGTGCTGAAACCTGTGATTATACCTCCCAGCTCCCACAGCTGTGAATAACAGTGAGCCTCTTTGTCTTCGCCCATCCCATTGGCTTATGGTCACCGACCTTCTGCACCTACTTAACTTACAATAGAGGTTTCAATCCTTTTTCGACAAATTGCCACTTTACAAGTTGTTGCTTTGGGTTTTTACTTTCTTCATCCAACCACAACACATAAAGAGTAAAAGGAACCTTTAAGTAGTTACCTATAACTAGCTTTAAAAAAACGGGGAAGAGAACACCAAGGTGATTCCGTTCAAAGTTTGGAAACTGATTTGGGAGGGGGACAGGGGATGGAAAACCGTGATCACAGTCTGATACTAAACTGCGAATACCACCTGACTGTGATTGGAAAAGAGTGTTTATGGGCGTATGTAGCTACTGGACTGGCGAAGAGCTGCTAGCCCCGAGCCCCTTCCCACATGTCCACGGTTCACTGCTAGGTACCTATATCACTCCTTTGGGGGCAGATAGCAGCGTTTAGTTTCAAGTAATAGGTGATATTATCCTGTGATTTCCATCCCATCTCTATCGAGCCATGTAATCCATGGATTACTCTAGACCATATGTTTGAAGTTGTAATGTTCCTAAAAATATCGCACAACCTGCCTATAAATATTGTGATTTATGAGCTTGAGATGTACCTATGTACTTCATATTGTGATATTGCTGCTTGACCCATGAAGAGTGATAGGAATCAGAAGAAAATTGATAGGAACCTACAATTCAGATAGCCAGAACTGAGCTAAAGCGTCACCCCGTGTTGTTATCAACAGAAACTTACTTCTTCGTTGGTGTGCTCGACGTAGCTGCTCTTGGCCCTCTTGTTGAGGAGGGGGTCCAAACAGAGGAGAAAGAACATGTAGATGACAAGGATGGATATCACCCAAATCACGATCGCCACAACCACCTGAATGAACATTTTAGAGTATAAGCAACGACAACTACATAACAGGAAAAAAGAGATGCGATCCAACAGAAATATTGAATCCTCCAGTGACGTTAACAACATCCACCCATTAATGAAACATGATGACGCATTTTAATAGTGAGACGATACAGTCCAATCTTTATAATCCGACAGATGAGGAACGACAAGCTGTTGGATTATCGGAAATTCCGGACTACTGATTTCCATTACAATGGAAATAGGTCAATACGGCAGGGAAACTCAGTTTCGTATTTATAATACAACAAAATATTTATTCTACATAAGAATGTCATTAATGTAGGCACGAACTAAATCGATCATGGAACCCCATTTCTAAAAATAAAAAACAGAGTTATTCAAACAAAAAGGAAGGTAGGGTGGAAGGGACCCAGCTGTTATAGAAATGAACGCAATAATGGAAAGAAAATTAAGGAATTACACCATTCAAAGATCCATTTTGAATTTTCGAAGATATCCTTTTACTGATAAGTGGTGATCACTCCTTTCAAACCTCTTTTCACTTTGCTCCCTTCTCCTTCCACCTTCACAACCAATCCCAAACGTCAACCTTTCACTTTTTGGGACTATATAAAAGCTCACCTCTATCTAGCGGTGTGCTGATACCGACCTTTGTTGTAACTGTTTCTACCAACTCCTCCAAATTACCGAACCATTTCCGCTTACCGATCCGAGGGGTTTGACACGCACGTAACTCCCCGTGTTTCATATTTTCCCAGCTGTATATTTTGATTTAGAACAATTAACTCGCTCATAAATACAAATAACGTTGGTATATCTGCCAATATTGTATTTTAGGAACCTACCTGAAAAACATTTACAGATACATAAGAAAACATCTGGCACGGAGCTTCACACTACTTTCCTTATAGACCCACAAATGCCGCATTATGACCTTTTAACCTGGAGATGAGGGGTATTGGATATCACTTGTAAGTACCTATAAAAAGAGTTAACTCATGTGAATTTCATCAAAATCTCTCGAGCCATTTTGGAATCAGTAAATGTGAAAAGTGCTAAAAACGACGTTTTTCGCAAATGTTTTTCTTATGTGCTAGGTACTATAGAAAATATTGATCTAAAAAGCTGACATTACTACATCAGCTTCCTTTTGTATGTAGGAATCGAGCATCAATTTTTGTTTCGTAAATTAAGGTCACAACGGGCAATTTTCGTGGGTTACGAATTCTCTGGTTTTTGGCCAAATTCTGTTCAACAACGGAAATTAACATTTATTGACCACATAATAAGGTGCTTATGTCGGAAAGTATAGCTAGATAATGAGTGCGAAATTTGAATTTCCGAGTTCCCGCTAGAAATGAAGTATCAGGTAAATTGCCGAGTAGTTCAATCCAAATCCCGCTAGAGCGCTATTGCATCACTCTGAACTATGTACAGAACCACAGGATGGACGGAACAGCAAATTTGTAAATAAATTACAAAAACATGTCCTCAAAATCAAATCAAGGTTCATGAAAGGTCACAGCAAAGGTTCCTGAAGGTTGCCTAGGTTTGCCATTTCCGATGTTGGTTTGTTGGCAGCACTGAGAACCTTCACCTCTGAAGCTTCGCTCCGCCTCCTTGAGCCAACAGCCAATCAGATGTCAATATACCTCAAACGACATTTCTTGCTACACTTTTACTTTAATCATCCTCATTTAAAAAATATCGCTCATTTTTGAAAACTGGCTTCAAACTACCATTTTTCCAAGAGTTCTGACAAAAATTCCCCATTGTGCTATAGGTTGCATACATAATTGAACACGCACATACATACATTTTTGTCTGAAAAGGTAAGTAAGAAAGGTCAGTGAGTGCGGAAATAAAACGGTTATTATTACTACTGTTATACTGAGGAAGGTAGAGAGGTGTGAGGCGCTGGTTGAGGGTTGCGCCGTATTCAAGACAGGAACATTTTTAACACAGAGTATAACATAGGCAGACAGCAAGACCAGTGAATTCTGATGACAGGAACAGGACCGAGGAGAAGGCTGTTAAATCAGAACAGGTCGCTATGGATCGAGAAAGCTTTGGAGATGCGAGTGCCTTAGTGTTCTCCGATACTCTCGGATCAGGAATGTAGAACCACAGAAGAAGGTTTCTTTGTTCTTCCATGGTTCCACGTTCTTGATCCAAGAGTATCGGCACATGTCTACCCGGACCCCCGAGACTGCGTACCAGTAACTTGAGCAGCCTGGAACAGTTCCACCAAGAGGGTCCACATACCCGATCCGAGAGTATCGGCACACCTCTACCTCTACCTAACGTTCCTTCAGTTGCTGACAATGGTTTGATCACCGAAACATGTATAACAGCGTACGTTTCATGTATTAGTGGAGATAGACAACCTTCCAATAACTCCGTTTTTATTTTTTATTAATAATAACACAGTACAGTACGTTCATGTACTACTGTATACTACATTATGTCAAAAGTAAATTTATTATTCCTCTTCCCCTCTGCGAGCAAGATTGTTGGTTACCGAACGAATCGGACTACCAAGACTGGACTGTATCAATTCATTTGCTAGGAGCCAAGCTCGTCGTAATGTTGTCGAAAATGTCTCACCTTGATGATGTTGGTGTTTCGACTTTCGTATTTGCACTCACAGCGTGGGCACAGCTCTTGAGTTTTGTTCGGAGTGTCGATGGCACCGATAGGGATCGAATCGCAGTCGCTGGAGAACAAGTTTTCCCATCAATCAAAACATCGAAATGAGAAGATAAATCTTGATCATTAATAGTGCAGGAGGCCCAGTAGTTGAACAGTGCACTAGGCCCAGTATTTCAGTTCATAACTAAAGATGTAGGCGTGCAGCTCCTATTCAAGTCGAACTACAGTGTTTTTCCGCAACCCAGACACAATGGTTTAACCTCATAAGAAACGTACGAAAACATTCGCTACCTAGACCTATCCTACATGTTTGAATATTTAGCAACTACTCACCTATTCTATATTTCTAGAGGCTTTCTGCCAAGGTCTGCCCCATAATTTTGAGAATTGGTACCTTAAATAACAGTGTCCAACTAGGTACTGGGCCAAAGTTTTCACAGTGGCCCAGTTTTTGTGAAGTAAATTCTGTTCTAATGCCCCTTAAGACGAAACTGATACAACACGCTGATGGCTAAATCGAATCTCCTATCATGGAACTACTAACTGTGGAACGTTTGTAGGTGTAAGCAAAATGTAGTAATTATTCTAGACGTATATAACTTGCGGCGGAGTAGTGGAAATCCATTGCAAAAAACTACAGGATAGAAAGAGAAATAGTCTATTTCCACGTAAACTAACAAACTGTAGACCGGCTTCGGTTGTTACACCATCATCAGTACACGATAGAATTCTAGTTTTTTTTTTAAATTCTAGACGTATTTTTCAACGGGAAACTAGAGTCTCCACTTAGGGGGACAAAATCAAAAAACCGCCGTGGAATTCTGCTTCATGTCAATAAAAATGAATGTTGAGGTTTTGAGACAGGTTGTTGGGGAAGGAAAGGGTCCCTTACCTATCTCTAACGAAGTAGGTAAGCAGGACCATTTCCAACAAACTTCACCTACTACAGTCCATCAAGTTGATATCGTCCATTCAAGGCGGAGCATTTTCCTGATACAAGGGGGGGGGGGGGGGGGGTTATAAGACTGTAGTCTGTATTATGATATCATTACTTTGTCTTTATCGTCATGTGTATTTCATGTAATTTTGGAGATAAAAGATTGGTGGTTGAGATAAATTTACCACAATTTTTGGTGCTTAAAATGTTTTAGATGGTCGCTTAAACACGATGACTCTGTCTGATGTTGCTGCTTTTCTGATCTCCATGACCAGCATCGTAAACGACGTCGCTTGAGACATTTCTGCTTTTCACGATATTGTTCAAGACATTTATTTACCCAGTCGCTTACAGACAGGGTTGCCAGACTCTATAATTATAGTATTTATGAAATTATAAAATATTTTTCATGTCCGCCAAAAGCATTAGGCAGGTAGGTATCGACGAGAAACTAATCACGAGCTGCCTCTAGTGTTCGCCTCCTCATCACAGAAGAACTTCGCTGTAGAAATTTTGATATTGAAGTGCTTTGACGTGATAATGAAGAATTTTGTTGCTGATATTGATAAAACCCAGGTTTACACAATTACATCGTTTACAAAAGTTCAAATAATGAGTTTGTGATCATGCACAGATACTAAATTTTTCGGGATTATACCTACTAAATTTTTTATTCTTTCGGTAAAAATATACTTTCTCGTAGGTGAAATTCTGGCAGCCCTACTCACAGATGATAAGGGTAGTAACGATGGAATAGCTTCAAGCCCATTTTTCGGTAACTTGAAACAATTAATCGTTCAAGATCATTTTAGGAACAGACTGGTCTGGCGAGATGAATCCAATGGTACGAATAACTCGGAAACGCAAATAATGTCGCTTACGACACTGCCGTGGAAGGGACGATATTTATGTGAAGTCGTATAAATGAATGTTCGACAGTTTATCAAGCAATAGTTAGGTACCTACTACCTAGTTAAACAAATACGTTTGATAGTCAAGAATGTCAGACAACTCTTACTTGTTGGGAGGGACATTGGTTATGTGAAGTTCCTTGTATCGTTGCGTTCCGTTGATCACGGTGCAAGTACAGAAGCACCTCGCATCCTCGTAGTTTGCCTACCAAAACAAGACGATTATCAATAATAGGTGCACTACTAATAAACAAACGGATGTTTATCGGTAAGATTACGTATCGAAATGTGGTATTACGTAAGTTGCCAACCTCAGCGAATCCAAAGTAAACCGTGCAAACGACGAACAAAGCAGCCAGCAGACGGTTCATTATTCGCGAGACACGGATGAACCCGACTTATGTGCCCAATTGGTAATTACTTCATCTAACGTTAGCAATATCGACCAATAAAGCAAGTTCTCTTTACAAGCACAGGAGTTCTTTTTTCAGATGAGAAAATGAAAAAATCTGGGTTGTACAAATGAAGCCAGAAAGTGGATCACCATCACTTTGACTTATCCCCTCCACAACGCTCAGGGCTCACCAACACAACTGATGTCTGGCTGAAACATTTGCGCGACATTAGTGTGTGTGAGTGCGTCAGGAAAGAATCAACCAACGTTGGATAGAGATTTTACTACCTATTGTCGGACGGTAGGCAACTCAAGAGCAACGATTAGCAACCTTTTTCCAGCATAGGTACGATTAATTTAATTCAGCAAACATAACGTTCATGAAGTTATTTAAACAAGTTTTTATTTTATTTTCAGATAATGAACCTGCACAACTTGAAACACAGACCATAGAATTTTGAGGGTGAGTTGAATAAAATAGTTTCATGCTCGAGATTCCCTTCGATGCTCAATTTTGTACAACTGATCAACCAATAAAGTTGTTAATTTATAAAGTAAACGGATTTTAATTGGAGGGATGGTTAAAGGGATTGTCAATCAAAATCGCGAACCCAGCTCAACCTCTTCATCCACACATCCAACAAACCGATATGAATCCTCAGTCGGCCTGCCACAGGGAAGGAATGTGGCATCTGCAACTCCTTTGTTTTTATAGTCCCTCAACAGCTGTGTTCTGTGCATTTGTTATCTTATCAGCGTTATCATTTCTTATCACTGACTAGCAACAAAAAACGGGATTCAACATACTTATTTTGTAATTAATTTTACTCTTCCACAGCGCCCTTCCTCAAAAGTGACATTATCTAAAAGTCTGCTTACCCCTAAAATACCTTATTTGCGAATCACGGTTGGAAATTTTACTTCCTACGTATTTGAATGGGCGAAAACATGTACCACACCGGGCTCCCTTTTGAGGACGAGATCGGTTTAGTTGCCGCTGAATCTTATCAAAACGTCACCCAAGAAGATCTCAGTCTACCTAAATACAGGAATTGTGCTCAGGTAACAGAAGATGTACTTAGTCCTAGTTGGTCAACAGTAGCCTAGATTGACCACCTTTGTTACTTCGGACCTCCCCGCTATTCTATAACCAGAAAAATGTGACATAACTGGGTAGGTGCCTACCCAATAGCTTTGTTCGTGCTGTTCCCTTGGGGCTAGCTCCGAGCAAGTTCAGTTTTTGCTTGCACCGAACTGGCTTGGTGTAGGGTGAGCTCTGAAGACGCTCACTCGAACCAGGGTGAGCCTGGAGCTTGTTCGGAGCACCGGCAGCTCGAGGGTGCATGCGCGGAAGAGCAGTACTCAGCTGCCCCTGGTCTTCTTGTGAGGCACGGGAGGGCTTGCTCAGAGCAGCTCGGAGGAAGCCCCGTGGTCAGCACTAACACCGATCATCTGCCCCGGGACAGTACGAGCACCGGACCACTTCGCTTGGGGCTCGCCCTGGGTCTGCACGAACAGCAAATCTTTGCGTCACTCTTACTGCACATGCCCGGGTTGCTGTGAACAAGCTCTGAGGGACTGTCCCCTCGGGGCTAGCTCCAAGCATGTTCAGTTTTTGCTTGAATCGAACTGGCTTGGTGTAGGGTGAGCTCTGAACACGCTCGCTCGAAGCAGGGTGAGCCTGGAGCTTGTTCGGAGCACGGGCAGCTCGAGTGGGTGGATGGTGCGTGCGTGGAAGAGCAGTGCTCAGCTGCCCCTGGTCTTCTCATGGGGCACGGGAGGGCTTGCCCAGGGCAGCTCGGAACACCAAATCATCTGCCTCGGGACAGCACGAACACCGGACCACTTGGCTCGGAGCTCGCCCTGGGTCTGCAGGAACAGCAAATCTTTGTCTCGCCCTTACCACGCATGCCCGGGTTGCTGTGAACAAGCTCTGAGGGACTGCACGAACAAAGCTACTGAAAGACTGTAGCTAGAAAATTACCTGCTCAGCATTATTGTCATTCCAACACAAACTTCAAAAGTTTAAACAATCACATTGAATTTTTATACACAATGGGCATGCACATGGGTAGGGTTACCAGATCTCTCTCGAAAAAAAAAGAGTATAACAATCCGAATGTCAGAATATACCCTAATACTGGGTAGTTTCTACAACATAAGACTTATTTTCAGGCAAGTTACATACTTAAAAAAAAGGTAGGTGGGTTTAGCAATCATTTATTGCTTTCTTCAGTAGTATGAGGTACATCCCTTTCTATTCCAGTTCCTTTTTACAAGTATCTTAGGGAAATAATAGTTTCATCAATACTGATGTGTAGTACCTACAAAAATCAGTCTTAAAAATCGTGACATTAAATTTGCATTTCCCTCTCGGGAAATTGCATTGCATCGTTTGACTAGAATCACCTAAGAGCGAGGATGAGGACAGAGACAAATAAAATTTATAGAAAGAGCAACTTCCAACATCTCGTTCTTCTTATCTTATGGATGTTGGCTGTAGAGAGGGCCTTTACGTGGCCATAGAGTGTATGGTGGTGGTGGGGGAAGAAGAGGAGGCGATTTTAGGTTGGATCAAGGTATTCAGCAGAACGATATTATAGGTTAGTGGTAGGGTCATTACTTTTTTCAAGTTTTCTTCTCTGTCTATTGAAAAAAGTATATCCTAGGATCTGGTAAGATAAAAGAGAAGAGTATCGAAGGAAGTACCTACCTACCTAAAAAAGTGTATATATACTATAAAAACAGTATGTCTGGTAACCCTACGCATGGGTTACAAAAGCTGTTTATATTATCTTTTAATGAAATTAAATATTCCATTCTGAGAGCTTTGACATGAGCCGCTCTGTCCTGCGATAAGCAGTTCTTTTTCTAGGATTTTTCGCATTTTCAACCACTTCTGACGTCACTGTGGGACCCCTGCTTAGGCGGGAGGGGTGCAGTGACGTCAGAATCAGTTGAAACTTTGAAGAAAATCATAGAAAAAGAAATGCTTACCTTAGGACTGTGTGGCTGGTGTCAAAATCCTCAGGATGGTATCTGTTTTCCTTAAAATAGTAATAAAATAAATAGATAAATACGTGCGCATACCCCATTAAATTTGTATTAAGTTTTCTATTAAAATTGAACACAAAACAACATCTTTATTACTAAGTATTTTTGAATGAATATTTTTTATTGCTTCTGGCGGCTGCTAAGACGTCCTGTTTGTAGAATCTTTTCTACCAAGTTTTCAAAACCCTGTAGAATCTCTTCTACCCGTTCAAAACCTTGATAATGTGTGCTATTCACGTTTGATTTCAGGCCGCCCACATAGTGATATATGCTGACACCAATGCACCGGTCATTAGAGTCTTTAACCCTCGAGCCGCTGTGTACATGCAGCTGAGGTTTGACGGTCACCTCGGTTTCCCGGGTGGAATGGTCGACCCAACGGAGACACCTGAAGACGCTGTCAACCGGGAGCTCATAGAAGAGAGCGGCCTGGATCCTGGTCAAGTGCACGTCACTGAACAGGACCTTCTAGCCGTCCACCACTCTCCCTCCAAGAAGCTCATGCTTCATTTCTTCGTTAAAAAGGTCTGTGCATACCCAAGGTCTTCTGCAAGGTACTTTATACTTTATGATTCTCGTTAAAGGTCGATGTTTCGTAGTGAAATTGAAAGTGGAACGAGTTTCTTCAACGTTCGTCATTTCAGGTTTCCTTGGATCTGTTCTGTGAAATCGAGAGGCGGACCTTGGGTTGCATTGAATGGGCAGATGAGGTGATGGGAGTCGTACGCGTACCTCTCTACACGATGGCCGACGGCTACCGTGGCCTCCCCGCCTTTCTCGCCTCTTCCTTCATCGGCAATGCGAAGGAGCAGCTTCTCCTGTTCCTCAGAGAGAAAAACATTCTGACCAAGACAGAGATCCAGAAGGCGGTGGAAGCCCGGCCCTTGGTCCTTGCCCCCAAACCTATACAAGACTTATAGCCCACATCTTGCTCAAAAACAACATCAATTATTACTACCCAATAAGCATCAATATCCAAAACATTTGCCTCACCAAAATTTGGTAGAAGATACCAATTATGGTATTACATTGTTTAAATAGGCAATTCTGACATAGTACTGTTCCTATAATAGCCATTGTTACTGGTACCTACAACATTCTATAACAAGCACATCATGATTATTCCTGTGGCTTGAAACCAAGTAAAATTAAATTAACTGTGATAAAACTGTATATCTCATTATTATTTTATCTTATCACTACTTGAGGTATGACTTTTTGAAATCCGAGTGAAATTATTATGTTATCATTACATTTAAGAGGTTTGTTCGCAGTGACCATCTGTTTCTCGGACTGTATATTACCCTAGACCGGCTGATTGCAGTGTTTTCCCGGCTGCCTAAAAGCTAGTTTTCTGATCGTCCCACACACAGAAAACCGTACACAGAAAATAGGGTGGACAAGAAACTGACCATCCACTGCCTTCTTGATTCCCAACCGTCATCAAATTCAACCCCTTCTCAAACGCCTATCAAGATGGTATTGGTTGGCATCTTCTTACGAATTAAAAAAAAACGAGAAAATCTAACCTATCGGGCAGGAGATATTCAGGGGAAAAGATTGAAAGTTTGGGTCTAATATAGCAACGGCCTTGGGCCAACAGCGTCAATATACCTGATACAAACTGAACCGAAGTTCAGTTATTTTTTGTTATTTTCGATGGTTTGATCAAAACCGGTGCAACCATTTTTACGTGTATTTTAGTGGAAATATACAACCTTTCAGTAACTCCTGTTTTCTTTTTCTTTATACCTGATAACGTATTTTTTTGCCGCCTATTTTCGAAAATGGGCTTCAAACTACCATTTTCCCAAGAGTTCAGAATCAGAAGAAAACCATTTCTGACAAAAATCCCCGTTCTTTTAGAATTTTTCATTTCATGGTGGTGCGACCCTACATCAGGTTTTTTAATTCAACCTAAATGGCGTTAAACCTTCCTAAAGTTATACTTTTAAGATTTAAAAAAAGTAAGTTGGCATATAACTTGCAAGATGGTGGGACTCTGTAGACGAGGAACATTTAAGGTGAACCATTTCAATAAGAGAGGGTTCCTAGCTCAATTCCTGGAGTCCTAGTAGTCTCACGAAAAATATAATAATAAATTCTGCCATCCAATAGGGCTAAGAATTGTGCTATAGGGGAATTAATTTCCGCTGAGCTTCTTAATGTTGATTACCAGGACTGAGAACAAGTATTTGAGATTTAACCAGGAAACTTGTATTTCTCCTATAAAGGTTTAGGCTCAAAGTTCTAGGGGATGATTCTAAGATTTAGAATAGAAGGGCTGAACCACAAGGGAAATGGACTGGTGGTTATCAGAATGGTATTCAAATGACTCACCGATGGCTTCAGGGCAACTAACTTGCTCTAGGAGGTTTCAGAAGAGGTGGAAGCCGAAGAACTGTTCCTTTGAGCTCCAGAGGTTCCAAGAAACAGTTCCTATGCAGCTATAGTCACAGTGTATAGCAGTTTTAGCGTAATACTCCGACCATATACCTACCTAACAGCAGATCCAGCCTCACTTTTTAATCTTATCACTTAGAATGCCAGTTTTCGCCAAGCTTTGACCCCTGAGGCTACGGCGAGTTTGAATTATACCCCTCTCACATCCAATAGCGCGGACAGGTATGTATTATGTATAAAAATGTTTTAAGAGACAGTCGAAAATCCTTCACCATGGGCAACTTACCCTGTAGGTACATGGTGGTTCGTTGGAACGAGCAACCATATTGCCGCTTACACCATGTAAAATATTTTATTCCCTTTAAAAAAAAAAGAAAGTATTTCTTCATTATTATTTTACATTTTTAAGCACCTAAAAATCCGGGTTCAAACGTTGGGTTCACATACCAGAGTAAGCAGTAAGTCAATGAAAATCAAATAGAAATCCGTATTAAATACGAGAAAATTCATTTCAGTTTTACTGTCTTACGTACACCATTCGATGGAATACGGCGCCATAATGTACCTATTTACAGGAAATGCGTTAAAGTAGATAGTTCAGGGGTAATCAGAAATATTGTAATCGTACTATAACTTAGTATATTTGTGTTAAACAATGCCTCTGCCTGGAACAGGTAGGTAGGTAACTCAAAACATGATAACAAACAGAATGTAGAGAAAGTAGGTGGTATGTGTTAGTCTTACTAAAAGGCACAATATCGGCTTAAGCTATTATCGTTTGCGGTACTGACAAATTATGAAAGCATTACATTAAATTACTTTAAAAAAAAGTTTAAATAACCATTAATCCAGATCACATCAGTTTCAGCCAATTGTTTTCAGAACAGGCTGCATTTAAGAGCAATCCCAATTGTACATAATATTGGAAAAATCGCATTTCTCGAGGTCCTCAGGTCGTATGAAGAAATTGGCGACACCCATGTCGCCCCAAATGATCTCGACTCCAGGAGCAAAGACCTGACTGTCGAGTTGAAAGAGGAGTTCGTAGCCTTGAAGAGCCGGGTTGGCACCTCTGGGGTCGTCCTGAGTGAAGTATGGGTAGCCGCCCAACTGGTGACCGCTGCCCTTGAAGGACTCCTCATACGCGTCGAAGAGCTCAGGTTTGGTGGCGTACTGCTCGTGCCACGGGAGGTTGGGGTTGCAGTCGAAGACTGTGGAACCGGTCCTGTAGTCGTCCGAAGTGATGACTTGACGGAAAGGTTCCAACTCCATGGAATACTGAACACCGCTGGAGATGGGCCAGTTGTGCTCGAGCGACTCCTTGGCGTTGGCCGCGTTGATGATTTTCCCCCCTTCGATCCTCAGGGGGTCTTCCGTCTTCAGCTTGGACGTGTCAGTTTCCACTGTGTCGAAGTACAGGACACGGTAGCGCTTCTGTCCCGTGTGGTCGAACTCGCTCCCCAACCCGAGGAACTCGTCAAAGGGATCGATGTAGAACTGCAAAATCCCGCTTTCCGGATAGCCAGGGAGATGGGGGATTTCGGAGAAGTTGATCTGTGCGAGGAGCTTCAGCGGGTCGCCCGCTGGCCCTTTGGGATAACTGGCGGTCACCGGCATGTACGGCGTGCCACCGACCTTGCTCTGCCACAGAGGCAGATCTTTGGCCGGGGTGAGCTTTATACGAAGCCCATCTTTGACCGTGCCGTGGATCTTATCAGCATACTCCGCCAAAGCTGGTGGGATTTCTGGGAGAGATCGAGACGCCATCGCTCTTCTACCTTAAACATACACAAAAACAAAACAATCAATAGCATGAACGATATCAGTTTAGTTAATGGAGTTTATTACACAACGGTTTATCTTCCTGTACATAGGTAGATGAGTAGATCACTGCGTGGGGCACTGATCCAGTAGAGTCGTTTTTGTGGTGGATACCTACCTTCCCACCCACGCACACAGATCTGTGTACCACCAGGAGCCAAAGTAAAAGCTCTATGTTCGGCAACTGTACAGTGTAAAAATCGTATAGTGTAAAACATGGTGTAAAAAAATCGTTCGGAATCAATTTAAAAAGCTGCAAAGTCCTTGTGACATGGGTTTATTATTCTATTGGACTTACCCACAGAAATTATGGCTGTTCATTTACTGTTTCTTTCATGTGCAGCTATTGAAATAGCCATTTTTTATGGTCTCCACCAATTTCGGCACCCAAAAAACAGGAATTAGGCTCCTATTTTACTATCTTTTTAGTATCGTTATCTTTGATCATTGAAAGTGCCATTTAATTGTCTTGATTCGCCTTTTGTCTGCCTTGTCTACTATTATTATACAAATTGATGGCCATTTCAGACAATTTCCCAAGGTTTTGACTCATAAAATATGAATTCTGGGAGCTGAACCTTCGTTACCACCTCAACTCTTCACTCTGGTCAAAATTAACTTCATATTCGGTCTCCTCGTCCTAAAGGAACAATGAAAACGATATCTCACAAGCTCATGCTCACTAAAACCTAAAAATAAAAAAATAAAAAATTCGATAAACCTCAATTTACACACATCCCCCCACCCACCATAACACCCCTGGGTGTACTCCGATCGGGCTGCCGAGCACAAACAGGACCAAAATGTGTTCCCGAAATGGGGACCCAAACTGTGTGCGGAAGAACGACGATTTTGCACCAGTTTAACGTGAATTTAAGGCTGAAACTTCGTTAGAACCTCAATTTTCCACTCTGGTCAAAATCGACTTCATATTCAGTCTCCTCGTCCTAAAAAATCACGGAAAACGATACGTATCCGAAAACCCAAAAAACTCTATTTTTACACTCATAACACCCCTGGGTACATTCCGATCGGGCTGCAAAAGTTTCGGTAAACAAATAGGGCCCAAATGGAGTCTGTGTGTGGAAGAACGGATTTTTCTGACCAAAAATACAGTCGATATAGACGGCGGACGGACATTGCATTTTTGGAATCTACGTACCTTGAAACGAAAGAAAACATTTTAAGGAAAAGTTTTTTGCTGAGCGAATACATCGGTGCATTATTCACAGAATAATAAACCAAGATGCAATGTCCTTCCTCCGTATTATATATCTACTGTATTTTTGGTCTAAAAAGTTCGTTCATTCTCCCACAGGCTCCATTTGGGCCCTAGTTGTGTCCCGAAACTTTGCATCCCGATCGGAATATACCCAGGGGTGTTATGGGTGAAAAATGGGCGTAAAAATAGGGTTTTTTGAGGTTTTAGTGAACATGAGCTTTTGTGATGTATCGTTTTCCAAGTTTTTCAGGTCGAGAAGACCAAATATGAAGTCGATTTTGACCAAAGAGTGGACAATTGAAGTTTCAACGGTTTCAGCTCCAAAATTCATTTTTTATGAGTCAAAAACCTGGGAAATTGTCTGAAATTACCATAAATTTGTATAATAACGCTAGAACAGGTGAACGCTATCAACAGGTGAATCAGACAATTCAACGGCAATATCAAAGATCAAAGACAGTATGTCAAAAATAGGAGCCTAATTCGAGGTTTTGGTGGCCAAAATTGGTAGAAACCATCAAAATTAGCTATTTATTATTGCACATGAAAGAAACAATAAATGAACAGCCAGAATTTCTGTAGATATGTCCAACAGAATAATAAACCCATGTGACAAGGGCTTTGCAGCGTTTTTATTCTTTGAAATGAGTTTCCACGATTTCATCGCGAGTGATTAGTTCGTTTTTGAATGGAATTAGATTCCATAATAAGAATTTTGAGACCAACCGCTCTCCCCTAAGATGAACAGTTCTTTTTATATGAGCTTTCAAAGTTTCGGCAACAAGTGACGTCACACTGTGCAAGGATGACGTCACTCGCTGCCGAAACTTTGAAAGCTCAAAGAAAAAGAACTATAAATCGTAGGAGAGTGCGGTTACTTAGAATGGAACCTACTTTCATTTAAAAATGGGAAACAGAAGTCATGGGTACTCCTCATTACGTTGTATTTAGGTGGAGATTCAAAAAAATAGTAATTAGTCTTATTATTATTACTATTATCATTATTAATATTATTATTAGTCATTATTATTATTATTATTATTGACATGATAGGAGATTCTGAGATGTTTCTAGTGAAACTTGATAAACCATCAAAAATGCGGAGAACTGGGAAAAACGAAAATGGAAAAAATCGCCGGGGAAAACATCGATGTCTAAAAAATTGGGTTTTTTTAAATTTTTTCATTCTCGACTCCAAAAGATCCATTACTGAAAATACAGTAGGCCAGTGATTTATGCGATTCATTTTGCGCAACGAGGTTCACTGGTGACCTCCCTCAAGTCCTCGATTTGTGGTGCGAATTCGACTAAGATCACGAAACCATGCGTCTTGTTGATGAAAAACCACGCGTATATTTACGCAAACATGAATGTTTACACCTGCCGATCTGATTCCGTACAAATGATGCCACCACCGTAGGAGCGTGATTTTGAATTCTAATGGGCGTCTAATAATAATGTGAAGTAAATAACAAACAGTCGTGTAAAATAAACCATTGTAATAACGCACCTTCAGTACAACAGGGCTCAGGACCACAACTTTTTTCTTGCAGGTTTTAAGGGCGAGCATTCGAAGTTTTTGAACGGGCTAAAAAATTGGAAATATTGTTCCAGAAGATGTTGCGTTCAAAACTTTACCAGATCGGGTCGAAAAGATGGGTAACCATTGCCATCAACCTCAGTTCGCCCTTTGAACCCTTTTGACGACTTATGGCCGTGTTGCACTGAAAATTTTGCTCCAAACTGACACCGATCCAAATGTCCGGGTCACGTTTCTACCAACAAACGCCACATCGATCTTACAATCCCAGGACCAAGGCATAATCGCGGCCTTCAAGTCATATTACACGCGGAGGTCTTTTTGAACTAATTATGAAAGCTGTGGACGGAAACAAGGAAGCATCAGTGATGGAAAATTGGAAGGATTTTAACATGCGAACGATATCCAGAGCAAAGAAAGAAATACGGATTTATTGAAAAAATAGTATATTTCCACTAATACACGAAAAAACGCGAAAAACACTATTATAACGGTTTTCTGACGATGGTTTGATCACCGAAACTGGTATAACTAATTAATGAGTTAATGTTTGTTACTGAAGATGGTTTGATCACCGAAACCGCTATAACTGTGTTTTTCGCGTTTTTTCGTGTATTAGTGGAAATAGACTATTTTTTCAGTAACTCCGTTTTTCTTTGAAATGGGTTTCCACGATTTCTTCGCGAGTGATTTAGTTCGTTGATATCCAGAGGACTTTTCCACCGAGAAATTATAGTTTTGCCTGGTTTATTTTGATTGATTCGATTTGAAAAGGATTTTGTGGTTGTGTGAAGAGTTTGGGGCTTATAACATTATAAAAATTTAAAAAAAAGGTTTTTCGATTGTCTGCGGCCCGCATCACCTATAAACGCAGGAAGATACGACTCCATTTTTGCGAATTAGATATACGAGTATGTTACAGGCGAACCTCGAAATCTGACAATATTAGAATTGCCTAGGTAAAACTAGTTCTGCCATTTCATTTAAAACTAGTTTTGCCTAGGGAATTCTAGTACTGACGGATTTCGCGGTTTGCCTGTAACATATATGCGAGGTTTTCATCCCCCGAATACATCACGGGCCTACTGTAATCAACCAAAATACGCACCCAAAGCATTTAATAATAATAATAAAATGCATTTATTGTGCAGATACAACTTGTGTCCATAGGTGCAGACAAGAAATTACATTAGGTTGTAGTAACCGACTAAAAAATAAATAAATAAAAATAGAAAGAACAAGAGAAATTTAAAAGAAAAATGAAGGGAGAAATTCTAGGATGCGATGAACTAATCATTATCGAGAAAACGTTTGATGTCGCTGGTCTTGAACTGACTAATCGTGGGAAGGATCTGAGGCGCAGGGGAAGGGCGTTGCATAACCTTGCACCGGCAATGCCAAAAGCACTGCAGAAAGTTCTGGATTTGTGACGTCTGATCAAACCACTGAATTCGATCGGATTAATGAAACTTTTTGCAGAAGAGATTTGAGCTATAGTGGGACCGAGCAATTTAGAATTTTGAAGATAGACAGTGGGTATAGGCGTTGGAGATTGATATTTTTTCCAAGGGGGACGCCAAAATATGAAAGTTTGAAACGGGGAATTTCGTCAAATTTGTTTTCTGGAAAAAATTATTCAGAACTCTTGGATAATTTTCAAAAAATGAGCGATATTTTTTTAAATCAAAAGCAAAAATGCGGCAAGAAATGACGTATCTGACTGATTGCTGGCCCAAGGAGGGGGAGCGAAGCTCTAGGGCAGGTTCTCCATGCTGCCAACAACCCAACATTACATCCTGCCAACATTCAAGAACCTTTACTGTGACTTTTTGTGAACCTCCCCACGGTTTGATTTTGAAGAAGTTTTATTAAATTAATTTATAAATTTGCGGCGCCATCCACCCACCCATTGCAGATCTGTACATCGTTTAGTGATGCACTAGCGCTCTAAGGGATTTGAGATGAACTACTCGGTGATTTACCTCTTGCGTCATTTGTAGCGAGAACTCAGTCATTCAAAATTCACACTCGTTTTCTGCCTATACTTTCCGACACAAACACCTCACTACGTGGTAGTTAAGTGTTAATTTCCGCTATTGAACAGAATTTTGCCAAAAAAAGAGATTTTTAACCCACAAAAATTGTCTAGGTAAATCTAGTTATGCCATTTCGTGTAGAACTAGTTTTACTTAGGGAATTCTAGTACTGACGGATTTTGTGGTTTGCCTGTAACATATATATATATACAAAGAAGACAAGCATTAAGGGCAACTTCCATTAAAACAACTGGCTGATAAGGAATATGAAATAAGTCACATTAAAGGAAATAAGAGGCAACGAGGACGACCACTAATTTACGTTTAAGGTTTGGGTGGGGGGAATTTACCTAATTTTTCAAGATGATGCAAGCAACCATACTTTTTTTTGCAGGCATTGTTGGGCTCATGTCGGAGAGGCTTTTGTGACAGGGGTCTAACAAGCGAAAACCACTACGTTCCTCACAACTACGTAGTTGCTCCTCACAACTACGAGTAACCTCATAATTTCAAATAGGTCTAACCTCAGATGGGGGTTTGCTGATTATACGTGAAATCCGCTTCAGGTGAGTTTTTGATACTCAAAGGTGTACGATTATTTTATTTTTGCACTTCTTATGCACCTACTCGCAGTCTCCCAAAGTTATTTATTTCTTCAATTCAAGTACCTACTTATGTATTTTCACTATGCCGAAATGTAGTAAAGGCAAAGCAAAATTAAAATTGTAAATCGGTGTTATTCAAAACCGCTGCCTGGGATCGTATAAAATTTCTCATATTTCGCACGTTTGTTTTTAAGTACATAATACAATTATACTGCAGTTAATAACTCTACCTGCCTAAGCAGATGACGCCCCTCTAGTTTTGTTTCCAAGTACGTAACTGGTTGCAGAATGGATATGAAACCGACTTCCTTTAGTATTCTGGTAGAATTCGTCTCCTAGCGATTGAAAACATTAGGAACACCCTTGATCAAGTGCCAAGAAAGTGGTGTTTCTAAAAAAGAGCAAAACATCGACAAATCGAGAATGGTATGCAGAGGTAGGTAGAACACAGGTTATCATATTCACAACAGCACTCGCCATAAGCACGTGACACCTATTACTATTTATTGTGGTGGATCTAAAAATAAGTGTAGTACGTACGTACATGCGATTTTTCTTCTTACAAATCCACTTTGAGTCATTCTAAATCCAATCCCAGAGTTGACCTATACCTGTTCGAATAGTTGTATGGCTATACCTAATTCGAATAGCTGTATACAATATATGACTTTACGAGATCAAAAATTCCCAGTTTCTCAAACTGTTTGTTATGGAAAACCGGAAGTTGAGTTCGAAGATGATTTTTACCGATTAAAAACTAAAAATGGGTCAAATCTGAGATCCGGTGGGTCACGAAATAGGTCGAAATGGCTAAAAGTTCGTGCATCATGACCATTTCAGAAAATTTTCGAATTTAGTGACATAGCGCCTATTCTTAGCGATTTTTACCCTTAAAAATTCGAATTTAACCCATAATTTGTGGAAAATAAGATTTATTATTAAACTAGTATTTTCTGCCGCGAGTCACCAAACTGTACAACGTTTGGTGGATTTTTATGCATTTTTGGTCATTTCAGCCATTTTCACATAATTTTAGGGATACTTGGATCCACAAAACTAAAAATATAACTTTTTTAACCTACTTAAAAAGGAGGTTCTCAATTCTACCTGTTTCTATGTTCTTTTTTTTTTTTTTAATGTTTTGTCCAGTGATTATTTGGAAATTACTGAACCGATTTGAACTGATTTTTGTAGGTATCTTTTTTCAAGGCGATATCTGATGATCTCCTCTGATCCCATACTAGTTTTGTGAGTAGAAAAGTAGTACCTAGTGGGTCTTCAAACATTTTGTTTAATTGACTTTGAATAAATTACGCTTGTCGAGCAGACAAATTATTTTTTACTTTTTAGTTGTACACACCTTTTGTTTGGAGAAAGGTTTTTTAAATTTTTCAATTTTTTTTTTAAACAATATTTTCGTTATTGAAATTACCGAAGTTCCAACAATCGGAATTAACATTACTTAAAAACAGAAGGTGCCCGTCTTGTTAACTTTAATTGAAAAACTGTCGTGAAACAAACGCTTGAAGAAAAATTATGTAAAGCGGACATCTACCGCAACAGATTATAAGTAACCGATGACGGGAAGCAAACCAGGAAAAACAGAAATAAAGGGGCCAACTCGTGATATGAGTCAGAGGGGCGTTAGGATTCCCCGCGGTCTGCCAGCCACGCTGCGCTGACTGAACGATTACGCATCTTCTATAAAAGGGGATTCCTCATACATGGCTACTCGATACACGGCCGTGTGAATAAGAGCAAGTTGAAAGTTAATAGGCAAAACAATTGAAAGGATGCTCGATCAGTTCCACGATGCCATCAAACAGACCGTCATGTTGCTTTTGGTAGAGCGTAATATTATTTATAAGAATATTTACTCATTTTTTTAGTTCAATAAGAAGTATTTATGTATGAATTACCTATTTTATCATTATTTGTGGTTGTATAAGTTTTTAATGCAAAAAAGGTACCATTAACAACAGGGTGCCTGCAAAACCAGTGTTTCGAAGTCCCGTGACGTCTCCCTGGTCGATCGACAGATCCCTTCACTAAAACCAGACCTCAGGGAGTGTAGTCCAAAAAGAGCGCGACAAAAGCGACTGAGTGATCTTTGGGCCTCGCATATCGTCCCCACTATGCCAAACTATCGAATCTTTTTACACTCCCGAAAACTAACGAAACCGCAATTTTGCAGCTTTTCAGGAGAGCGCAAATCAAACTTTAAATTAGCACATAAAATCTAGTTATTGCTGTTTTTCAATTCTGTTTGTTTTAAACTTACTGTCCATACGCTCTGTTGACAAGCAGCTTAAATTTTCCTAATTCTGCTAATACTGTGTGCTTCAAAGCACGAAAAGAAGAGAGTGTTGATGGTTTACGGAAAGGAAAAGTAGATGTTTAACGAATGTTATGACAACGGGAACGCTTCATTTTTTATACCGACGCTTGTTAGGTCATTTCAAGACAAAAAAACTGAAAATAAGTATCTCCTGAAGCAAATACCTATAAATTATTGGGCTAAAATAGAAATAAAACAGGACAGAATAATTTATTTGGAAGCATAATATGCTTCCAAAATGGGCAAGCGTCCCACCTTACGCGTCATAGCAAAATGAATTAATAATAACGTTGGTTATTAAAAATAATTATGAAGTATAATACAACTTAATTTTACAAACTAAATTCGAAGTCGCGTCATGATGAGAAAACAATAAATACCAATTAAGAGAAAAATTGAATGATGAAAAATGGAACTTTTCAGAACTTTTGCGTCATTCACTATCTTCTGTTTCGTTAATGTCAAGTTCTGGGAGGACATCCGCGACGTCGTTTGAACAAGGTAGACTAGAGTAGAATTCGTGAAGGAGATACTGAAGATTTAAGGCAACGCATTTACAGTGAGTTTCATAGCCTTGAAAAAATCACAGAACAACACCAGTTCTTGATTCGTCATCTCAAAGATCAAAAAGCTGCTCAGCCTAAGGAACTTTATAGGAGATAAAATACTAAAATTTATCATTTCACCAAGGAACAGTATACTTAGTAACAGTATGCCGTGAATTTTTCCGCGGCACTCTGAATATTTCAGGCTGAAGGCTTAGTGCGAGGGGCCTTTGACAAACTGAATGTCGAGGGTATCAAATATTTTACAACTTGATTTAAAGTGGAAACATGCTCCGAAAAATAAGGTGTCTTCAACCGATTCGACCAAGGAGATTTCACTTCCTTTTTTTTTCACTTTTGAAACCCGACAGTAGGTCAGGAAATAACACAAAATCCACCGATACTAGGCACGCCAAACCTCGAGGGAGCAAAGAAGAGCGATCTGGTTCGACAATCAGGCCTCTGTAAGGATACTGTAGTGTATTGATAGTGCGTCACTAGGGCAAATGAGCGAAAGCGGCTGATTCGTCGGTTGTTTTAGACCTACATTCAACAAAGACACTACGCCAAATTAACGAATAATCGGATTCGCTAGTTTACTGGAGTGGAAAATGGCCCAAATGCAGATACGCTTATTAATAACAAGCTGTAGGCGGAAAACGGTGCACGATATTGACGCAAGATTTTGCCAACTGGTAGACCTCGTGGAGACAATATTCATTGTAACTAAAAGTCAAATTCGTGAAAATTGCGGTTTCGCTAGTTTTCGGGAGTGTCAAAAGATTCGCTAGTTTGGCATAGTGGAGACGATATTATAATATAGGGAAATTTATACATTTAAAAAAAAAAAGTAATTCGGACAGGAATAGAACACGAACACTGTCCAAAGCTACCTACGAACTTCATAAGTGAACATATTGGCATTTCCCTACAGTTTTTATGTTTAGGATGGTCAAAAATGGGGAAATTTATAAATTGCCAAGCTGGAAAAAATAGTAAACAACAAACGCATTTCCAAGTTTTCGAATTTGCGATTACATTTCTACGGTTTCTAAGCGTTTCACGGTTACGAGGGTCCGAACCCGAAAAACGACTCGCAGATTGGACAAAAACATCTCATGCAACACGAATAAAAGGTGTCAGGTCCAACGTGAAGGAGGGCCAACCGGTCAAACGGTTTTTCTGAATCTGCCTATTCAGAGAACTGCCCCATCAAGTTTTGGACACCCTACATGACGTAGTACGCACACCGCAAGTTACTACCCACTACTTGAAACTTGAGTAGATGCAAAATTCGATAAATGATTTTAGAAGAAAGATGATGTATGAGACCCTATCAGGCATCAAAATTAGTTTTATAAAAAGGTACCAAGTTACTGTATAAAAAATATATCCATACACACAACTACTGTATGTACTTACTACGTAGGTCCCATTCCCGTAATCATCTGAGTAGTCACACAGCACACTGACCGTCGTGTATTTGCCACAAAGTAGCTTCCTAGGTATTTTGTTCGAATTCATGGTTGATATAAATCACTTTGTTTTCAATGTACCGATAAATTATTTTCATTTCTACGAATAGCTGTGGTGCGCACTGTGGCATTAGCCAACTTGAAAGAAAATCTACAACGAAGGAGAAAATCCAGTTTCATTTTACAGGATAACGAATTACTACGGGACTGCCTGGCCAAAAATATGCAATCATACATAAATACCTATGGTATGGTAACTATAATACATACATATTTATGAAGTCTCACCCTCCTCTAGCTGAACCCCTTCACCTTAGAAAATAGGGCATCAACAGATTTGTACTTAGATTTAGATGATTCAAGACAACCGATCTCTCATCATTCAACTCGCAGAAGGTATATTACGTTAATGGATGAGTACAGTACCTAGTAGTAGTATAGTATTGTAATTTTAGTAGGTAACCTCCCTTAATGCAGGCATCTAGGTCAGACACCTTCTATGAATAACTCTGACCGCCGGACTATAACACCCTGGATGAACAGTTTCATGAACAAGAAGTTTCTAGCTAAGAGCCTAATGATAATTCCCACAGGCAACTGTCACCACAGGATATCGAATGTAAGTAGATTGCTCTAGTCTGCCCCTCTGAAGAAGCTGAAGCTCAAGGTAAAGAAAATCTACTTTTATTCCAGAACTGTATACTGTGCACTAATCTCACTGTATCATACTGACTAAGACATAATGTTAGAGCATGCGAGGAATGTGAATAAGCTCGAGAATCCGGTGCGAACCAATCATCCCAATGATTAACTGGAACAGGGTCATGAATGGGCGAGAGCGGAGGCTTCTATAAACACAATTTGTACGAGTATTTTTACATCTATTTACACAATTGTTTACATTACCTTGAAGTACAAATCTGCGAACTGGCTCTGGTGACAATTTAAAGCTAAATGCGAGAAGTGATCGAACTGCCAGGCTAGATAACGGTAAACAGTGACAAGATCTCGAGATGAGCGCACTTGTTCTTACGACAAGGTTATATTTTGAGACGTCACATTTTCAAGGTTAGAAACGCCTTTAAGCCTATGATTTTCACCAAGATGCTTCAAAAATTATAAATTTAATCGTAATAAAATTTACATAAAATTTACGTTAATTTCACTTTCAGTGAATATGTTGCTTCATTTTGCATAAGAGATCAAATTTATATTTTTGAAAGGATACAAAGCTAAATGCTGTCACCAACAATCGTTGTCCTCACGCTCATAACCTTCTAAGTGATACAAAGCTGTTACCAACCGTAGTTCAACAAGCACTGTTAACGCTAATGTGACTTATGCGTTATGCTTAGGAATTTTGTTTTTCGATGAATGGATGAATAAATAATTCTAGTTCTCGATAGGTTTATAGACATTCGTGCTCTGACAAGTAAGTACTACTACCAGTAACTAGGTGTTAACTTGGCTAATTTGCAAACAGACACGAAGTTCTAGCTGTTGATTCTGTTAGCTAAGTAGACGTACCCTACCTTGAAGTTTTGTTGCAGCAAATAGGTACTTATTCGAAGAGAATTCGCTTTTTTCTGTTCAAGTACACATAAATTTGATTATCCGCTCGTATTTGATCTTTTTGGTCCCTTAACCCTCAAATATTTTGGAGCTTTTCTTACAACTTACAGGTGTTTTTTCATTATCAGTCACATTCGTCCAAAGGTGTCCCTTCATTCTGCAAATAGATCATCTAGGTGATTTTGTTTATAAATAGTAGGTTGGTAGGATTCAATTAGGTAAACCAGAAATTGTGATGGTTATAATTGTGTTACTTACCTATTCGAAAGCAAGGTCATTGCCATCACTTCTTAGATAAAAAAAATATATATATATACTTACCTATATATATCATGTAGTTCTAATTAGGTTTGTAGTTGGTATCTGTCTACAGTGTGTAAATTTTTTTGCATGAGTTTCTATATTAATTTCTGTCGATACAAAATTACTCGTATCTGTTGATGTCATTTTGTTGTACAGTTTCAGGATGGCGCATAGCAGGCTTGAAAGAATTGGCACTATCTATACTAGGTAACATCATCCATCATTACTTTACAGACCTTAGGTCTTATACTTGCGTATAATGTAAGGAATAGTAGTGAATAAAATTTCACCAGGAGTGCCACCGCAGTAGGGTGGGGCCAGATCCGGCTGGAACCTCGCATATTGTGCTTGCAGAGGTCTCGATTATGACTTACGAAAATTGTTCCTAATTAGGAGGTACCCTCGGGCCCGTCTGATTGTGTAAAGCCTATCAACATCAAGTCGAGGGCTGATTGGGGAGGGCGAACAGGCGCTCAGCTAAAAACCTTGCGGCTCCTTAAATGTGCCCCTGTTCTTCAGGAAGGCCTATAACGCAAGACAGAATTTAAAAAAATTATTTTCCTCTGTAGTAAGGAGTGTATTTCTGCATGCCTCCAATCTTGACTACAAGCGTTTCTCAGATAAACACAGTTAAAAAATGAATTGAGATCTACAATCTTTAAACAACTAAAATCACTTTGTTCTCACACGAAGTACCTACGTGCTTGATGCAATTAAACATGCTAAAGTCGGTGTAATTTATAAAAGTTTGAATGATTCACTCAACTCCCGGATGAGCTGCTGTAGGATTGGAGATCAGTTGTAGGCCATCAGCATAACCTTCTGAACTAATATTGAGCGACCAGCCTCCAGAAGTTGGCGCTCGTGGATTTTTCGTTTACCTACTCGCCTTTACTCTGCTGAGATGCAATAAACTTTCTTTTGTAACTGAGCTTGTCCCGTAGTGTTAAATAAATCAGTAAACGTGATTTGTGTATTTGTATCTCTGTAGGATCACCGGACTCATACGGGCTGGCACCATGAAACTAGAAGATCGGCCACTCTGGTACGAGGTCTACCAGGCCTTCCCTCCAGAGACACCTCCGCGATATGACAACCCGGCGCCCAAAGGAGAAATTAGGAAAATATTCTTCCCCGAGGACGTCATAAGAGCGTGAGTTGTAATGGATTCCGCACTACTTGAGATTATTTTAACAGTGTGAAAATCGTGGAATTTTTTTAATAGAAAACGGTCTCACTTGAAATATTTTCATTCATTAATTTTATTTTTGTTTCATTCCTGGTTTGGAACATGTGCAATACTTCCTAAATTTGGTGGTGCAGGAAATTCTACCAGAAGATGCCTTCGTTACCTGCGGTCAGCCTGAATGAAGACGGACGGGCCTCCGCTTGCCAGACTTTCCTAGACAACTGTCGCCGCTTGGCAGAATCCAAAGGAGTCACAATGGAAGAGGTATGAGTTGCGACGTTTTGGGCTAGGCATATGAGAAAGGTTGTATGGGAAGAAGTTTTATGTATGCAGAGATTATCCATTAGTCTGTACCTCGAATTACGTAATGTACCGTAGTTTGGTGGGTCCTACAGTTGCCCAAGAATTCCATACCCTCTGTCAAAAGCCTCTATCCGCCATCTTCTTCATCAGCTGGTGGTTACATTGGATCGGAGTTCATCAGAAAATTCGGTTGTATGAATCCGTCAGAGCCGATCAAAGGGGAAGTTTCAGCTGGTTGCTGTTGCTGAGCGCAAATTTGTACGACTTCTTCCAAACGAGTCGCATGCGTACAAAATAATGATACTTCATCAGGCCGGTCCTCCACTGGAAGCGATACTGAGCGACCAAGCGACTACGTGTATTCGTCCATACACAAGCATCTGATTGCGGTAAAGTACATTAGGGGGCGCCTACTGCACGCGTATTTGAGCTGTGGACATTGGGCGATACCAAGCGACGAGCGACGGATCCCATTCAGATGGCGTTTGATCGTGTTTTCAAGCGACCCCAGCTCCCCAGCCCCTTGCCCTTCTGCTCAGCTTGACTGCTTATGTTTAAGGTTCTCACACACTATACGAGAACAGGACAGGAAACAGCCGTGGGACACGGGTCGTTCTTTTTCGCTTCTCTGTGTTTGAAAGGAGATAAGCCACTAGGTGGGACGTGGCGTTCACGGCATGGGGTAGGCACAGACGGGTTACGCCGCGATCACTGTTGAAGCAAAAAACGAGACGAGAGTCCAAGCTCCAAGTGGGATTTGAGTTGAAATACTCGGCAATTTATCTGATACGTCATTTCTTGTGTGAACTCAGAAATTCAAATTTCACACTCGTTTCTGCCTATACTTACCGACATAAACACCTCATTATGTGGCCAATAAGTTTTAATTTCCGTTATTGGACAGAATGTGGTTTAAAAAAAAAGAGAATGTGAAACCCACAAAAATTGCCCATTTGGAATTTTTGTAGCGTCCATAAATCAACATGGAGTTTGTGAGAGAATCATAATTGATTGACTCATATGATATACCAATCTAGAAAGTAATTTTATGGATAACAGGACCGATATTTGTGCAAATTTGACGCACTCATTTGGTCGTATTGGCTGTTTTCCTCTCCTGTAAAGTAGGGTTTTTGGAGTTGAGGTTTGTCTCTCGCCCACCGTCGATATGTGTTCTTTGCCCATCTTTTCTTTTAATTGTCCTGTTTGTTCAGGTATTCGACGAAGCCCTCGCTTCGACCAAAGAGTCGCTGATAGCCGCCAGGGTAGAATCCAACTCGCTTCGATCAGAAAATAAAACCCCTCGGGCTCCCAGAAAGACAAAACCTTCGACGGATGTGACAAACGTATTTTCCGACGACTCGACCAACCTTCCTCCGCCAGCCAAACCAACGTGATGACGTCATTTTAAAACAATTTCGAGCTGTCTAGACGTTTGCTAGGTAAGTAGATGGAATATTTGAAGCAGAGCTATTCCTTTTATTGATTTGTACCACTTGTTAGAATTCATATGTGTTCATTGAAAAATATATGTCGCTTATAAAAATGTGTTTTTCTAAATAACTTTTTTTTAAACTCTTACATGAATCAAGAAAAGCTACTGTTCAGAAGTGAAAAATGTGTCAGCCTGATACCTCGGTACTGATTGTAATACTATTTCTGCGCTCTGGTATAAAAAAAGTTACATTATACTCGTATAAAATTACTTTATTAAAACAATAACGTTCAAATTTATTATGGTGAGAAGGGAAATATCTTCCACGTGGTACCACATACAACTACGGAATATCCATAGTGAAATTCATATATCTGATCTTGATGACATCACACGATAAATGCTCGTCTGATTGTGCATCAGCATTCAAACTTATACTATAGAATAATTAAATATTTACCTACTGGAACTAAAGTTTCTTGATGCCTGCTAATAATGGGGCATGCGCATGGGTCACAAAATCAGTTTATATATATTTTTTTTTAATGAAACTAGATTCCGTTCTGAGAACTTTGACACCAACCGCGGTGTCCTACGATAAGTTATTTATTTTTCTATCATTTTTCAAAATTTCCAGAGGTCCCTACGTCACAGTTGGCAGGGGTCCCTCCCAGGCGAGAGGGGTGCAGTGAAGTAGGAACCTCTGGAATCTTTGAAAAATCATAGAAAAACAACTACCTGTCGTAGGCTAGTGCGGTCGGTGTCAAAATTCTCTGGATGGAATCTGCTTTCCTTTAAAAAAAATAATATAAATACGTCCACAGACCCCATTTTAGTACAAAGTGCATTGCTGGATGTTGATTAATGAACCTCTGTCGTTAAAGCACCCGGAGTCGTTTCTTGATTGAATATTTTATGATAATGGCGTGCGTTATGGCTGGAAATTATTGGCTACAAGTCACTTTTCACCTAAAAGTCAATATTGATAAATAATATTGTATAATTAATTTACATGAGATGCTGAAGGTTATTGTTCAAATTGATGGCACTTGAAAAATGTATGTCTGGTGTCTTTAGTGCACCCTCACAGAAATCTCTTGATACGTAGATAGGTAATTATTTAAAGGATGATTAGCAGACGGTTACCATGATAGTTGTTTTTGCTCCAAACCTTATTTTTTCTTGTGATATGAAGGCTCATACCATGAAAAGTATTTTGCTACGTTTTCAGTTCAAATTGTTTTTGGAACGTTCACGTTGGTCCGTACAAATCATTACTTATTGATTTGCACGGATCAAAGTCATCGGGTTTGCTCTTTATCCAGCTCTTGTGCCAGCTGGATGAAAAAGCCAGTTGCATGACGTGGACTGCATCTCAGTAAATCGTGCCAAAATTTGCTGTGTGCTACGTTACAATCTAATAACGTTGGCAGATGGCCTGTGCCACATCTCATCAGGGTTTCCAGCATCTTGAGCCAGCTTTGGTGGTAGCACTAGTTGCAAGGTGTTATATCACCGTCTGAACTACATCTGTATAGACGATGTGGAATTTCGCTTCAGTGCTACAATCTGGCAGAGTTGGCAGACTTGTCAAGGTCTTCAGTATCCTGAACGTGGTTGTTGACAGCGTTGATATCAAACATACAAAGACTTCATTGACCTGGCGAATGATGTGTGTTAGACATATGTAAGAGAAACGGTTCGCAAACAACTTCCATTTGTGCGACATGGGAATGATAAATTACCAATGCATATTAGATCACCTAGATACCAGTGTGAAAGAGACACAATTTCAGCAACAATGGGTGATATGTTCACCCAGAATGGGGTTACCCATGGGTCTGGAATTGCTGATTTTTTCCAGATTTGCTTCTTGTGTCGTTAGTTGTCAAGAAAAATCGAATCACTTCGCCGGAATGGCGTACATTTGATTGGTGTCCAAGATTACGTGGAAAGCAGAATGACGTCATTGCCACTACTTCTTCTTCCGTGCTATTGCGTAGCACAGGCAACTTCTCAGGCAATTTCCATGCTCCACCTCACACCCTACTCTGCCACACTCTATCAGCAGGTTCTAGTTTTGATGCCCTCCTGAAACTGATAACGGCAGGGTGTACCATCTATCCCCTCCGATCTATTGTTCATTCCACTTCCACAAAATCCACTGTCCAATGCTGGCAACTTTAAAAATAAAAATATCAACAGGTGTTCAAGCCGAGAACAGCTGTGCCACCAACGTTATCAAACACAGAATGTGCAGATGGCACACTCCTTATCTCCAACATGGATGTGCTCGCTTGAACGTTGTGGACTATATAAAAAAAATGCTGTTCCCATAGAAACGCGGCAGTGACGTCGTCAAACCTTCCACATTTAATTGAAAATTAACTAGTGATGTCTATGGGAAATCTGTACTATCTCATCTCAGTGTCTACTTTCAAATAAAAAAATTTGAAAATACGTTGGTATTCGTTGAGCATTAGTTTGGCTAAGATGTTTGATTGATCACAAGGCTTCAGCTACAATAATAGACTACAACTTTAGGTTCCATCTTCCGCAAGTTACAAAATTCAAAATTTGCTCATTTAACCAAACCTTCAGCACTCTCCATGGAAGTAACTAACTGATTAATTGCTCGTTTAACATACATTATATTTATGTACAGGCTAATATTCTTTGGAATATTTAACAATAATACTTGGGTAGATTTTTTTGCTTCTACATGGCAACTCGTTGTTTTATGGAGTGAGAAACGTATTCATAACACACCACCTGTTGCTTTTTCATGTCTTGCACAATGCACAACTGAATTGGCAGTGGGTTTCTACAGGCATACCCTGTTTATCTCTCAATTCGAGGTCACTTCAAAACAGTGGGGTTGGAGGGTAATTCTCAGTTCAGTCAGCACCTGTTGGTGACCAGGGCATAGTACGGGCCTGGAGACGGAGTTACGCCATCGACTCCACAGGTTTTTGGTGGTTCAGTTCCTGGAGGGATGACAAAATCGAAGTTCTGGAGAAGGGAGGCGGTGAAGAGGAAGATGTTGCTGCGGGCTAGAGTCTGCCCCATGCATCGGTGCTTTCCTGCCAACGAAAATCAATACTGTTATATTTTTGTCTGACTTTCAGAACGATTATCAATCCATTGCTCAAACGCCATTTGTGGATTCAGAAAAGAGCTTGGTTACATGGACGTTGAAGAAGTTGTAAATTGTGTTACACCTTGAAATCTGACAAACATAATAGTGAGGGTGTAATCAAAGCTTACCATATCCAAATGGAAGATACCAGTCAGGCACCAGGATTTTGCCATTTTCATCGATGAACCTGTCCGGCCTGAACACATGTGGGTCTCCCCACAACTTCTCGTCCATCAGGGTTCCGTTGAAGTTGGCAATGACCATCGTGTCCTGTAGGTTCCACAAAATGTAGGTACATTATATATAACGTTCTCAATAAATTGGTATTTTTGCAAATGTAATTGTCAAGTTCGAGAGTTCAGTCTGAAACTGCACTCTTGGAATATGTTATTATCACCTTTGGTACGTAGTAACCGTGGAGCATGGTATCTCTGAGAGCTCTGTGTGGTATACTGAAAGTCCTTCCCATGAAGACCCTTACTGACTCGTACACAATCGCTTCGATGTATGGCATGCTACAACACATAATATTTGTAAAGATTTGTTCGATTCATTCAGATTCAAATTATTAAGTTGGTGTTTCTGCTTATGCTATCCAATTAGTCAAATTTAACCGCCAGAAAATGTTACAGTTTCCCTCCTCAGGTCATAAATGACCTAGGGTAGCTGTTTTCAGCTCGTGAATTCTGTTGTGAGGAACTGGTGCATCGAGGGCCCCTCACGGCAATCCTTGTTCCTGGTGCTGTGCATTTTTACACTACTCACTCAGTTTGCCCTTGCGCTGAACACATGAATACTAGACGTGCGCTAAACAAACTTCCTCAATAGGCAGAGGAGGCAGATCAACATAGCAGGATATTGCGAATAGTTACCTGCATTTGACGCCAGATCAACATAGCAGTGGGTCAGCGTAGACTGATGCAGTGGTGCACAACAAAAATAATTATTTATTGTCAAACCATCGTTTGATACCGAAACCGGCATAACATGTATTTTTCGTGTATTAGTGGAAATAGACAACCTTTCAGTAACTCCGTTTTTATTTACAAAATACCAAATTTCTCCTCTTTCACGGAAAAACATTGAATCATGGACATGTTTTTGGACGCACGTATTGACAGAACCGTATTACATGTCCACATTCACCTTTTCCCCCCGTAAAAACGGAGAAAATGTGGTTTAATTTTTTTTGCGGTGTTAAAATGAGAAATTTTGGGATTGTAGAAAGGCTCCCTCAACTGATTTGGGAAATTCCCCGACCTTGTCATTCTCTCACCAGTCCTACAGAGGCTCCATTTCGAATTTCATCTCGTAGGTCAAAACGAGTGAAATCAGCCTCAGGGCTCACTCTGCTGATTAGGGAAGGTCCTCACCTCGTCATTCTTACTCACCATTCCTGCGAAGGCTCCATTTAGAATTTCATCCTCGTAGGTCAAACAGGAATGAAATTAATTAGGTTCTGAGGAATTACAGCATTACATTTTTTGCTGTCGGAAATTTCGGACTGTCCCAAAAACATATCCATGTTAAGCTCCTCAGTAGTGCTTGACGAGAAGGGCTTCAGGTAGGTTCACATGGAGAGGCAATTCCGGACGGCAGTGCGGTACATTCATTCATTAAATTTATTAATGAATTTAATTAATTCATGAAATTCATTTCTGTCCCTCTCTTCTCGTTGTTGCTGACGCCAACGTCTCACTCGTTCAACGGACGACATCTCACTTTACACTGACTTATCATTCTTATTCCTGTCAAACAGAACCCACACCTACGGCAGAGATATTGAAGCCGCTCCGGAAATTCGGAAACTGGAAAATTCGGTAACTAAATCTCTACACAGAGCAGTTAAATAGGGATGTGGCGTTCAGCACTGAACGGATCCAAACTGAACGGATCTTTCAGTTGAACGTATCCCAACTGAACGGATGACCAAAGAGTTGACGTTTTCACTGAACAGGCGATCCTAACCCTAACCTCATATCAGTCCCACTAGTTCATCCTTTCATCAACCCCTCTCTTCGCCCCCCTTACATTCGTACCGTTCTTCTCTTCCCCCCTTGCAGTTCCCATTGTTCTTCCCTTCCCCGCTCGCCGTTCCTCCATTTTCACTACTCCTCAGTTCACCCGTTCAGCCTATCTTCTGCCTCGCCCGCGTTCATAACTCCTCGCGTTCCCCTTTCAGCTCCCACTAGTTCATCCATTCATCGACCCCTCCCTTCACCACTCGTTGCTGATCGTCAGTGAGGCTTCTTAATTATTAGATTCCAGCGACATTTGCGACATTTTTTATTGTGATGAATTTTCCAAACCATTGTGATTTTGTATGAAAATATATAGGTATTATTAAACTATTAAATTTGTATAACTTTTTATTGAATCAAACCTATCAAAACTCCGTTTTCGTGATTTTTAGGTCGGGATAATTAGGAATTTGGATTAGGGACTCGGTTGAACTGGTGAACGTGTCCCAAAGAACGCATCTCAGAACTGAGTGAACGGGAGGGAGTTAACTCCTGGAACTGAACGCATCTTACACATCTCTACAGTTAAAGCTAAGGACGCAGAGGAACTAACACTGATTACACATCAAAAGTTCTGGTTTATACGTCGCTAGGTGTGTGGCCTCATTCAAATACTTTTTGCTCTAGTAACTACCATAATTATATTTTAGTAATCGCCTTCAGTTCCGCTTGAGTTTGGTAAACAACTACCTTGGTTTCTAGGACATCAAGTGTATGGTAACCGGTATTGTTTATCGGTAGTGCGTTACACTTCTTGGGGTCGCTCGGAAATTTTAGATCCCCCCCCCCCCCCCCCCCAGCCCAAAAACATATCCATGTTAAAAGAAAATCCATTGACTTGGCAACAAAACTGTTTAACTTGCTACCGAATGACATTGAGAAATTCTACTGTATAGGTAGTACACAGGTGATCGTCACGTATTGGTTTTGAGCTTAGTCATTTTGACGAATTGTGTCAATGATTACTTTGGCCTGTCGTTGAGGTTTGGCAGCCTCTCTCGTCCCACAACTCGATCGATCTCCTCCTGCCCTTTCTTGACGACTTCGGGCGTGAGCAGCATGTACAGGAAACCAAAACCGAGAGACTTGCTGGTCGTTTCCGATCCTGCCATGAACATGTCCATGCAAATGGCTAACAGTTGGGACTCTGGAAAAGAACGATATGAAAATGAATCAGTTTCATAACTGTACTGTCGAGCAATATAGGTACACTAGGTTCGTCCTAATTGCCTAAATATTGGTGAGTACCTACCTCAGCCTCCCTTAATTTCAGCCTGCAGTTTAAATGAAATGAAGGTACATGGGGTTACACAAGTCATCCCTATAATCTAAAACTACCTGTCTGGATACAAGTAACTAAAAAGTCAGGAGAACATGCCTGATTGTCCTCCCTGACACCAGGGCATTTCAAAGGAATCCTGCTACAAGAGAGATGTTGAAAATTTTCATCAGTACCTAGTTAGTGGATAAATCTATGGACTTGAAACGTCTTCATTAACTCCTCAATCATCGTACTTTACCTGAAAAACTAGTGTTCTTTTCTGGGGACTGCAGCATCTGGAGATAGACATCCATCAAATCTCTGGGTTCGTTCACGTTAAAGGTTTCCTTATGTTTGTCCAGTTCGGCCTATAATAAAGAGTTTCGACGGTTATACGGATTGTATTTCGTCACCAGTAGTATTGCCCTGTATGGATTATGCAGTACACTTTTCGAACAAGCTTTTGGGGTACCTTGAGGAAAGTCCAGACTTTCTGGTGGATGTTGATGAACTGCTTGTATCCTGATGCTTCTGGTGCCACGTGCCTCAGGAAGGGGAACTGTGAGAAGAGCGTGCCGACCATGTCGATGTTGGCAAACAGCTCAGTGAGGAGGTTCTGCAGCTTTTTGAGCTCCTTGTCCTCGTAAGAGTACCTGATCGAAGCCATCATCATCCACAGCGTGTTAAGGACGTTCACGCCGAAAGCATCAGCCATTTCGATAATAGCTCCACCGTTTTGAGCATTCACCTGAAAGTCGCATTAAATATCAATGCCTACGAACGATATGTGTATTTCAACCTAATGGAGTATTGAATTCATTTCGTGTTCCACCAGTCAGCGAACAGTCAATGATATCAGGCAAATTTTGCCTATCTGGATGGGGGAGAACAAACATCTGCTGAAAATAGGCTACTCAGTTGAGACACCAGTCAAAATTGAGGCTGCATGATCTCAGCTATTTATAATAATTTTTCAATTGCAGTAATAAGTTTTCTTTAAAATTACTTTTTCCTTGAAGTAGTTGACCAGATGCTCTGCTTCTTGTTCGACAAGTTCAGCCATTGTTCGCCTTCCGAATCCGAAGTCTCTGAGGTGTCTCAGAACGAACCGCCTCTGCTCCACCCAAAATTCCTCATCAGTCAGCAGCAGCCCTGCAATAATCAGGCTTAAAGTCACACAGTACGCAACCTCAAACGAGAGACGTGGGAATGATAATGAGGTTGAGGAGTTCACGTGCAACTTGATGAATACCATTCTGCAGTCTTGTTCCGAAAATTGCACCATGAAACTAGTTCTTGAATGGGAAAGTTCAGAACTAAAGAGGGTAATGTTATGTAGAACAGTGGTGCACAAGAATGCTTGTGGAAACAGTGTGCCTTTTCCATTCGCCTGAGTAAAGTGGCATGTTCTCACCTCTCCTGGTGCCCCAAGTCCTGGTCTCGTAGAAGGGCCCCTGAGGCCTCCCGTCGAACTCGTCTTTGGTGAGCATCTCCTTGATGGACGGGTAATCGCAGCAGACGACCTGCCGGTCTTTCCCCACTTTGAGACCGACGACGGGCCCGTACTGTCGCGCCAGTTCAGCCGTCGCCTTGTACAAGTAGCCGCCCTCTTCTTTCCTCATTCGGGCCACTTTCAGAGCGCTGCCGAAGATCGGGTACCATTTCGGACCTAAAACAGTACAGTTGGTGATGTTTTGACGTGTAACTGATTATACGTACCTGCTCCTAGATCTGTTCCTCGAAGTGGCGAGGTGCTGAGTTTGTTCGAAAAATATGCGTGTATGTACCGCTGTTTGTTGATGGCAAATTCTGACTGTCCAACCCGCAGAATCGTTCTTAATTTTACGGCACCATTGTGGCGCCACTCCTGGACGCCATAGTAACTAACATCAACAACTATGCAGCAACGTGTTGTACTTGACGAGTAGATCCTCCAAATAAATATTAGAAAAACAAATAAGTGGGTAGTTTTCTGCAGCTCGAATCTCCACCAAGTTTTCCAGTTTTGTCGCCTCGTTTTTCCCTGCAGGTTCCTTCCGCACTGTCCCGTTTATCCGGTCTGGGACGCGAGTTATGTCACGGACGGTCAGCTCCTCTGACCTACCGCCTCCCTTATGCAAAAGGCCCCTCAGCCATCCGACATTCCGTGTAGCACAATTACCCACCGACCTGGTGAGGGAGCCTGACGTAACTCGGAACCGCGAATCTACGTGTTCTCTTACACGCATGCGTTATCTACCGGGATCCTTTAGTGAGCAGGTATCCTGCTAGTTTACAGCCAGCCTAAGGAAATAATGTATAAGGAAGTCGAACTACTGACCAAGTTGTCAGACATCCAGAAACCCCATGATCGTATGCATCAGTATTTAATATGAAATTCCCATAGCTGTAACTGTGTAGTAATTTTAGAGTCTGTTTTGCACCATTTTGAAATTGCCCATTTGATATAACATATGGACAGTTCAGAGAAAATAAACTACAGCCAAAAATGGTGTCAGTGGATGTAGGTACCAATAATTCTTACATCATAGTCATTTCATTGAATAAATAACTTAACTAATTATTATTTACCTATTTACTGATTTATTCTCTCAAATATACATTATATTTCTATTATATTATATAAAATTCCAGTCATGCAGCGTGGCTTAAGGAGCGAATTTTTGAAGAAACCGTTGGGAAGTTGAGAATTTAAATTAATGGCCATCTGCCAGAGCATTCATTACGGCCTGACTGGGAACTCGTTGATAGCAGAATGGCAAGTTGTTAAGAAAAATTACGCCAATAAATCTTTTTTTGGGGTTTTTTGAAAAAAAAATCGTGATTTTGGTAACTCGATGCAGTCTGAATTTACTGGAACAGCGCAATCGATTCAGCGACCGAAAAACATGGTAAACGACACCCACATGCGTACATAAAAAATATGATTTCGGACTACATTTTTGTAAATTTGATACGCTTCCCGCTTCCAGAAAACATGATCGACAACGCCCCACTTGCCTATGTTGCTGAAATCCTTTTTGTTTTGATTTTTGGACCAAAAATTTGTGCATTTAGACCCCTGCGCACAGTGCGATCGGGCTGGGTAACGAATTCATCATTAGGTACTCTTGCGGAGACGGATTTTTCTGCGCAGGAACGAACTTTTTACCTTGAAAATTAAGGGACTTACCGTGCGGAATGTCATATACATATTATAATTATGCACACATGTTCTTTGAAAATTCGCTAATAATAATTTACAGGTGACAGTGGTTTGACACCTAATTGCCTTTAGTTTCTGGCCTTATAGGTCATTGACGTGTCCAGTGTTCAGGCCTTCTCTCTTGGATGTGTATAGGATCTAGCTTGTCTGTATACATTGATATAACATAAATAGTTAGAAATACAAATCACATAGCATAATTCTTTATTATTACCTAATTATTATTGTTTTTAGTTTATCTTATACTAACTTTCTGTGGATAAGTTCATAGCTTGAATGTATGCAAAAATTTGCCAGTATAAGCAGTATTTTATAGGAAGTTCTGAGAGTTCTTAAAAACTTAGCTAGAGACTTGGCTGCTCATAGTGAGTAGGGTAGGAGTTCAAATAATTACCTGGAGGGAAGTTCTTGGGCTTCTTGGTGTCCAGATAGAGTAGGAAAGTCAAAAACGCCACAAACAAGAGGACCGCCAGCCACATCTGGAAAACACGAAAACACTGTACTGTTTGCATGTAATATTGAACCAAGTATTGCAGTTTTATTGAACATCTTATGGCGTTACTAATTTCCTTATAACTAAATTAGTATCTAGAAAAGCTTTGAGTAAATAGGTACTAGTTGTAAATGTAATTTTTCATGTATACCCAAATAAAATGGAAATAAATAAACATACCCAAATAACATGGAAAATATATATTAGTGATACATATATATACCTAAAATAACATGGAAATATTATGTTAGTGATTGCTCTCGCACAGTCAGAGTCTTTTTGAGCTATATGGAATTCTCAGTGATTTATTTCATGCGAGCGTCCTATAAGTAAACGTCAATGATATCATGATGTGGAGGCCACGTCATGTATTTTTATAAATCAAATAACATACCTTATTAGAGGTTAGAGAGAAGGGCTCGCGAATGTAATAGGTAATTTGTGTTTCTAGTGAACACAACCACGTTTCTCGCTCGATCCTTTCACCTGTACTGTTGCCCTCGGCGACAATGAACCGACTGACTTTCATTTGAGCGTCTAAATAGCATTTAACGGATTCTTCCTCATAAGACCTACAGTTCTCGGGCCCTAAACAAGAATGCGTTTCCACGATTTCGTCACGAGTGATTTAGTTCGTGTTTCCCCAACAAGATTCTGCGTCTGTAGGAGTTTGTTGGGTGTTTGCAGTCTCGCCACTGCCCGTTTCTTAATGCCTGGGAAAGTCTTTGATGGCAGTTGGTTTTTTATGTTTTGCCTATCTCGGAAATGCACGATTAGTCAACAAGTTGGCCTACAGTGTGACATTCACTCATAAGTTTTTATCTTGTGAGTAGGATGAAGTTTTCCTCCATATTTGACTTGATGCTGTTGGGGAGTAAGGGGAAACAGGACTCTTGTCAACAACGTTAATTTGTTTCCTTTGCCTCACTAGGCCTAAGGAAGGGGTAATATGAATATATGATTTAAAGAAAAAAGCCATTCATGCAGCACGACTATAAGAGCGAATTTTCAAAGGGATATTCGTGCTATTGTGTAAAAAGATGATATAGCTAGAAACAGTACCTTGTTTTCGCAAAAATATATAATTTTTCGTGTTTTTAGCCATTTTTACAGATTTTTTACCCTTATAAAGTCAAATTAGACCTACTCTTTTTTGAGAAAAATATTTTCATCGTCGAAGTCCCTCTTTCTGTCGTGAATCACCATCGTCAGGTGTAATATTGATTTTAGCCCGTAATACCAATGTGTGACCCACAAAAATCCAAATTTGGCCTCTATTCTGTAAGAAAAACAACTGAAATGGTATTTTTCTGTCTTCATACAATTTTCATTAACTTCATATAAATTGTTCGTGGTGTAGCCGTTTTTACCGATTTCGACCCCTAAAAACTCAAATTTGACTCCCTTAGAATTTTTGAAAATTGCTCATCTTCGAATTCATCCTTTTGTTTGGCAATGCGAATATTTTGGCTAAATCCGGAAAAATTTGTCATGTACCCAAGGTGAGATATCGTCTGAGATATCGTTCTTGACCGAATTCTGAATATCCAGTGATCGTGAACCAGTTTATGGGATCTTGGGAGGCGGTCACCATCTCCCATGATCCCATAACCTGGTATACATAACAAAAATACGTATTTATACATATTTATTTACGTTTACATATTTATAATATGTATACAATTTTTGTGGAGAGCTAGGGATGAATTTAGGATGCTCTGAAACGGATTTGCCTGTAAAAAAATTTGCGAAAATTCGTGTTCCGAAAACTTTGGACCCATTGCAATAGCTTCATCTTCTTTGAAAATTCGCTATAACCCGTGCGTTATTGAACCTCCTCTACGTCTTTAAAATTAAAGACGGTACTTGGATTCTGATTAATGAAGTCTGATAGAAAATTATCTTGTTCCATTAACCATTGAGGCTCTCATTGTTCTTTCCTGAGCTTTCTATAGGGGACCAAGGCGCGGTTCCCATCGTATAAACTCTTGGGGGGGGGGGGGGGGGGGGATCTATTCAGGTCGTGATTCGCGAAGACGATCCTGTGTTATGATCATCGGCTGCACAAATAAAAGTCGATTGTTGCATAACGTTGGTGGTGAAGATCACATCCGCGTGGTTGTTCGGAGCGTAACGTAACACTTTGGGAAGGCTTAAAGAAATAATATTCTGTCAGGTACCTACATCCTCAGAAATGAAGACGTCATGATGTTTGTAAACAAAGTGATGTTAAAGTTTGCCCATAGCGTTCTCGTAGATACCTATAGGTAGCACAAACCTGTGGGCAGACGAAAGTGCCTACCCAACACTCAGATCTTAATTGCACTCATATAAATAGGTTATATTTATCGTCTTCCCGCGTAACCCCGATGAGGAGTACCCAGGAAAGAAAAACGCTGCAAAGTCCTTGTCACATGGGTTTATTATTCTATTAGAGTTCTAGAGATTTTTGTTGGCAGTTAAATTTATTGTTTCTTTCATGTGGAATGATTGAAATAGCTATTTCTGATGATTTCCACCAATTTTGGCCCCCAAAACATAAAATAGGTACGCTTTTTTTTTTTTTAAGATCATCTTTGATCATTGGTAGTGGCATTTAATGGTCTTGATTCACCTGTTTACACTTTTTCCAATGTTATTGTACAAATTGATGGTGATTTCAGACAGTTTTCCAGGTTTTTGACTCATAAAAAACCAATTTTGGGAGCTGAACCTTTGGTAAAACCTCAATTTCCGCGTCTTTGGTCAAAATCGACATCATATTCGGTCTTCTCGTCCTCAAAAACATGGAAAAAGATACCTCAAAAGCTCATGTTAAAACGCAAAAAGTACCTATTTTTATACACATTTTCACTCATAACACCCCTGGGTATATTCCGATCGGGCTGAAAAGTTTCGGGACACAACTAGGGCCCAAATGGAGCATGTGTGCGAAAGAACGACTTTTTTAGACCGAAAATGAAGCCTGTACACGTGGTACGGCGTACGGCGGACGGACATTGCATTTTTGGAATCTACGCACCTTGAAACGGAAAAGAAAAAATTTTGAGGGGGTGTTATAAAAATTTTTTGCTGAGCGAATACATAGGTGTATTATTCACAGAATAATAAACCAAAACGGAGTTATTGAAAAAATAGTCTATTTCCACTAATACACGAAAAACGCAAAAAACACTGTTATACCGGTTTCGGTGATCAAACCATCGTCAGTAACACACAATAACTGAAGGCACATTGGAGAGGTGACCTTATAAACAGTCAAAAATTGAGAGATTTTTTCAATAACTCCGTTTTTCTTTGAAATGGGTTTCCACGATTTCTTCCCTAGTACCGAGGACTTCTGTTTATATTTTTGAATGGAATTAGATTCCATTCTAAGAATGCTGAGACCAACCTCACTCTCCTACGATGTATAGTTCTTTTTCTGTGAGCCTTCAAAGTTTCGTCAAGAAGTGACGTCACTAGGCAAGGGGGTTCCGCCCTGGCGGGAAGGTTGCAGTGACGTCACTTGTTGCCGAAACTTTGAAAGCTCATAGAAAAAGAACTATACATCGTAGGAAAGTGCGGTTGGTCTCAAAATTCTTAGAATGGAACCTACTTTAATTAAAAAATTGGAAAGTAATATAAACCGAACTACTCCTCATTAAACGACTAATACTACAACTAAGTTATTTAAAAAAGTCTACTTGAGACTTCAAAGCTCCTATAAATCGATCAACAAAAAACTTTAAAATTTTCGACCATCTCACAAAATGTAGGTAACCTAGTAGTTCATACTAGGTACCTGCCTTAGTTGTACGATCAAGTACTTGAATATAATCAAAATTAAGGAGGCAATACCGGTCGATAATCTTGTATCAAGTTGGAAGATTTTCAACTCGAAAATTTTCAACCAACTGTAGGATGTCATTGAAAATGCTGAAATCTCGTAGAATTTCATGGAAAGAAATACCTACTTCCTTGTTATCATCTCTGCTTTCCACTTTTTGGTTTATTGTTTTCATAATATAATTGCCTAATTTCATTCGTTTCTTTTTTTTTGGAATCTATCATGGACAAAAAATTTTTTACTCCCCTCAAAATTGGATGGTTTGGTTTCAAGGTAGGCTGCACGTAGAATCCGAAAATGAAATAAACAAATTTCTGTCCGTCCGCCGTACGCTGCCCTTTCCTTAGTAGCCTATCATGAAACAAAATTAATGAAATTTGGTTTTTAGGTCCCATTTGGGGTCTAGTTGGTCCGCGAAACTCCAACTCTCGGTCATCTCTAAGAGGTGAAAAATGGGGGTTGAAATTGTCAAAACTCCGTGGCTGGAACACGTTCAGTCGAATGGTAGATATGATTGATTGAAACTTTTAAAATGTTTGAGGTCACCCGGAGCATTGTCCGTCCAGCCGTTCGTTCACAGTACGGAACTGAATTTTGAACCAAAGAGCTTCCTAAACGTGAGTGTGAATTACATGGTACCTGTCTACCTATACATCCATCCCGGATATCATTGCTAGGGGACAGCTGATTATAATCACGCGTGGCTGTATGGAATCGAGTTTGTTGTTCCGTGATTTTATTTCATTTGAAAAAATATGGTACCTAATTTTGGATTTTGTTGATCGGTACAAGTTTGTTTTTCACGGCCAAAAGAATCGTCTAAATTATGTGAAAAAATACTTTGTGTATTTGCAGCATTTCAAAATTATGAGATGATTTTTTTTATTAATGTTTTAATTCAGTGCTTGGATGTGGGGTCAAATTTGAGGTTTAGCTCGATGAATCGAATGGTGGTGGCACTTTCAGGTGTCCAGGACCGCTGAGTAGGAAAAACTCAACTCACCAATGAAGTGATTTATGACCCTTAAAACTATCTTCTTGGAAATATAACATCCACAAACTGGAATTCTCGCTTGGTTCTTGCTGGATACTGTGTTCTTGGGTGTTCAACGTAATTAGGTAGTTACGTATTCAGGGTACCTACTTAAGTACCCATCCAGGAAGAACCAAGCACAGAACAGCATGAATATCAAAAACATAGTTTATTTTCTAATATGAAACTTTGAAACTACGTAGTTTTTTCAGATCACGGGGAATTGCTATATCATGCAGACCTTGCGTGAGGAAATCGTCGTACGGCAGATTGTGGGCTTTTCAGAAGTTACGTGACAGGATCCGTCTTCGTCAGATATTTGTTCAAGTCGCGTCATATAATGACCAAACCTTTCCAACTTGTAGAAATTCGCGAATACGAGTCGACGATTCGTGTCAACCAGCTGAGGCCCGTAACCTGTCGAAGTAGCAGGAAGGCGGGTGGGAACTTGACGATTTCTTTAGGATCTCAATGGCTCACTGGATCACGAAGATGTCTACTGGAATTATTAGCTGTTACGTGAACGGAGCCGGTGAAAGCTGCCGAAGTGAGCCAAGAGGTTGAAGATAGTTTAGTGGGAACCTTGAATTTCTTCGAATCCAAGGGCGCACCATCGTATTGCATGTTGTACCATCCTTCTGCCAAGAGGGTGGGCAGTACACCTTTGTAATATCGTTTCCTGAACGCAGTCAAGAAGAAGAAAAACGCACTTCGTCGTTATAAATCAGTAAACACGAGATTGCTATTAAATCGTTTATATTTGCAAGGGTTGTATATACTTAGCATTTCCATAGTCAATTAAACCTTTTTTACTTCCAATTAAATATTTTGGTTTATTATTTTCAATAATGAACCTTTGGAATCGAGCGCGAAAAAAAAAGTTAACCCCCCCCCCCCTCCCCTCTCAAAATTTGATGGTTTACGTTTCAAGGTATGTACAATCCGAAAATGCAATAAAAAAATTCCTGTCTGTCCGCCGTACGCCTTACTTAGCCCTTTTCTTAGTTACCATGAACCAAAATGTATGAAATCTGGTTTGTAGGTCCCGTTTGGGGTCTAGTTGTTCCTCGAAGCTAGGTCGTCTCTAAGGGGTGAAAAATAGGGGTTGAAATTTTCAGAACGCTGTAGCTCGCAAACTTTTAATAGAAGGGTATGGTTTTTTTATTTCCTTAAATTGATCTTAAACTAAAGAATTTTCGGAGACCACCCGGAACATTGTACGACCAGCCGTTCGTTGGCACCGAAAACTTCGTCATCATGATCGTGAATCAAACGGTATAAATCCGGCCCAGTTATTACCATTGCTAGGGAGCACCTGATTATAATCACGGATGGCCGTATGAAGTCGAGTTAGTTGTTCTGTGATATTATTTCATTTGAAAAATCTCTCTTTTGGATTTGGTTGATGGTACTGTGGCAACTTGAACAAACGTTGAAGTACCTATTATTGGGTAAATTATTACACAAAGGTTTATTATACTATCTACGTAGAAGGGGCATCTATACAGTTAAATTATTGCACAACGGTTTATTATTCACCTTATACTTCATGAAAACTAAAAATAATTAATTGTGGAATTATTGAATCCCGCGCATTTGTATGAAACTTTAATTCTGGGGCCGGCTCCAGTACTCGATTTAGGGCTTTCCTGGGGTAGCTCGAGGGTACTGACCACAGAAAGCAGTGATCTACGCTGAAGGGGCATCTAAACAGGTAAATAATAAACCTTTGTGTAACAATTTGCAGCGTTTTTAGCGAATTTTCGAAGAGAAGGAAGCTATTGTTCTCGGTCCAAAATTTTTAAAACTCGAATTTCCGAAAGATTTTTATACCAAATCCGTTTCAGACCATCCTGAATTCACTGCCGAAAGACACCAAAAATTATATGTATATATATATATATATATATTTATATATACCTATATATTTATATATTTATTATGTGTGTCATTCCAGACGATAACTCTCGAAAGAATTGAGATAAAAAGTTCAAATTTGCACGAAAAATCTGTCTTGGCAATCGACAGGCTAAGTTCGTAGATGGGCAGAATCGGGTCACTCTAAGGGGGAGTTTTAGGGGGGAAAAATTACCCATAAATTCCCAAAATGAAACAGTCTGACAAGTGACACCTCATTTTAAAGGTTTTTGTACGCTGAACACGATGGTGAAATCAGAATTGCGATATCTCATTCCGTTCTCAAACTGGAGCTCTTTGAAGATGAAGGAACGTGGTTATTTCTTGAGATGTTCTTCCTGGTTCGTCTGCTCTAATCTGATAACGGAATGGAATATCGCAATTCTGACTTCACCATCGTGTTCATCGTTGGAAAATCTACAAACCGAGGTGTTACTCGGCAAAAAATGGAACAAAAAATTTGTTACTGTTAATACATACTCTGTATTGGATGCGTAACATACGTACCTACTGTACGTATGTTGGATACGTAACTGTACGTATATTGTAGTACCAATACTACAATATACGTACATACTTGAATAACCCATAATTACCCAATAAGTTTAAGATTGCCCATATTTGAATGGGATATCCCAAACATCACATTTTACATAAAATCAGTTATTTCTTCGAAAATTCGCTCTTATAGCCATGCTGCATGACTGTGGTTTTTCACTTTCAATTGAACCTTTAGTGATTTCATATAAGTTTGTAAAAATTTGCGTGTAAACTTTTTTGTAGCCAATTAACGAATATTTAGTCAGTTTTTATGTTGAAAAAAAAAAAATTAAAAAGAAAAAAAGGAACATAACATTCTAGTGGCCCATCAAAATCTTTCACAAAATTCCCCAGAATCAGTGGCGGTTCTAGGATTTGGAAAAGGGGGTTCAGCCCCCCACCCTCCGGCTGACCGGAAAATGTTTGGAAAAAAAATCATAACCCAAAACGGGGTTTTATTTATATTTTGGTAGGTACCTACCTACCTATTTTAAATCAAAATCATCAAAGTGCATTATTTATTTTCAAAGTGACACTCCCTCTCTACAGTAATGTGGTTTCCTACGGCACTGCCGTATGTGCCGCAACCGCCCAGAGCGCCTGTTGTCGAGGGGCGAGATAATTTGAGGTGCGAAGAAAGTGAAGGACTGGAAAAACAAGTTTTTTGACGTAGGTGCGGTAATGATGAGTTTAAAATGTACCTGTGAAATCTTACAGTCTGAGTACAACAGAAATAGGTTCGTATAAAATAGGTACCTACAAAACTTGTTCTTTTTTTTTTTTTTTTAGAGGTGTTCTAGTCTTCGAAATAAATTGATACAAATAAATTACTTCTGTCTTTGATTATGAAAACCTTTGCATAAAACAAATAAATTTGTTTGGCTACATTTTGTCATGGTAATGTCTTGCAGCAAACGCTAATGTGAAGCCATACCTATTTAGAAGCTGTCGGAAATGGATCTCTCATCAGCTGAGTTATAAATTGCTCTCCCAGATCAGCAGGGTTGAAAATGGAACTCTCTGACCAGCTGATTCAATAGTGGAGCTTCCGCCTTCCGGAACATTTGTCTCGAAATGGGACTTCCAGATCAGCTCTCAGATCACTCAGATCAGCTGAGTAATAAAATAATATAGAAAAAAATATTCTAGGAGACTGTATCCACTTCCACTTATCCAGTTCATGCATGGGAACGTGTGAACGAACACTTATCCAAGTATGCCTTATATTGAGGCATCCTGTTTGGAAGAATTTCTATTGCTCCGATCATTCAAAGACAACGATTATAAACCCTAGCTCCGTGGCACTCGAAACTTCCACTGAAGTTGAATTATGCGGAATTTTGTCTCTTCTTGCATGATTCCTGGCTCTCCAACCTTTGATAGTGAAAAACTGTTTAAAAAAACTTTAAAAAATTCCAATTAAAATCCAATTCCAAATGAAACCAAAACGCTTGCGTACAAGTCCGCAACACAGTGAAACATTTTCATGCTGTATCACAAGCTTTATCTTGACAGTAGACAGGTAACTAAGAATCATTCTCGCTTGTCCTTTCTTCATCATCAGAAAAAAAATTGTAACGCTGTTTGGTGTGATTTCTTAATTTTGCGCTCTTCGGTCCGCAACGGACTTGTACGCCTGGTTTTTATTGGCAACCTTCTTCCTTTCGCGATAAGCACGGCACATGTCCGCATTCGATTTTTTGGGCTGTTTCGCGGTCGCATCAGTCATCAGTTTCTTGAGCGCAAGATATTCTCGTTGTCTTCCGGCTTGCAATTTCCTTTTCATGTCGGACGACGATCGCGTTTGTAGGAATTGTTTATATTTTTCTTTGTCGGTGGTGTCTGGCGAGAAAGGAGTATCGATAATGAACTGACTAAACTTCCGAAGACATCGGTAATTTACGGAATCATTTACGGGTTGCAAGGTTACCACGATCCGGGTTACACAGTGGTGCAAGGTTACCATATTCGATTGGTAATCAATGACTTACCTGTGTTGCTGACTGCCTTGTTTACCCACCTTTTTTTCATCATGCTCAGCTCAGCTACCAAGGAAGGTACGGGGGTACGGTTAACAAGAAAATATTCAATAAAATCACACGATTCCAACGAGTGGTGAACGATTTTTGTACGATGAAAAATTACAAACATGAAGTTCCGTACAAACGAATCGGTTGTAAGCGAAAATCATCAGAAATGGTGCATAGCGCGTTTTCCTGTCCGTTTTGGTAACGCTTTTCGAGTTTGTGTACCGAAGTAAAAGACATGAAAATGTCAAAAACTGCGTGACACAAAATGAACCATTTTTAACAACCCACGTGTGATTCGTGTGTTCCATCTTCACTACCAAACGGCTGAAATTATTGGTAGAGGTAGTTTTGTATCGGTGTATCCAAGAAGAGGATGATGCACAGTGCACATCCGCACGAGAGTTCGATCTTGAAGAAGGGGAAGAGTTTTGGTCCATTTGCCGTGACCTGGGGCAGCCAGGTTGCACGTTCGAATATCGAAATAAACCACACATTGGAAGAAAACATGTGTTTCTCTTTGATCAAAAGAACCTAAATTACTTACTGGCTCGGGTCATAGCTAAGGGTTTCTAACCGTGGGATGGAACGAAATGGGATGCGATGGGTTTCCTTTGTTTGACGGCCAGAAATGATAGCGGAGGGGCAGAGATTGATCATCACGAATCACATTGAATGGTTCCATTCAAGCCGTAGGGCTTTCCCTGTGGGATAGGCCTGGTGAAGGTTTCTGAGGCAATAGTGATAGGACCTTATCTAGTTTCACGTTGACATCTCCCGATTCTTAAAACCAACGGATCGCGAAATAACGGGAATCTTGATACCTTCATCGATCATCAGTCATTGTTGAGAATAGTCAATGAAATCAAATTACAATGGAACGTCGATTCGAATGGAAGAAGATATTGAAATACTGGAATTCAAAATGTTGTACTCCAAATCGGATTCGGCACCCTCACACTTTTTTGCAGGCACGGCCTTTTCAGTTTTTTCTTTTACGTTTCAAGGTGCACAGACTACAAAAATGCAGTGTCCGCCCGCCGTATCTACTTCATTTTCGGTCTACAAAATTCGCTCTTTCGCACAGACGTTCCATTTGGGTCCTAGTTGTGTCCCGAAACTTTGCAGCCCGATCGGAATACACCCAGGGGTGTTATGGGTGAAAAATGGGTTTAAAAATATGGGTTTTTGGTGTTTTAGTAAAGTGAGCTTTTGAGGTATCTTTTTCCATGTTTTTTAGGGCGAGAAGACCGAGTATGAAGTCGATTTTGACCAAAGAGTGGAAAATTGAGGTTCTAACGAAGTTTCAGCGTTACGTTAAATTTACGTTAAAATGTACCGTAAGTTTCGGCCTAAAATCGTCGTTCTTGCGCACACAGTTTGGGTCCCCATTTGGGAACACATTTGGGTCCTAGCTGTGCTCCGAAGCTCGGCAGCCCGATCGGAATACACCCAGGGGTGTTATGGGAGAAAAATGGGTGTAAAAATAGGGGTTTTCGAGGGATTTTTGAGTTTAGTGAACACGAGCTTGTGAGGTATAGTTTTCCATGTTTTTTAGGGCGAGAAGACCTAATATTAAGTTGATTTTGACCGAAGAGTGAAGAATTCTAATGAAGGTTATGCCCCCGAAATTCATTTTTTATGAGTAAAAAACCTGGGAAACTGTCTGAAATCACCATTAATTTGTAGAATAACACTAGAAATAGTATTAACAGGTGAATCAAGACAATTAACTGGTACTATCAGTGATAAAAGATAAAAACCGAGCCTAATTTGTGTTTTTGGGGGCCAAAATTGGTGGAAACCATTAGAAAAACCTATTTCAATTTTTTCGCATGAAAGAAACAATAATAATGAACAGCCAATATTTTTGTACATATGTCCAGTAGAATAATAAACTCATGTGAAAAGGACTTAGCAGCGTTTTTGGTCTAATTTGCCTGGGCTGTGTTCTGTAAACCTACCTTTAGACATTTGCCAGTGGGTTGTGGATCTTTTGTTTAGGCGCCGATTGTATTCTTGCTGCACGTATGAATAACTACTTAGTGTTTTCAGATAATTTTATTCGACGTTTTCATAATTATTCAGTAACTAACTCAAGTGACCCCGATCTCGGCCGGTTTCGTTTCGGGATTCTCGTTCTCGCGTCGTTCCCCTGGAGATTTTGAGCCGGCAAGCTCTCGGTTACGTAAAGTTATCTCACGGGTTACAGGAAGACTTGAGGAGGTAGCTGACTTCCTGTTGTTCCTTGATAGAAAGTAGGTATCAGCCGACCTTCACCTACTCATGAAAAAAGACGACAAAATCGGCTGTGGATGCGGTGAGTTTGGAAGGGTTTAGAAAACTGGACCGCAATCGAGTCGAAATACTCAAGTCTATATGGGTACACGTCAGTAAGTCTCTCGGCACAGATATTACCACCTAAATCATCTACCTCATCTGCATACAACTTCATTAGCAATATTCCACTGTAAGCTTCCTCCCAGTTTTATTTCCAATTTCATCGGATGTTCCTTTAAGATAGTTTAACGCCGTACAAACATTTTCCAAACAAAACAATACGGTAGGGCTCTAACGATTCACGTTCATGTTCTTTGTTATTAGTGAACATCCAGTAGTAGATAACACGATTGTGAATTACCTGCATTGAAATTCATACATTTCAATGAATGCAGTGGTTCCTACTGCGTATGCGCAAACTTGACAAGAATTCAAAAGGTTCATATATTCGAACACGCTTTTGTCCACAATATAACGTTTTTTTAGCAACATTTGAATTTTGATGATTATGTACGTGTAATAGGTGGGTGCCGATGTTCATAATTTACTTACTTACCTATAATTATATTTCCACTACAGATGCGAAGAAAGTATCCTATAGACATACGTCATCTTACCAGGCTTACGTTAGTAGGTATGTAAGTACATATTCAATGACCTATCGATCAGCTTTCGTGCATACTGAGGAAAATTGTTTTGTCGAAATTAGGTGGTCATAGTTCGCAGGTAACTGCTCTTAGATGGGTACCTACCTACCTATGTAAGTAGATACATAAGCCTCCTACTTTTACAAATAAATGATTCTGTTCGTAAATTCATTCATTTGTTTAGGAATTAAGAAGGTAGGTATGTATTCAAGTTTCAAAATTTTCAAGTTTTATAATTTTATAATTTTATATATAAAATTATATAATTTTATATATTTTATATATAAGTTTAATTATTAAGTTTTAAGGTTTTTTTTAAAAGCCATTCGAGAGTTCAGGCAAACGACATAATTAAATGCAGGGACATACTCGCACCTAATATTGGAGTTCGCCTGTGATGGTAACTTCCTGTAAATTGTAGCAACGTACCTCAATCAAGCAAAAAAATTCAAAGGTAGGTATCACCCGCAATAAAGCACTTTTATTGTCGTTTTGAATGTCAGAGATGATTATGTGTTTTGGATGTTGATGTGGACTTCCCGTGTTATTCCCTCAAGCTGGTACTGGAATTGAATTAGCTATTGAGTGAAATTGACGTATAGCTCTTGAATCGTTGAGCAAGTAGGTATCTACTTACTTCAATCTACTCTCTTGCATAGTCTCTAAATGATTCCAGATATTTACAAAAAGCCGTGTGACTTCCATGTCCCAAAAATGTTGTTGGTATTTTGGTAGGTAGTTATTATGATTGGCTCAAGATATGGAACTGTCTACATTGTCTTTCTGAGAATAAACGGGCTACGGCAGTTGTAAAACCAATGCTTGGAACAAATTCCTCAAGTTCTATAGCCGCAAATTAGGCGTTACGTTGGTACCTTTCTACTATGTAAAAAAAAACTCGTGCACCGATTTTTGCTTTTTGCATAAGAATGTATTGAGAAGTACCCATCATCAAATCATAAATGTTTCTCTCATGAAGGATTCTGTGTACTGGTACAATTCTGATATGGTATGCAGGCAGTGATTGTGACGACCAAACTGTAGAACCATATAGGTACTTATCTTATTGGTTCTCAATGTTTCAACGCATAGCTTTCATAAAAAAGATGCCACTTTCTTCTTCATCGCCATCTTATTATCCAAGGGCTTGTTGCTCAGACATTTAAATTGTCAAGTATGGTAATCGTTACATTTTATATTGAGTAATTCCTCTGATTCGAATATGCATATATCAATCAAATAATATGTTTGTAAATGTAATATAAATATAATATAAATATGAATAGCTTTTGTTGTTACCTACCTTGTAACTGGTGCGGCAGACCGGGTAGGTACTTCAAAAACTATAGAGCTGAGACTTGCGAGCTGCTCCGAGTTTATACGTAAGGGAGGCCCCACCACCACAGGACAGATTCGGGGCAGTGGGATCGTTCCCGTCCAGGAGGGAGCCACCTGTGTTAACCACCCTTTCGCACGGAACTTTTTACGAATTTAGTGAGAAATTTGAGTTAGGTACCTAGTACTTACTATAATTATAGCTACGGTATGTAAAAGTTATTCTACACCATGCTACATATCGATAAAAATAGAAATTCTGTCTGTCTTAAACGCTAAAAGAATCGCCAAACTTCCTGTTCCTTTAGCGTCGTAGGCTGCCTATTAGAAAACGACGACACCAATGACAGATACTGAGAAACGGAATACATTCTGTACACGCCAGCTGAAGACGTCGTTCAGGACCGGCTCATTCAGGCAGACTTATTATCTCTTGTGGAATGTTTCAATATAGAATGGGTTGTGATGGCAAAGACATGTCTAGATGTGTACATAATTTTAAAAAAAATTGTTTATTAACACAGCCCTTCTCCCTTGAGACCACAGAGCTTCTTCCAATAATAATATCTTCTAATCTTCCAATAATCCTACTGAATGAATGAATGAAAAAATATGTTCATTGAGTCACACAACAGATACAATAATGTGCACAACACAAGTAGCAAGTACATATTATAGTATTTAATCCAGGTAGGTAGTAAGTAGTTAATTTACTTTTATATATTATTAGGGAAAACAAACCTATCTTTACTACCTACCCACATCGCATAACTTTGCATCAGGGAAAAATATGGGACGTAACCCACAGGGGCCAGGGCCTGATCGTGGGCATCACGATGCTTGCTGTAGGTGCAAAGTTGTATTATACAGTATGATAGCTAAGTCAAAATATAATATAAAAGAAATGTTAAAGGTATAAAAGATTTGGATATTTTAAATTTTAGTATTTAAAAATTCACAAAGACATCAATTAATTGAACAAGAGTAACTTCAGTACTTTTTTTTTTTTTTTTTTTTTTTTTTTTTTTAATTTGGTTGCGCTCCTTTGCAGGTAGCATATAACCAGTCATTTATACAAAGTTACAGTCAAGTACTTCAGGTTAAGTCTAAGTATTCAGAGCGATGATGATAACTGAGAATGGTGAACAATAAAAATGTCTAATGATGTATAATAAGCATGGCAGGTAATGACATAGCAGGTAGGCAGGTTTCACAGCCGTATTCCGGCTTCCCTCATGAAGAGAAGCAGCTGCCTTCGTTCAGTCGTTGAGGAAACGTTTAAAAAATGAGCCAGATTTTCGGATGCTGGTGGGGCGTGCTCCCTCCGTTCCTCTTCATAAAGTGGACAGTGCGAGACTTTATGGTCCATGTCCTCTACGATGTCCTCACAGAACGCACAATTTGGTGTGTCTGAGAGTCGAATCATACTCCTACACCTGTTTATTTGACCATGGCCTGTTCGCAGTCTGAAGAGCTGGACTAATTCTTTCCGCGAGAGTTGGAGCTGGAGAGTTTTTGGCCTTTTCTCGACACGTCGCATTATCTGGAAATGGTACACCCCTTTCTCCAATGATGCTCGCTCGTACCACGCTTGCCAGTCCCCCATTGTAAGTCGGTGAACCACATTCAGTGCGTCAGGAACCGGTATTGGGGCATTGATGTGGGGAGCCGAGGTGGATGTAGCGCCTTGCCTGGCCGCAGCGTCAGCTTGGTCGTTGCCGTATATATCAATGTGACTGGGAATCCACTGAAGCGTGATATCGAGCGTCCCAGCCATCGCCACCCATTCGTTTGCCACTTCATATGCAATGTAGTTTGCGATGTTGCCATGGTTGATGCTGGAGAGAGCAAGGCACGCCGTCTTCGAGTCCGTCAAAATTACAGCCGCCCCAGTGATGGCCTTGGACTTCAGATGCTGGGTGGCAATCTTGATAGACATGAGCTCCGCCGAGTTGATTTGGAAAGCGGACGGGAGTTGGAAAGAAAGTAGTTGGTTGCTCGCTCCATCATAGATCCCTAGGCCTACCCTCTGCCCCTGCTTGGATGCGTCTGTGAATACCTTGTAGTAGTTGGAGTACTGTTCTTCGAGCATTTCAGCTGACATCGCCCGTAGCTCCCATGTTGTGAAATTCCGTTTTGACTCCGACATTCCTGGGACTGTACATCGAACCTCAAGCTTTACCTGTGATATCGGTTGCGTTAACGTGTAGATAAGTGGAACAAGTGTGGAGTGGAGTTTCCCTTGTAGAGCCTCTTGCAACTCTGCTGGGGTGTTGGGGTGCCCGTGACCGGAGAGCAGTAGATCCTCCATAGTTTTAAGGCTGTCTGTGTCTGAGTGTTGGGGGTGTGATCTGTCTGCTTGTTTCCGGATTGTTTCCCTGCGGCACAGCATTTTCCGCCTCACTTCCAGGGGAGGCTCGCCAGCCTCAGCCAGCAAGGCATTGATTGGTGTAGTGCGAAAAGCACCGAGTGAAATGCGCATAGCTGAATTCAGTGTGGCATTATACTTCTGGAGTGCTTTACATGACCCAGTTTCGAGAATTGTTGAGCCATAATCCAAGAATGGGCGTACAATTCCCCGGCTCACAGCAACTAAGTTTTTGGGGTGGCTCCCAACAGAGACACCAGCAAGACACTTTACAATCCTGGTTGACTGGATGGCTTTTCCTTTCATCTTTAACACATGGTTGGTAAAGGTAAGCCGGCTGTCAAGCCACACCCCGAGGAACCTGTGTGCCGTTGTTGTTGGGATCACTGTTGAATTTATCCTCATTGTGAGGGATTGCAGGTCGTACCGCCTTCTAGTGAAAGGCATCACCACAGTTTTGTCTGGGTTAATAGTCAGGTTGAGGTTCCGCATTGCAGACTCCACTCTACTGAGAGCCGTTTGGAGATCCTTAACGGCAGTCTGCAAGTTGGAGTCGGTAGCATAGAGGAGAAAGTCATCAGCGAATTGTTGGAGGTGGCACCCCTGAAGTTCCAGATCATGCAAGGGAGTGCAGTAGACATTGAACAGTGTGGGACTAAGAGGGCAGCCCTGAGGCAGTCCTACCGTGGAGACATGTGACACATAACCTTCTTCTGTCTTTAAAATGTAGGTTTTATTCGACAGATACGAATCAACCCACTGGCACATTTGTGGCGTTACCGATAGGCCAGACAGAAGCGACGCTAGTAAGCTCGGGATAACACAGGAGTACGCATTAGTCAGGTCGATGAAGACAGCCACCACATATTGTTTATTCAAGAATGCATTCCTCGCCAACCCCACAAACGAGTCTACAGCAGTTGTGGCTGACCTGGCCCTTCTAAAACCATAGCAGTCCCTACTAAACTTTTGATTGTGTTCCAAGTGCCATTGCAGACGTAGTTTGACCATAGAGTTGAGCAGCTTTGCCGGGCAGGACATCAGGGCGACTGGCCTGGAGGAATGGACTAGTGTAGGGTCCTTACCTAGTTTGGGGATTGGGCAAATCTCTATCAGTCTCCAGTCATCTGGGTATTCTTTCGCAAACCAACAGTCGTTCATGGCGTTTAGCAGTAATCGTTTACCTGTTAGAGGCAATGCTCGGAGCATCGCAAAGCTGATCTCATCCAGACCGGGGGCAGTTCCTTTCTTTCCAAACAAGGCAGCTTCGAATTCCTGCATCAAGAAAGGCCCGTCGAGTGCGTGGGAAGGTGTAACATGAGGTCGCATTACGTGCATCAACCCAGTTTGGATTTTGGGTGGGTCACAGACTGTTTCGAGGAATGCTTTTCCATTTTGAGCAGACTGTCGGACCACAGATTGTGGTCTGGTCCTCCTGTATCCTCTCATGGCTTTCACTATTGCGTACGTACCCCTGATATCACCTGGTTTCACGTCGGATATGAAGGTTTCCCAAGTCTTCCTTTTCGACTCCCGTATTGCCTGTTCTACTCTGCGTTTAGCGTCTAGGAAGATGTCATAGTTGTCGGGTGTAGGATTGTTCCGGTGACAGCGTTTTGTTATTGTTTGTGCCTCATAAAGAGATTTTATTGTTGCGTTCCACCATGGTTTTGGAGTAAATCGCAATTTGCCACCTGCACCCGTCCGCTTAGTGGACAGCTCTGCAGCTGAGTCTATGACGTTTAATATCTCAGGCATTGGCATTCGGCAATCCGAATTTAGGTGGCTCAAATCTGATTCGACTTTATCCCTAAATGCCCCAGCATCGAAACTTTTCAACCTGCGTCTATTGTCCTGGTGCCAGACATCAATGGCATGCAACTCATACAGAAGGATGTAATGGTCACTGCCCAATGTATCATCCGTCACTTCCCAGTGCAGGGATTGTGCTACAGAAGGTGTAACAATTGTTAAGTCGACAGTGGAGCCCTGGCAGAGCCGAGATCCGACGTATGTTTTTTCGCCATCGTTCAGAACAGTTAGATTCGAGTCCTCCAGTTCTTCTCTCAGTAACCTCCCTCGGCGACATTCCACTGTGCCACCACTCCAGAGGGGCGAGTGTGCATTGAAGTCTCCAGCTATGATAGCAGCATCGTGGGTTGCAGGAAGACGGACCAGTTCTTCAATCATTCTTGTGTTAATATCTGCTACTCGGGTATTAGGAGGGATATAAACTGAGAAGAAAGCTATTTGGGGTGACGTGTTCGTCGTTTTAATCCCAATCAGTTCAATTGGAGAAGATACGTGCTGTTGCAGCAATTGAAAGCTGATTGAATTGTGCACCAGGATAGCTACCCCTCCTCCAAGTCTATGCTCCCTGATTTTTTTCACCAACTGATAATTTCCAGCGCTGTTGGTGTGGTAATCCCCGAGCTTTCCAGTTTCGCATAGCAAGGCAATATGAATCTTGTTTACATTTAAAAAGTTAATGATTTCTGACCATTTATTCACTGCACTGCGGCAGTTGTGTTGAATGCATTTTATTCTCTGAGCTGTTAATTGTGTATGTGCCATTCCGGTATGTACTGATTGTGTGTATTTATTGCCACCTACTTGTCTGGTGGGGTGAATTTGTATTGCTTGTTGAGAACTGCCATACTTTCTGGATTCGATGTCACCAAATGAGTCAGAGTTTTTCCAATAATATCAAGAGCTGCTGTTTCATCCAATTTAGAATTTTTCAATTTGTCCAATAATTCTTGAATCTGCCGTATGAACTTGTGTTCTGCTGAAGTCTTATGCAGATTTTCCGTAATTGGTTTTGGGTCCAAAGTGAAGGAGAATTCTGCTTGGGGAAACGATCGACGGGGTAGGTTATCCCGTGGAACAAGTGGCGACCAAGCCTTACGCTTGAAAGAAGGTCGAGGTTGTAATTGTCCCGTAGGTTCTGTAGTTTGAGTAACACGCTTTGGGGGCAAAAACGACACTGGTGTTAACTCCGGAAAGTCTATTAAGGGCTCAAATTTGTTGCTGGTAGTTATCGGCGAAACTCTGTCAGATGCTTCCTTGAAAGTCAGAGATTTCTCACCCATGAGTTTTTTAATGGCTTTCTGACGTAAAAATTCGGGACAGGTTTTGTCTGTTGCGAAGTGGTCTAAGGCGCAATGCAGGCATGCCATTTGGGAGGTGCAGACCTCGGGATCAGCGTGTTCAGTCGAACCGCATTTTTTGCACCTACTTTTGCCCTTACAGGCTTTAGCTATATGCCCATATCGCAAACAATTCAGACACTGAGTCACTCTGTAGATGAAAGGTTCAACTTTTCTATAGGCCAGGAATAATAAAACAGTGTTTGGAAGAACTTGTGAATGGAATGTTATTTTCAGCGATTCAGTTGGGACGAGTTTCGGTGTCCCAGAGTCATCGTTGATTTTCCTCATCATCCGTTCTATTTTAATAATGCTATATTGACTACTGATATCTGCCTTGATGTCATCGGTGTTTATACTGACCGGGACGTGTCGGATTACGCCTACCCTTTGAACCATGTGCTGTGGGATATATGCCTTCAGTTTGTTATCGGTAAGGAGTTTGTTGGTCAGAAAAGAGTTAGCTGCCTCGGTTGTTCTGAAATTAACGCGTATTCTTTTACCTCCTGGTCGTTCCACCGACAAAACATCTCGTACATTGTAATTACGCAAAAGTCTGCCGACCTTTAGATCATACAGGGGTTCCTGATCGCCGTCAGTCGCGTGTTCTACATAAATGTGATATGGACCCTTGAAGGATCGCAGATATTTGAAGTCTGTTGTTGTGCCCTTTGAGCCGTGAGCAAGTAATGAATCGTTAACTCTGTTAGCATCGTTATCTGTTACTATTACCATTTCGTGGTCATTGGACGTTTGATTTTCTATTCCACTGTGAACTTTGTCAGGTGGCTCTCTGTCCGGGGGTTCCGGAGGCGGGCATATCATGGTCAGGTAAGGGGTCTCGAGCCACCAAAGATAACTAATTGGCTTATAGTCGAGATAGGTGAGGTTGATTATAAACTAAGACGTAGAGAGGTAGTCTTACTTTATCAGGGCCGCCAGAGACTCGAAGTGGTCAGTTCGAAGGCTCGAGCAATACTGAGAACTTCAGTACTTAGTTCCTCATTGATTAATTGAACAAGAGTAACTTCAGTACTTAGCAACAATACTTCTGTACTTTGCAGGTTACATTCAGAATTCCATTTTTGGTTTATTATTTTCAGTACCTAATGAACCACTGGAATCGAGCATGAAAAAAAAAAAATTCTAACCCCCCTCAAAATTTGATGGTTTACGTTTCAAGGTATGTAGAATCCGAAAATGCAATAAAAATATTTGTCCGCCGTTCGCCGTACGGGCCACTTTTCTTCGTTACCATGAAACAAAATTGATGAAATTCAGGTTATAGGTTCCGTTCGGGGTCTAGTTGGTCCTCGAAGCTCGACGTTACTGTTAGTCATCTCTAAGGGGGTTCAAAATAGGGGTTGAAATTTTCAGAAAGCCGTATCTCGCGAAACTTTCGATTGAAGGGTATGGTTTTTTTTACGTTATTAAATTTGTCTTGAGCTAAACAATTTTTTGAGACCACCCGGTGCATTGTTCATCCAGCCGTTCGTGTGCACCAAAAAGCTTCGTCAACACGACCGTGAATCAAACGGTATAAATTCGGCCCGGATATCATCGCTAGGGAGCACCTGATTATAATCAAGGATGGCTGTATGAAGTCGAGTTGGTTGTTCTGCGATATTATTTCATTTGACAAGTGATGGACTATTGGATTTTGTTGGTAGGTACTTCGGAAACTTGAACAAATTTTGAAGTATTATTGATGGGTAAATTATTACACAACGGCAAATTATTACATAACGGTAAATTATTACACAGCGGTTCATCTACCAAGAAGAGGCTGGATTTTGTTGACCGGTACTTCTGCAAATTGAACAACCGTTGAAGTGTTATTGATGGGCAAGTTATTACACAACGGTTCATTACAGGTATTGACCACAGAAAACAGTGGTCTACGCAGAATGGGCATCTGTTTCACACCACATCATCAATTTTCCTTTAGAACTTCATTATTTGCGTTTCTTTTTGCCGTATTAGTTACTGTTTGTTATCGGCTGTGTTATTTTAGCAACATTTAACTCGTGATTTAGGTAGGTACCTAGTAACGAGTACGGGATTAGGTATTAACCTACGGAGGGTCTGCGATTCACATAATATGTATAGAATAGTACATATTATATAATATAAAGGGTTATCTATACAGAGAGCTGTGATCTGCAACAGAAGGGTGTTCTGTACAAAATAATAAACCGTTGTGCAGGGATTTGCAGTGTTTATTAATACAATTGCCGTTAGAAGCTTTGAGATGGTCTGGGAGATTATTATATGAGCGAGGGGCAAGATAGGGGCATGCCTGTGTCCTAGGTATTTCTTCCTGAAAGGGAATACAACGGGATTTTTCATTTTTGATCGTGTACTACTAGGGTTGCCATCTCCACCCCAAAGATCCCTGAGCGCCAAACCCAGGATGCTTTTGATGACACTCACAGTGGCGTAGCCAGGTCTTTAAGGGGGGGGGGGGGGGGGATAGAAAATTTAACGTTTGAAATGTGATGTTTGTAACGTTTATAACGTTTTGACGTTTGAACAAAGTTGAATATAAATTTAACAAAGCACAAAATGTTATCTACAGGTGTAACAAAATGGAACAATGTCAGTGCACATAACACAATAACACAAAATTGTGTTATTGTGCAGATAACACAACATTTTAAAGCTTTTTTTTGCCCCCTACATTCACTTTGGTCAGCCACGCAGCCGTACGCTTCACATTACACCGTCATGGGACCGGCCCGTCACCATCACGAACGTCGGCCGGCTTAGCATAAAATATATTATTATTATTATTATTCTCAGTATTTGAAGGGAGGTGTTTCCACTAACCCGGCGCGTCAACGTTCAGGCGCCCACAGTTTGCTCGCCGTCATCTCGAAGTTCCTTGGCGACGAATCTCACCAACACAATCGCGACAATCCCCCGCTCTACGATCTCCCCAATCCAAAATATATGGACGCTGATTTTAAGAAGATCTGGAGTAAAACTGGAGAGGAATGTCAAACAACTGCCAAGAAATAGGTGTCTATTTTTATATTAGATGTGTTAGGTACATTATTATTTGATCAGTTCTCACTTCCCACACGACTGATGGATGCTTTGCACTGATCTTTGACGGATTCATGATGGTTGAAACTCTGTCCGATGTGAATAGGAATCGCAGGCCGTCACCGACCGATCTCGGCCGCTGGAATCTCGTGACTGTGACGGGCCGGTGTCGTGACGGTCTAGTGTGAAGCGACCTTTACAGTGAAGTCGGGGAATCTTCTACGAACACATCCCAACCCACAACCCTACTTGCTCGGAAAATATTCGCAAAGGCCATGGACATTGCTCGATGGTAATCAAATAAACGTAATAATATTATTTACTCAACTGTTTATTCATGTTTGATTTACCATGTAATCTGTTAGTTGTATTTATTTCTGTTTGTGACTGTTATCATTCTTGATCATCTAATTTTAATTTGTGATTGTACCTACATTAGGTATTTGTTTTCGAGCCAATGGTGGAGAGGGAGGGGGGTTATGACCCCCCCCCCCCTCCCCCCTGCACGCCGCTGCTCAAAGACATAGACCCAACCTTTCAAATTAACATAAAATATACCTATCTTAATTGTTAATTCACGTTATTGGACAGAATCTGACCAAATAAGGAGAATTTCTGACCCACGAAATTTCCCAGAATCATAGATATCAAAATAAGCAAGACAGGTACCTACCTACATTTTTCAATCATATTTTTTAATGTTATTCTGTATATAGAAACCAATTTCAGACTTGAGAAGAATTGATGAGAATTTAATTTTGCGTCATTCATTTCAAAATCAAACTGATAGTAGGTAGGGTCAGATTTGACCCTATGTATACCATGTTGCAAATAGACACTATGTTGTAATGATCATTATGCCATAAATGCCATGATGATTAGGAACGATGAAAATGCTATCAGGAGGTAGGTAGGTATTCATATTTTATGCGTGTGGCTTACAAATCCAAACAACGCTTTTGGCAAACCAGCTCTAATTCAAAGAACGTTTAGATAGTAAAATTTGATCACATGGAGAATGAAATAATCATTTGATTTGATTACCTGTCTAATAGGTATCCCATTCTACACGCTGGTGTAACAATGCCCTCACCTAGGATAGACGATTTAATTAGTAGGTATGTTCCAGCCACCAGAACTGGTTTTAAGAAGTTCCAAAACCGGAACCTTGGTTTTTAAGTGGGGATGAGTTTGAGAACTGTTTTAGTTCGAGAACTCATCTGTTGGAACCCTGGAACACCTCGGAAACACACTGAAAAACTGCGATTACTGTAGGGCCGCAAAATAGGTACAGCAGAGACCGGTTTATCCTGAAGGTTGGAGGTAAATGAAATTTGGGGAAGGTTCCGTTGCGTTCGAACATTAGCTCTGTTCGTGTAGTCCCTCAGAGCTTGTTCAGAGCAACCCGGGCATGCGCAGAAGGGCAGGGCAAAGATTCGCCGTTCGTGCAGACCCAGGGCGAGCTCCGAGCCAAGTGGTCCGGTGTTCGTGCAGTCCCGGGGCAGATGATTTGGTGTTCGTGCTGGCTACGGGGCTTGCTCCGAGCTGCCCCGAGCAAGCCCTCGAGTGCCCGACCAGGAGACCAGAGGCAGCTGAGCACTGCTCCAGGCTCGCCCTGTTCCAACACAAGCTCCAGGCTCACCCTGCTCCAAGCGCGAGTGTTCAGAGCTCACCCTGCACCGAGCCAGTTTGGTTCAAGAAAAAACTGAACTTGCTCGGAGCTAGCCCCCAGGGGACAGCACGAACAAAGCTAGCTTCTTAGTTGATGATAAAACCTGAAACTGAAGATAACACCAATGGAACCTCCCCAAACTGTCATTTCCCTACAACCTTCATGATCTTAAAATCTCTGCGGTACCTAATCAGCTATTTCCGGCCCCAATCATCGCAATTGTTTGGTATGTTCCAATGTGTTCCAGCAGACAAGTTCTCGAAAGAAACATTTCTACAACTCATCCCCACCCTTCGGAAAAACTTGGGTTCTGGTTTTGACACTTCTTAAAACCAGTTCTAGTGGCTGGAACATACCTAATGATCTAACACGTCTAATGAATAATGTTCTGATAATGATGTTCTGTCAAAATCTCGCATGAGGAGAGCACCACCCCACTGCCTTCTGTCTCAAATGCCACCAATCCCACCACGATACGGTCTCCTAAACGTACCGTCTACCTACCCCTCACCAAATCCATCATTTCGCCTTTAATTTCATCTAATCGAAGAAAATCCAACATGAGTATTTCAATTTTCTTCCTACGTCTAAACAAAATCAGTACAATCTGTGTCCGAAACCTAAGAGGGCACTAAAACTGAGTCACCAACTAACCGCCCCCAGCTGCTCAGCAGTCAGCAGCACTACGTAGTATAGTAGGGTTTTCTGTGGTCAGCAGTGAGTGAGAATGTTGTGAGGTCCTTTCCGGTTTCGTAAAATTATTCTTCAAATTGAAACTTGACGTTTTCTGATTTCTGGCAGTTTAATGAAAGGTAGGTTAATTTTGATAATGGTAACTGAACTCATTTCCAACCTCCAACAGTACGAGCCTAGCTCCAACCTACATACAGTGAGAGCTTCCCATATTACGACAGTACCTATGGTTTGTGCTGTCATTGAGTGAAAAATTTGTAGGTACATGGTGATGATGTAATGTAATACATACTCGAAAACTACTTTCAAAGGTGTCATACCATCTTATATGCGAACAATGTGTTATTGCACAACATTAGTTGATAGAAAGATGAGGGGCTCTGCGAAAGATGCATTGACTAACAGCTCGTAGACGATTCCTACCTGCTTAATGGTCGATGAAAAATCATCTATCACGGAAACAGGGTATTTTATGTCTTATGTCTACATCAAGAATACCTAGGTACCTTATTTAGCCAAATATCATTTTTTTACGTTTTATGTAGGTAATTTGATGACTGATAATAACACAAGTGGGATGAAATTGGGTACCAGTATCAAGTAAAAATATTGTGCGAGTTTCCGCCAAAGATATTGGCCCGTTGTAAAAAAATGTCAGAATTTACCTAATAGGTACGTATTTTCATTTTAAGTTTTCACCAAACAGATAGAGATGTACTAGTAAAAACCACTCATTGCTTAGCTTCAATTCATTGCCTGTAAAATGATATTCTGCTTTATTGATATCCCCAGTGGGCAACAGGCAACTTTCGTGGACAAATTCTCATTTTTTTCGGCCAAATTCTTTTCAATAACGGAAATTAACACTTATTGACCACATATTTTATGTGGTGTTTATGTCGGCAAGTACTGGCACAAAACGAGTGTAAAATTTGAATTTCTTAGTTCTCGCTAGAGATGACGTATCTGGTGAATTTCCGAGTAGTTCAACTCAAATCTCGCTTAGAGCGCTAGAGCATCACTTCAAACTATGTACAGAACCTTAGTAGATGGATGGATGGCGCAACAAATTTATGAATAAATGTAAAAAACACGTCAAAATTAAACCAATGAGAATGTCACGGCAGAGTTTCTTGAAGGTTGCCAGGAAGGTTTCCCATTTGCCGAATCCCCTACTGGTAACACCACTGATGTATTTAGATAAGAACTCAAGTTATATTACGGTGAAATGATTAGGGTAAACCAAATAAGGCAAGTTGAAATATTACTACTGTCTTGTAAAATACCTATAGGTCATGCGGGAAAATTGTTCAATTTCGGTAAGTTTACCTGGATATTGTTCTAGGGGGTGGTCTGTTGAAATAGAATTTTTGAATATTGATTCTGTCATTTCTTTTGACTAAGGTACTTACTATTTTGGTTTATTATTCTGTGAATACACAGCCTATGTATTCGCTTAGCAAAGAATTTTTATAACACCCCCTCAAAATTTTTTCTTTTACGTTTCAAGGTGCGTAGATTCAGAAAATGAAATGTCCGTCTGCCGTATGCACACCGGCTTCATTTTCGGTCTGAAAAATTCGTTCTTTCGCACACATGCTCCATTTAGGCCCTAGTTGTGTCCCGATGCAGCCCGACCGGAATGTAACCAGGGGTGTTATGAGTGAAAAATGGGTACAAAGGTTCGTGTTTTTGTGTTTTAGTAACATGAGCTTGTGAGGTATCGTTTTCCACGTTTTTTAGGACGAGAAGACCGAATATGAAGTCGATTTTGACCAGAGTGGAAAATTGAGGTTCTAACGAAGTTCCAGCGTTAAATTTATGTTACATTTTGGTCTAAGATCATTGTTCATCCGCACACAGTTTGGGTCCCGCTCCATTTGGGAACACATTTTCCTCCTAGTTGTGCTCCGAAGCTCGGCAGCCCGATCGGAATACACCCAGGGGTGTTGGGGGGGAAAAATGGGTGTAAAAATAGGGGTTTTCGAGGGATTTTTGAGGTGTTAGTGAACATGAGCTTGTAAGGTATGGTTTTCCATGTTTCTTAGGGCGAGAAGACTGAATATGAAGTTGATTTCGACAGAGTGAAGAATCGAGGTTTTAACGAAGGTTCAGCTCCCAAAATTCATTTTTTATTATTCAAAAACCTGGGAAATTGTTTGAAACCACCATAAACTTGTATAATAACACTGGAAGTAGTTTCAACTGGTGAATCAATGATCAAAGATAATTTGTCAGAAATAGGAGCTTATAATCATGTTTTTGGGGGCCAAAATTGGTGGAAACCATCAACTGTAGCTATTTCAATAATTGCACATGAAAGAAATAATAAATGTATTTCCATCATTTCTGTAGGTAAGTCCAGTAGAATAATAAACCCATGTGACAAGGACTTCGCAGCTTTTTTTAATACACATATAAAAATTAGAACGCAAATTTGATTTCCAAATTTCGATTGTATTCGTACAAAACGTTGACATCGCAAAATCAATTCAGTGAAATTCAATGTTTGGATCTTTACTGAATATTTTCGTTTTTATTTGATTTTCAGGAGTTTTTCAAGATTAACTGACTGCTATTACTTGACGCCTGGCTGATGCTCTGCTGACTATGGGAGCAGATGATACAAGGATTACCTATGACACACAACTGGAAGAACCAACGAATGTTAATGACGAACTTATCAATGAAGTAGAAGTAGTGACAGCAGATGAGAGGGAGCCTGCTGCCTCGAACGACATCCTCCCCCAGTCTTCAGCAAACGCCACGCCCTCTTTGGCAAGTGTAGCCACGAGCATGCCATCATACTACCTCAACCAACTGGATCTGCTGGTCAGGGAGGTTAGATCTCTGAAAGAAAGGTTGGCCGACCTGATGAAACGCGTGCAAGAGCGCCTCATCCAGGAAGAGCTGCTGCCTCCAGCCCCAGCTGTGCCTGAGCCTGTTGCTTTGGAAGTCATCAGCACACCACCTGCTCCTGCCATCACCTCAAGAAACCAACCGTCAAGTAATTCTGCAGTAAAACGAAAATCCACTAAAAGCAAATACGCTAAGAAAAGAAGAATTGTAATTCCCGGTGGTGTAACAAGGAGTCCTCGCTCTTTGAATGTAAAACCGACGACCACAACTGTGGGCAACGTTAATCTGGCTGCAGCTGCAGCTGCATATGACGACGATTTTGAGTAATTTCGTCCATATTTTTGATCTATTCAGCGTTACATGCTGTCATTGCTCCGTCACATTGTTCCATCCAACATTTACTTGCAAGTTAGAGCTCTTGAATTTTGAATCCCGTTCCAAACTTGAGACAGCTGTGGCATTTTTTATCCTACGCCTTTTAATTCGTTTTTTCCATAAATATTATTCCTACTTGTTGCTTGAAATTTAAATTCTAAGGAGTTCTAGTGTAGATACCTACCTAATTTATTCCGTAAGTATTAATTTGAAAGTATTTTGTGGATTGGAAACAAAATTATTGTATTTTCCATACTACTTTATCCTATTTGTTTTATACCCATGTTTTTTCATTGTTATTTTCAAATAGAGATGTTGTTTTATAAATATTTTGACTATTTTTTTCTTTAACTAAAATTTTGCGTTTCAACCTCATTATCTGATGGGGTCTCAAGTTTGAAAGAACATCAATCGTCCTGGAATCTACTCTATATTTATAATCTCTTACTTATGTTTGAAGAAAACCAAAATTTTCTTCGAACAATTCTGTAAGCATAGGAGATTATAAGGTGGGGATTATATATAGGTTACAGAATTGTTCAAAGAAAATTTGGGTTTTCAATAATTCCGAAAACTTCGGTTTTTGAAAGATCTTTCGAAGCAAATCCGTGTTAGAACATTCTAAAGCCATCCCTAGACGTGTCCTTCCAGAAGACAACCGCTATTCCAGTCCCACATTTTTCCTAAGTATACCTATGTACCTGCAAACAACGGGTCAAAATTGCTTATCAAGAAGTAGGTAAGTACTATGGAGGTATGGAGTGATTACTAGAAACGATTAGACACGATTTCACTATATATTATGTCTTCTCAATCAAAGGTTCTCCCACAAACCTTTGACTCCAGATGGTTGGCATTGGTTGGCCTTCCGACCTGGGAAAGACGTACCTACTTATAGCCAGCACCTACCGAAATTTTTTGGTGAAATAGATGGTGCTAACTTTGGATGGCGTCAGAGATTTCGCTTGAAGAAATCCTTAGATCTACGGACGAATTATCGAAGTTCTTTCTTGGCTTTGCAGAAGGGGTACGTACCTACTTACGGCGCCTGTGGATATGAAGGCAGCAGCGCGTAGGTAAACTTTCCCGTTTATCGTATCTACCGTAGGCAGGTAGGTACTCCAAGTTCTGATCCATTACGTAGTTTTTACGACGAATCATTCTGATTTAAATAATAAATTCCTGATAAATTGGGTTTCTACTATCGCGACGCTGTAAATGCAAATTTGTACGGAACTTCAACGTCTGGGTGGCAACTTGAGGTTTCATGTTGAAAATGTACTTACCTACTACAGTAATTTAAAGAACGTACACCTACTGCCGTACCCTTTAAAAAAATGTAAAATGTGTCATTTGTGTTTAAATTTAAAAAAACGACATGAAATACGTGCAAATAACAGTGCTTTCATTATACTATGTAGTTATCTATTCTCCTATAAATTCTGGTTTTTAGGGTTTTTAAATCGCCAAAACATGTTAGAAAGTCAGTAGGTATTGTATCACAACTAAGGGTTTTTTTGTTGTTAAATTTGCTCATACTGTAGGATCCTGGTTCAGCCTTGATAAAATTCGTTTTCCCCAAGCAAGTTGGATGTTTCAGTAGGTAGACACAAATAATATAAATGGAAGCGTCTTGTATTACGACGAAAGAAAGAAAAATATGCATAATCCTGTAATTTGAATTTTATTGTATAGGCAATTTAATTTACTTTTCATGACTATTACCTACCTAATGCATGAAAAAAGTTACCTACCTACGATGGGAGTTGGTTATGGATGTTTTTTATCCATACAGCTTCGACGTATAACTTACTTGTGGTGTTCGTTAGATGATCTACTGTGATGAATCTACAGGACGATTACAGAGATAGACCTAAACATTTTAGGTTCATCAATTAATAAATAAACTTTCGTTTAATAAACGCTTGACTAAAAACTTTGATGTTGTTTGCAAACAAACTTGCAGTAGGTAGGTATCGTATGTTCGATGGGTAGACAGGACGACAGGACGTTCAGTTGTTGTTGTGGTGTTCGTGAAGAAACACTTCATGCCGTTCTAATCCTCCAAAACCACTGGCAACACTGCATCAGAAGGCCTCTCCGCGCGCCATTGCTCTATTTGCTTCGCCGCCATATTTGTTAACTCGTTTGTAGTATTGTTCTGTTTCGTCTTTCGTGTTTCGTGTACTGTCTCCATCTTTCGTGCTACAAAACTACGTTGACGGCGATTCCTGCCCATTTTTGTTGTGTATGTACCCAGCTGAGTCACATCTACTTGTGATTACTTTTTTAGTGTCTGTTTTAATCTCATCGTAAAGCTTCAGGTATTATTACTACAGCTAAGCCTGCGATGACCACCTACAAAATCGGCGACTTGGTGTGGGCCAAAATGAAAGGCTTCCCCAAATGGCCCGGGGTAGTTGCTGAACCCACCAAAGAGCTGAAGTCTTCGAAAAAAGGCGTCAATTACTGCATATTCTTCTTTGGAACCAATAATTTCGGTTAGTACTATTATTTTGTTAGCACTTGTTATACTGCTATATTGTACGGCTTTGGTCTGACTCCGGAGAAGCGTGAGATTAGTGATGGTCGATGAATTCTACTTGTTTTCCAGTGTATTATGTAGTTCGCATCCAACAATGCCGCCCGGTGAGAAACTTCGATTTAAAGTGCGTGAATACCGTCCTAGGTTCGCTTCGGACTTGGTTTGGCCTTAGTGGATGTGCCTCTGCATGGCGTCTTGAGCGTCACCCGACTCCCGCGGAATGTCCACTTGCTGGCAGACCCTCGAAATATGGGCATTGGCCTTATTCAAATCACATTTTTATTTCTTCTTATCAACGATTTTGTCGGGCTTATCAACCCCACCTACGTACAACCTACAACTACCTACCAACCCCCCCCCCCCCCGCTCCCCCTGTACCTTTTGCTGATAATAATAATAGTAACTTTTATTGTGCAATAGACATATTTCTGTCCATAAAATACACACACGAACCACATAGCTGTGCAAACAAAACTGAAATAGTTTGGCGGGGCAGCACTTACCTAAGAACCAATTAAAACTTATATATAGGTAGGTAAACACAAGAATACAAAATATAGGTGCAACGCAAAACTAAAATTTTTTAAAAAACTGAAAGGGGTGGGGGTGCACACTTGCTAGCAGAATGACAAGGATAATATCACTTTTCAAGTTGAAAATGTCTGTCCACTGCAGCCAAGAATCGCCCAAGGGTAGGCAACGACCTAATAGCGACTGGCAGGGAGTTCCATGATCGGGCACCCGATACACCAAAGGAGCTAGCCATCGTTCGGCTGTTATGCCTAGGTATGAGAAGGGCATTGGATCTCTCTGAAGCAGCTCGATGGAAGATCGAATCGAGGTAGGAGGGAAGCATACCATGCAGAACCTGGAATACTACCTTTAATTGTCTGAAAATGTAAAATTCGTTGAGAGGTAAAGGAAATAATGTAAAATCATCTATGGGATGACGAGGCATGATGTTTTGTGCATAGCGAATAGCGGAGTTGTAGGCAATGCGCAACCGGTTTGCGAGGGATGAAGAATTTGAAGATGAGAAGAGGGATGAGCAGTATAAGAAATGGGGAAGGACCAAAGCGTGAGCCAATCTACGTTTCAAGTAAAAGGGTGTAAAATTGGACAGTCGTCTTAGAGAATGAAGAGAAGCATACACGCGCCGGCAAAGTCTGGGAATATGATTGTCCCAAGACAGTTTTTTGTAAAAAAAAAACCCAAGTTCCTCACGTGAGCTGAATATTGCACCACAACTCCATCCACGGGTCATGGGGATGTCAACTGTGTAGATGACTATCGCTTGGGATTTGAGAGGATTAAGAAGTATGCCATTATCAGACGCCCACTCGCCCATTGACTAATTCGGAGTTGATTGTATGGATGGCAGAGATGAGTGACTCACCTAGCTCACTTTGCAAATAAATTTGGAAATCATCCGCAAAAAGATGATGAAAACAGAACATTAATTTTCGTGGGAGTTCATTAATAAAAAGAGAGAAAAATGTGGGGCCCAAAACAGCGCCCTGGGGAATGTCGTTAGTAAGACTGCGCTTATTAGAACATGATTCATTGAGAACAACATATTGAGACCTTCCAGTGAGATATGAAAGAATTAAAGAAGAGGCGGAAGAAGAGAAACTGAAAAATGATTTCAGCTTCCGAATGAAAAGGAGATGGGGAACAGAGCCGAAAGCATTTCGGAAATCAAGGAGCACCATAACTGTGCACTTGTTCACTTCAATTCCATTCTGGATATCCTCAACCACTCTGAGCTCCTTATTACTCCGAGTTGATGAGCAGCGTACCCATCCGGCTTACTTTTAACCAAATCTCATGGCGGCCTTGACAGCATCAAGCCAGGCCTAAAAATGTGCGGCATTTGTTTTTGTAACTTTCCATTATATTTTTTGTCCCTAGATGAGAGCGTGTACGGTTTTGGGACGTAAATAACATTTCATAAGCGCTTCCATTTCATTGAATTATACCTGATCAAAGCATGTAACCTGAAAAGAGATAAGGGGGGGGGGATCAGTTTCTGTAGACGGATCTCTGGAGGAAAGCCAAACGTCGAATTAGGAAACTTGCCACCACCTGCAAGTATAATTATCTTGATTTTGTCATATTAACCTAGATTTTCTAGTAATGAAACATGGAAGCGAACCCCTCCGAAAATGGCAGTTATCCCAGATGACTGATAACTCTGGCCTGATTGCATGGTATCTACTCTAAACTGTAATTGTACTATGCAGCGGGGTTGCCCTAACAGCCACCTGAAAAGTTCTGTTATAGGGTGAAGATGTTTGCCGAACGTTGCTGAGGTTTCTTAAAATTGAGCGACATTCGTGGGTGGGTATTATGCCTGTACCGCGCTACAAGCTGCAGTTTTGGGTATTTTGACATGTAAATTTTACATACCCCTTGGGCCTCCAGAATTTGCTGTATAGTTTTTGGTGTCTCGAAGACGCCAGGGAGAGGTGCCACGCTGGCATCAGTGGTTCCTTCAGTCAGAAAAATGAGTTGAGGCCTTAGATTTTGCTGTATTATGGTGCCCCCTGTCAGAAAAATGTATGTTTGGTGTAGTTTTTCACGTTTTCCAGCACTCTGAGTAATAATTTTCAGAGGTCTGTCAATCATCTTTTCAGCGGCTGATAAATATTTAGCCATAAATCTTTTCGAAAATAGCCGTTGTTGAGGTGGTACATAAGCAGACTGAGTCTATTTTCAAAAGTGGGTGAGGCACCTTGTCAGCGGACCCACCACCTATTATTATCGTACTGTAAAATATTGTTCTACTCAGTAGACAACAAACGCCTTCAATTTTACCGTATTTCCAGCTTGGATTGAGCCGAAAGGATTGGAGCCCTACAGTGAGCCCAGTGATTCGAAGAAGAAGAGCGGTGCGTTTAAAGATGCTTTGGCAGCCATTGAACACTACAAGCTTACTGGCGATGGGGGACCTCCGCTGGAAGGCGAGACGTCAGACCCCTTCGATCAACTCATTCGTCCATCAGCTACTGACACTACAGGTGGCTCTGTTGAGAAGGTGAGTAATGTGTAACTACGCAGTTAAAAATGCATACTTCCCGGTGGCGATTCGTGATTAGAGGGAAAGGAATCCTTACATGCACCATTTCCGTTTGCACTGATACACAAAAAACACTGTTATACCAGCTTCAGCGATCAAACCATCGTCTAGGGTTAGCATTTGTGCTGCGCCTACGCTCTCATCGTTTTAATCCCCCGTTCTACATGGAGCGTTTGGAGCGAGTCCGGCTTGTCGGTGATTCCAGCGAGGCGAGTGTTTCCCGGATCAAAGCAGATCGTTTGTGTGGTGTGTCCATCGAATTATACTACTGGAATGCCTGCCCTGTGTTGGAGACGCAGTCCGGCTGGCGAAGGGCCCTTCCCCCACCCCAAATAGTCAGCCCGGGGCTGCCTACCCCCTCAGACCCATCAGCTTTCCGATCTCTGCCTTTTTCTCCCTATGAATTAGCGTCGATTCAGAGTAGGAATCATGCCCGAGTCATTCATTTGTTTTCTATTGTGTCGAGACCTTGGCGATTCAGAGTCAGTTGGTAGTCATTTGGTTTTAACATTCCAAAGTAGTCAGTAAAACATTCCAGGATTCAATTACCTACTCCTCTAGAGCACTTTTACCAACTTAGTGCCTCTGAACCCATCTCAAATGAGCTATTTCTCTATTTGTCGGACTTCACTGTGTAATAGGTATACTTGTTACTTAGTTGTACATGTTGAAAAGTTGTAGGATACGGATGTTTGACAGACTAGTGGGTAGGAATGTATGAAGAGCGTTGCCCATAATAACCATCGAATTATATTTGACTAAAGGGGAAAAACTGACTTCAGTGCTACATCACTTTTCTTTAATAGAACTGAAGTCAGTTGTTCTCTCTAGGTCATCTAATGGAGTTGTACTCTTAAAATCCAAAAACCGCGTAGGCGTGAGGACTCTTGATGCTTTCCGTTGAACGAGTAGAGCCCATTCACTAAAACAGATGGTGAAAAGAGATGATCTATTTTGAAAATCTCCTGGGAGAGATAGTCTCCCTTGGGGGAATAGCTCCGTACTTGGAAGTTTTACTCATGACTCGATAATATGTGTATATTTTTAATGAAAAATTGACTTACATTTAAGAGATGAAAAAACATATCAAAATGACCAATATGGTAGCCAAATGAATGAAGGATGATACACGATCACTATCAAACAAACGAGAAATGGTAGAGACTCTTTTGAGAAAAGACACCTAATTACCTAGGTGTCTCTCTGAAATAGATCGAAAATGCCAAGATGGCCGCCAACTCTCTTATAACCCTGTCATGGATACTGTAAAAAATCTCTTCTACCAAAAGAGATGTCTTTTTGGCTTAGTGAATTAAGCCCCAGGTACTCCACCTGATCAACCAACAGCTGTCTCATACTGGTTGCACATTGACATGTGGTCATCTTGATGTAGCGTCTGTGCCAGGGGTTCCCAGACTTCTTGTCACTGCGTATCACTTCCTCTTTTCAGATAATTGGGCATACCATTACCTGATCTTACGATATTAGTATTAAAGATTCGTCTTCTTAAAAAATACAAACTGCATTTTCTCATTAGTTTTTGAGCACCCATATTATTAAAACGATTATTTTTTATCCACGCCTTTTTTTGCTTGTTCGCGTACCACCATCTGGGAACTCCTTAATTATTTCTAGAGAAGGTATAATCGACTTTTCCCCCACCTCGAATCATCTCGCACAACACATGTGTATGAGACTTGCATGTGATTCCTTCTCAGAACTGAAGCACAAAGGCACTTGTGAGATCAATCAATTCCCATGGGAAAATCGCTGATCACCTTTAGTTAAAATGAAGTGTTGGTTGGATTAAATTGGTTTGTTAGTCCACAATATTATTTGTCAGTCGAAAAATGATACCTTCGGAATTAATTTTGTGAAAAATGTTAATACTTCCCTTGTTTGAACAGGTCAAAAGCGCCAAAAAGCGTAGGCTCTCCAAAGACGGAAGTCAAGAGGCCACATCGGAGGATGATTCCACTTCCGAAGAAGGTGGGCCCCGCTCTGCCAAGTCACTCAAATCTAAAGGTACGGCCTATGCATCCTATCGTTATTCATTCTCTTTGTCGCCGTTTTTCAGTACTGAATGGGCAATTATGAATTCTGTTTGCATTTAATTTTTTTTTTTCAAACTTAGTTTAAATGATGTGAGATAGACGATAATACGGCTGAATCGGGAAAATATGCCTGTTTCATTTTTTTGAGAGACATTCAGACTGAGATGTCTAAAGATGCGGGGAATAGGCGCCCTGCTGTTGTCTGTGACGTTGCATGGATATGGTTCTGATTGGGTGGCCACCGCATTAACCTTAGTAAGGTTTCATACGAGTAAGGTTTTGTTATAGTTTTTGCGGGCTCATTATTTTTGTTTTTTCATCGTTTATTCATTCTTTGACGTGAAATGGGCGTTTTAGCGAATTTTCGAAGAAAAGGAAGCTATTGTTCTCGGTCCAAAATTTTTAAAACTCGAATTTCCGAAAGATTTTTATACCAAAATCCGTTTCAGACCATCCTGAATTCACTGCCGAAAGACACCAAAAATTATATGTATATAATATATTAATTGCAACGCAATTCTTAGCCCGACCCCCAACTAGTTTTTTTGTCACATGTCACACTTTTTTGTCCCGCGATACCGTTGCTAGGGAAGCTAATTTCTATGCTATTCATTACATTACATTCATTACATTAAAGTCCTAAGGAGGTATTTAGCCTCCTTAGGACTTTAACTTGACATTGCCCAGGCCCCGAATCAGCTGAGTGGCCCCTGAAGCTAATTTCTATGCTATTCACGCTATGAAGCTGTAATTTGGTATTTAGCCTCCTTAGGACTTTAACTTGACATTGCCCAGGCCCCGAATCAGCTGAGTGGCCACTGAAGCTAATCTCTATGCTATTCACGCTATGAAGCTGTAATTTGGTATTTAGCCTCCTTAGGACTTTAACTTGACATTGCCCAGGCACAGAATCAGCTGAGTGGCCCCTGAAGCTAATTTCTCTGCTATTCACGCTATGAAGCTGTAATTTGGTATTTAGCCTCCTTAGGACTTTAACTTGACATTGCCCAGGCCCCGATTCAGCTGAGTCGCCTTCGGGGAGTCATTTCGGACTCGAATTGCGTTGCAAATTCCTCGTTCTATACAAAGTATAGAAGATAAGAGATTGGGGGTCCAGGGGGCTTGCCCCCTGGCGAGGCGCGGAGCGCCGAGTATATATATATATATATATATATATATATATATATATATATATATATATATATATATATATATATATATATATATATATGTATGTGTCATTCCAGACGATAACTCTCGACAGAATTGAGATAAAAAGTTCAAATTTGCACGAAAAATCCGTCTTGGCAATCGACAGGCTAAGTTCGTAGATGGGCAGAATCGGGTCACTCTAAGGGGGAGTTTTGGGGAGTTTTAGGGGGGAAAAATTACCCATAAATTCCCAAAATGAAACAGTCTGACAAGTGACACCTCATTTTAAAGGTTTTTGTACGCTGAACACGATGGTGAAATCAGAATTGCGATGTCTCATTCCGTTCTCAAACTGGAGCACTTTGAAGATGAAGGAACGTGGTTATTTCTTGAGATAAAACAGTTTTACATGAAATCAGTTATTTCTTCGAAAATTCGCTCTTATAGCCATGCTGCATGACTGTGGTTTTTAATGTTAGCGTCACCCATCAGTGTTGCCTACGTGATCGGAGCTTGTACCCGTCTGACACAAGCAAGCGGCTTCTTCAAGTCGTCTTTTTCTTTTACATGTTTTTCTTCGTCCATAAAGCTACTTTTCCTTCAACTTTTCAACTTGTGTTGAGGAAGGTGGTTGTAAAATCAGCAAGTAAAATGGGGCGGATACTGCAAAAAAAAGGCAATGCTGCTATTGACGAAATAAGTTCGAGTCTGTATGGATACTATTCTTATGAAGGTTTTATAAAGGAACTTTTCGACCGTTTTCTTACTTACGCAGGTCCCAAGAAGTCGACAGAATTCACCCCCAAAGGCCGACTTCCACGTACTTCAAACGCTTCCTCCCTCGCCAAGAGGAAGAAGAAGGCCGAGAACTACGCGGCTGACACGACTACTGGAGAAGCCTCAACTTCCAGGTAAACTGTCTGCGTCATTTGGTTTGGCTCTCCAGAACCTGTCCAATTTTGTTTTTGACTCAATACTGACCTGATTTCATCAAAGTAGGCGAAGACTTCGTTACTGTTTCGAGCTAAGTGGTAGGTTGAGCTTAGCGTCTTATAGTCCCACTAACATACTCCTGATTCTATTTTTCCGTCTAGCAGACAAAATTAGTCAATTCATTTTAGGTAAGTCCTATGTAGTTTGGTACATGTAGAGTAGGTCCTTCGATTTGGCAAAATTTACCCGTCACCCGTTGTGATGATGAAAGCCCTTTTTTTTAACCGACTCCAAAAAAGTTTTTTGTTTTACTATTTTCAATAATGAACCTTTGGAATCGAGCATGGAAAAAATTTCTTTAACCCCCCTCCCCCTCAAAATTTGATGGTTTCCGTTTCAAGGTATTTAGAATCCGAAAATGCAATAAAAAATAATAAAAAAAGGCTGTCCGTCCGCCGTATTTTTTTTTATTTTTATGATGTTTGTCCAGTGATTATTCCGAAACTACTGGACCGATTTCGATGAATCTTTTCAAATGAAAGAGGATCATCCTCCGGTGGTCCCATTTCAGTTCTGTTTGATTTGTTGATTTATTTTATTTGAAAACACCTACTTGGAAACACGCTCTAAAAAGTATAAAATAATTCATCAACACCTTTTCGCATGTAAATTAAAAAAAAAAAAAAAAACTCGGCGCTGCGCGCCTCGGCGGGGGCTTCGCCCCCTGCACCCCCGGATGACTTCCGCTTAAAGCCTGACGGCTAAAATGTGGTGTACCTGACCCTTCAGGTTTTTGTCCCCCTCGCTGTATTATATAAGATCGGCTGTTTCTTACCGGTGTACCCATGTGCAAATAATTTTTTAATGGATAAAAAATAAATTAACCTGTTTTATTGATATGATCTTCACTCGTCATATTGACAATATCGATTCGAAAAACTACATAACTTATTGTGGAAAAACCTTAAACCTTAAAAACCTTAAATGGAACTTCCAAAGTCCACGCGGTACCTAAATTTAGCGGTTCCCAAACTTTTCGGGTTGCACCCTTACTTCACGCGCGGCTCATACTAGACTCCACCTTTTTTGTTTTTCAGTAAAAATTATGTATCACTATAAATACGGATTATTATGTAGGTACCCAACTACTATTGCTATCGTTATATTGATCAAGTAAACCGCTTTGTATAATTAGGTAGGTAGGTAACTATATAAATACTTGTAAGTTTACGTTTATCTAAGTAAATTTCCTTAGCAACGTTCGGTTTATAAAATACGCTACTTTTGTCTCACTATTTGGTCTCACTTTTTCCTGTCGCTTTTCGGCGGGGGGTCCCATCGCAAAAACCTGAAGGGTCAGGTTGAAATCTGTTGATCGCACTAGAAAACAAAAAATGACAAAAATTAACAATGAAACAGTCGTCAAGAAAATTTTCATCTTCAACAATCGTAATTGATTCAAAGCCGGTGCAACAAAAATTTTCAAGTGTGCGCCAAATTTCAACTAAAAACCTCCACATTCTTCATATTGTAAGTATCCCTTGGCTTTTATTTACATTTTAGTTGAAATTTGGCGCCGGCTTGAACATTTTGTTTGGCTTTGAATAAATTGCGTTTGTTCAGGATACAATTTTTTTGTTATTATTTTTATTTTTATTCTTATAAAGTTTTTTTCAAGTCGATTTATTTTATTCTTATTCGTTTTTTAATTTTTATTCTTGTAAAAAGTTTTTTTTTAGTACCTAGATTTATTTTGTTAACAATTTTTTTGTCATGAGCATAATTGTGTATAGCTACTACCACATAAACCTACCATCTACCACCTACCTACCACATAAATATTGTAAAACATGGTGATCTTGAGAAATTCTTAGCTGGAGAGCTCGAATTAATTTCACTCTATGCCGAATTAGATTGTTTTTCACTTTCCTTTCATACAAAAACCAGTAGGTTGATACAATGGGCAAAAATGATAATTTCGGAGAAAATGGAACGAATGAGTTACAATTATTTAACCACGACATGTCTGCCATACTCACTCATCCCTGTACTCTATTCTGTAGGACAGTTGACAGTGGTGACGCACAAAAGTAGCGGTGGCTTACATAATAATCTTTGATTATGGTTAATCAGAACATTTCCCCCGGAATCAAGCTAAGATGTTGGTCACTGCTACATAATGTTGTAGTCTGCTACAATCTATCAGTTTATTGACGCAGTCCGTTCCTTTTGCAGGAAAAGCCTCTTGGACAGACCTCCAGTTCTACCTCGAGCTGAAACTCCTCCTTTGGACTTGCACACGGTCTCCAACACGCTGCTCAGCAAAGCTGTCGTCCCGTCAGACAAGGTCTTTGGCTTCATTGGCCTCGGCATCATGGGCAGTGGTAAGTGAAATGTTTTTACGTTTGGTCATTCCTTATCCCTCAAGCCCTTCATAAAATCCTGATTACAAGAGTGGTGTTTCTGATTGGCCCGCTGTGTTCAACAACGAATCAGTTTCCTGGTTGATGAGTAAGAAACTTATCAACAGTTACCTTATATAATTAGGTATGTTGATGTTACACCATCGGGTAGTACCGACTCACTATGTTTAAAAACGGTCTGCATTACGCAGGTAATAAATAAGACATTTGAAGTTCTTTATTTCTTACTGTTGAAATCAAGAAGACAATTCGCATTGACAGCTCAAGCTTTAATGAAACAAAAAATATTTTACTCAACTACTGTGGAGTGGTTGATGTTGAACGCATATTGTAGGTGACAATATATCTCAACCGATGAATAATACAATATGGCATTATCTTTGGTAATGTCTCGTTGTTATTCTTGTCAAGGAAGTTTTACAGTGTAATGTTACTAGCTTATTGGACCCAGACGTCGCATCATTATCTTTCTCCCAATGATCTTCGTCGAAGAACATTAGAGAACATTGGAGTTCTATCTTGCGTCCATTATCCTGCAATTTATCTAAACTATTTGTTATTTTGATGTGAGGGACAGTTTTCTCTGTAGAATCAAGATTTGAAGCAATTTCATAGATATTGATTATTTTTGTTGGTACAGTTCGAGCTGCAAGATTTATTTATGAATATAGTGTCCCTGTGGGTGAGAATCAAATTTGAAAGAGAATAAACAAAATGTACTTCTTCCTTCTCCGCATACGTTTGTCGGTGTCTGCGATGACTTGTTGAAATGGGTAGGTAGCTTTACCAAAACCCGGAGGGGCCAGGGCAGGAAAGTTTTGCACGATTTGTAATCATTATTTATGGAAGTATTAGCACTATTTTGATGTTTTCCTTGTGTTTTATTCTATTTTGTTTCGTTCACATGGCCCAGCTTTCCTGGTGATAATTGTGACCCCCCCCTCGCAATTAGTCTTTAAGGGCTCCAGCGCCCTTTGACCCTTCGGTCGATGAAAAGGACCTGAAAACCTGATTTGTCTATCGAGAAGGTCTGAGAATGTGACCATTCCATTCAGTGTGAAAAAGATGTAGACGTCAAAACATCAGCTCTTGCAGGGATCATGAAGCTGTCTGTAGAGCACTCAATTTCCACCAAAATTCCCCGTTTTTCTACATTAAAACTTTTCCCCACCAATGAGCACAGCAAAATTTAGATTTGTCTGTAAAGTTGGAAAGCCGATACAATTTATATGTTCTTGCTGGGCATATTAAATGTGCTCAGTCTTTTGCAAGAACGGCAAAAAGTGGTACTTGAAGGTTCTCACACACTATGCGGGAACAGGACAGGAAACGCCGCGGATAGGACGCAGGATGCTGGCCGGCCAGCTGCCGCTGTCCTGTCCTTCGCCTATACCTACGTTAGGCAGGACTTTCCTCCACTCTGTTTCCCCCGCCACTCGCCGCACAATGGTCCAGAACACTAATCTAGCAAGTCAAAAATCGAAAATCCAAAGTCCTTAATATTACCTGGTAGGTAGTCATAACACAAGGGAGCGTCCTGATGACTCGAAAAGACAGGAGAGAACGTGAAAAGATATTTCAGGGAGATATCATACCGTATTAGTGAAGGAGGGGGCCCCGGACGCAAGCTAATAAGGCTGTTTTTCGCACCTGAGCTGTCTTTCAAGTAAACGTTTCTGGTGAATTCTAATTTTTTCTCCCAGTTTCCTGTGAATATGGAAGGGTCAAGTGAAGGTAAAAAATAAACTATATTAATTATTTAGCTAATTCTGATGACCATCTGAGTAATTTTTGCATTTGAAGACTAGAAAAAAGCACTAATATACATTTTAAAATGCTCGGAATTCTATGGAACTTCGTAGAACTTGTAAACTCCTATATAATCATGAACTGCAAATATCATAGAGCATAGTACGGTAAATTTTAGCTGCAATTATTTGCAATTCTGGAAAATATGATTTTTCTTGTTTTCCAGGTCTGAATGTCTCTATTGAGCGAAGAGAATTATTCAGAATATTAAAAGAGGCAAACTTTGATTTTGAAGAGGGCCGACACTCAATAATAATTACCTACGTATTAAGAGTACATCCTAACCTGTCACATGACAATACATTAAACATAAAAATTAACAATTTTTTGAAAATTTTCAAAAGATGTTGGAATCAATGTCACCGATCGCAAACATTTTTTTAAACTAAACACGCGAAATGGTTGGACGGAAGACATTTTTTATTTTACACAACTTCAACAACTAGCGGTGTAAAGACTAAGGGGCGACCTCGGAAACTCTTCAGTGATGCTAGTCAATCAACAAAAAATAGAATAGTTAAAAAACTAGTCGAGGAAAATTCATTAGAAGAACTTTGTCGTGCAGTGCAAATTAAAATGAGGCAAGAAGGAAATTATAGTGATTAAGGATTAAGTGACATGTCACTATAATGAATTATTATTGCTCGCGTTTGAATTTTATTTTGTTCTTTTTTTCTAGTCTCATTTTCCTGTAAAAACCTGAGTTATTATTTTTTCTTTGGTTCCTAATATGCAATAGAAGGATTATATAAGTTTATTTTATACTAAAATTTTCTCATAGTACCTACATATATAATATATATTACCGTTCGAAAATATTGTTTTCTTCATTTTGCTTGGTATCCCTATTTTTCGGAACTTATATTTCCTGAAAGGCTCAAGATAATCCCAAATTTGATTTCACCATCGAATTCAGCGAGAAAAAACCTAGCTAGAAACGTATTCAAAGTGTGCCAAAACTAAAAAACTGGGTCGCTAAGATTTTTGACTTGCTAGATTAGCGTTCTGGACCAATGTGCGCCGTGCTCCTCTCGTCACAAGAGTGTGAGGGTGGAAAGCGTGCGTGAACGTGGGGAAGGTAAACATTGTACAGTGGAGAGGGAATGTCCCGTGCCAGGCAACGCCGTTTTTCGCTTTGAGAGCGATCGTGGCGGAACCCGTCCTGTTCCTATCCCATGCCGTGACCGCTGTGTCCCACCTAGTGCGCTTCTCTCCATTCAATACGCAGAAGCGAAAAAATACGACGTATGTCCCACGGCTGTTTCCTGTCCAGTTCCTGCCTAGTGTGTGAGAACCCTGAAATGAAAAAAACGGGTCAAAGGAAAGTCAAATTTTGTAAATTTCTAAAAATTTGAAGTTTAACCTAATTGTTCACTTATCACATCCGCAAAAATTTCGGTTTGGCATCAGGGAGACAAGAAATTTAACGTGCTTTCTAACGGTACCCTCAGTTGAATGTAATTTCCAGTGAAAATTGAGGGAGTTGCGGTAATTTTTAGTGGCGCAAGTTCAAAAATACGAAGAAAGCTCGAAAGCCAAAAAACTCTGAAAATAAGGACGGTAGACCTGCGGTTCTACAGTCAGATCATTTAATAAAGATTAACGTTTGTTTCGCCAAAATTTCCGTCAATGGAAACTTTGCAGCTCATTAATGCATCAAAAGTTGAAAACGTGTTTGTTTCACCTCCCTTCAATTTCCTAATATTATTAGGTTTTGAGTTGCCTCTTTATTTATATCGTTTTGTGACGCTCGCAACCACCATAGTCATGTGACGCTCGCAACCAACATAGTAACGTGATGTAATTTCGATGGTGCAATTTCTTGTGCCATGAAGTGACGCTCGCTCGTGACGTTCGGAAAACAAATGGAAACGTCCTGTTAGGGCCGGTTCCAAAAAAATCAGCAACCACGATAGTCACGTAACCCTGGGGTTCGATTCGATTTTTCGGTGACCACGGCGTTGACGGTGTGTGCGTTCCAAAAAGTTTCATCGATCGTGGTAACCATGGTTGAATCGATTAGTTGCGTCAAAACGTCTGAACCTGGATATTGGCATGGATAGTTGACAATGGATACTATTTTTTCTCTGTTCTACTCGTGGATACTTCAAATCCAAGACTTTTGTACCAGGGTTGATGTATTTTTCAAGCTAAAAATAACGAATCCGAAGCAATTTTCTTGTAACACTGTTTTCTAATCGCGCGCGCCCACTTGAATCTGCAACCTGATAACAACCTCCCATCTCATTCTTCCAGTGAAACGAATCTCATAAAATCTTCTCCTCAGGGCTCACTGGGTGGCCTCTGAATGATACTTACTAATGGTATGGAATACCTAAAATATAAATACTTAGATAAATCAAGAGCTTTCCAGCGAATGGAGAGCGATTTTCGTGCGATGAAAACTAACGAAGTTACTACAACATATTGATAGCAACGGGTTGGTTGTAAGTAAAAACCCTAGTAAATTTTCACTTCACAGTTAACTGACAAGATTCTGACTGACCCCGAGCGGTAAGATATAATCTATGTCAATACGATAATATAAGATATTCCTGTCAAAAATGAAGCTGCAACATACTTGGTCACAACGAAATAGCACGATCCTTCAAAAAGACGTGGGGTCGTGGGGGAACATGGTAGATAACTGTAATGTAATGTGTAATGTAACACCATTTCAAGCACTTGGGTACCTATTGTCTGCGATTATACTTTGTCGTATCAAACGAACGATGCTCCTTCTTTTGAAAGGCGAAATCGGTGAAAAAACTCGGTGTCACTCCAATGGTTGAAGTTGGGATGCCGGGGTCGTTGACGTAATCTGAGCGGTTCAACAACTGACGCCAGTTCATAAAAATCATCGTCGTCTTCATCGTCGATGAAATTATAAAAATCATCCATCGCGGATCGGAAATATATTACGAATTGAATTGAATGAATTGAATAATACCTAATCGTAATTTGCAGATGAGTGACAAACACAAAACAGCTGATGTTGATAGTGGCCATATGCAATTACTGTGCGCGCGAGCGTGCGAGTGAGGGCTTCACCTCTCGACCAATAGAATTCGAGTTCACCGTGGTAACCCCAGAAAACACTGGGGTTGTCGAACCACAGTAATTTTCTCGAGATATTGCAAAATAAATCGATTACGAACTTTTTTGGAACTGCACTTTTTCTTACCATGGTTGGCGAACCCTGGGGTTGGCTCCAACCCTGTGGTTCAGCTTTTTTTGGAACCGGCCCTTAATCATTATTAAATGATAAAATTTACTACTGGACACTGTTGCACGTTAGTTGTAAAATCGACCCCTAAAATTCATGTACTTCTGGGACATCCTGTATAAATTAGGATTATTCTGTATAGATGTCATATTAGGTACATAGCTTAATCTATATTAGAATGAATAATACCGTTGTTGAACATAGTATTAGTTCTCGTACCATAATATAATTTGATAATATGTATTAGTTGTATTTAAACTTACCACATGAGTTATATGGTAGGTAATATTGTGTTATTTGGAAAAAAGTACATTCAACTCTAGTATGGATTACGTTATGTACCTACCTAATAATATGACGTGTGTGTATACAGAATAATCCTCACTTGAGTAAATGTACAAATAATGAGTTACCTCTCCCCTAGGTTTCTCTAGTGATAATTCCGAGTAGCTTTTGCATCTGCCTTACTTAAAACCATTGAAATGCATGTAATCTGTAGGTAGATACTCATATTCTTTGTGTGCGCGTCACCGTCAATTTCCTCAAGTCAAGTTCACCGTCAAGTTCATCCTCTCTTGGTCCTTCAGGAATCGTCAAGAACCTTTTGAATTCGGGCCACGAGGTCCACGTGTGGGACAGAAGTCCCGAGAAGAGCCAAGAGTTTGCTAGAATCGGGGCCAAACTTCAGATGACGCCTTCCGATGTGGTTGGCTACGCAGACATCACCTTTTCTTGTGTCTCAGACCCTACGGCAGCCAAAGAGCTCGTCTTCGGCAACTGCGGTGTACTCCGAGAAATGAACCACAGCAAAGCCTTTGTTGAGATGTCCGGTACGTGGTGTGCATTCTTACTTCATTCATCGTATTGTCCGTTAAATACTTGTTTAAAGCCTATAAGATAGGTGACGGGTTGCCAAAGGCACATTTTTAGACTCAGGATTGATAGATAGAAGACAGTTTTTGTACTTTCCGTCATCTTTACACGTTCAGCCATGGGACTGATACGCCAAATGATTCCGGAATACGGACCAATGAGCTCCAAGCATTCTCTGCACGTATACGTGTATTTCTTCCTGTTTACAAGAAGACGTAGCTCTTCCCATGTACGCGAAGAACTAAACATTACGGAAAGAGTATGCTTGAAGCTCATTGGTCCGTATCTCACCGTTCCCATGGTTGAACGTGTAAATATGACGGGAAGTGCAAAAACTGTCTAGAATTCCGCTAATTGCGCAGCTTTTTTTTTTTTAATTACAATAATTTTTCCCAGGAAAAATTTCAGTCATAACTAGGGAATAGTGTAATTAGACACATATTTCACCTTAACTATGCTTTTTATGGGGTGAGTTTTAGTAAAAAATTCTTGCCAGAATGGGGAAAATTCTTGCTGCGGTTGGGGAGAATGGGAGAAATAGCGGAGCATGGGGAATTCCGATCACTGAATTTGGCGACACTAGCCTCCGTCCATTATTCAGTGTAAATGACGTTCGGTAATAATTTATGATAATAGAGAGTTTTTGCAACACACGACGAAACAAACAAAACGAAAGCAGTGCTGCGCATGCGCACTTAAGACACCGAAAAGTTTGACGAACCGTGAGGACGAAAAATACCGGGATCTCACGGTGTCAGCTTTCTTCGTGTTGAGATGATGAAACGTAATTTAACCTTACATCTGTATAACGCTACCTACCTTCTGTTTTCCTTGGAAAATGAAAATGTCGAGCGTCGTATTCACAGCTGCTTCTTGGCGTCTTTCTATGTTAATGCAGACTTGACGCCATGTGTGGACATACATTTGTATTAACCACGGATTAAAATGGATGAAAGAGAGGTTAACATAACGTTAGCGTGACTTCACCAGCCGGTAGAGCCAAAGCTGAACAAAAACTGAACCGAAAAAGTTTAGCATCTGACTTCGGTCGCCCTAGCCGCCATTTCCGTTTCGGTGTCGTTTTTCGTTTCGTTTCGGTGCGAGGGTGTTGCAAAAACTCTCTAATAATGCAATACTTCTCAAATTTCAAGATATAGTACCTAACTTTGATGAAGAAGGTGTGAAACATAACTACTTAAGGTTTCATGGATTCGTGCCAGCTTTTATCTACAACTTTCTGAACGGTTTGAATAAACTTTTATAATTTTGGTTTATTATTTTCAATTATGAACGTTGGCTCTTTTGGATTTGGCTGGTAAGTACTTGTGTAAGTTGAACGAATGTTATGCTTCGTGAATAACAACAAATAATTAATGATTGAACTATTTAATCCTGCGCCTTTTTATGAAACTAGTTCCCGGGCCGGCTCTAGTACTCAATTTAGGGCTTTCCCGGGGGAAGCTCGAGGGTAGGTAATGATCACAGAAAATAGTGACTTACGCAGAAGGGGCATCTATACGCGTAAATGATAAACCGTTGGGTAATAATTTGCGGCGTTTTTCTTCTATTTTCGATCAGAAGGAGCAATAATTATGTTCACTACAATATTAAAAACGCTGCAAATCCCTGCACAACGGTTTATTAGAGAGTTTTTGCAACACACTCACAACGAAACGAAAGCAGTGCTGCGCATGCGCACTTAAGACACCGAAAAGTTTGACGAACCGTGACGACGATAAATACCGGGATCTCACGGTGTCAGCTTTCGTCGTGTTGAGATGACGAAACGTAATTTAACCTTACATCTGTATAACGCTACCTACCTTCATCTGTTTTCCTTGGAAAATAAAAATGTCGAGCGTCGTAATCACAGCTGCTTCTTGGCGTCTTGGCAGACTTGACGCCATGTGTGGACATAGATTTGTTTTAACCACGGAGTAAAATGGATGAAAGAGAGGTTGACATAACGTTAGCGTGACTCCACCAGCCGGTAGATGCCAAAGCTGAACGAAAACTGAACCGAAAAAGTTTAGCATCTGACTTCGGTCGCCCTAGCCGCCATTTCCGTTTCGGTGTCGTTTTCCGTTTCGTTTCGGTGCGAGGGTGTTGCAAAAACTCTCCATTATTTTGTATGGAATACCCTTCTGTTACAGATCACAGCTCTCTGTATAGATAACCCGTCTATATAATATAATATGTACTATTCTATACATATTATGTAGATCGCAGACCCTCCGTAGGTTAGTACCTAACCCCGTACTCGTTACTAGGTACCTACCTAAATCACGAGTTAAATGTTGCTAAAATAATTCTTCCGATGACAAGCAGTACCTAACAAAAAGAAACACACACAATGAAGTTCTGAAAAGAAATTGTTGATGAGGAGTGAAAAAAGTTGCAAAAGTACCTACCAACAAACTCCAGGCCCTTCTACGTAGATGGTATAATGAACCGTTGTGTAATAATTTACCGTTGAGTAATGATTTACCATCGTATAGTAATAATTTACCCATCAATAATACTTCAACGTTTGTTCAAGTTTCACTACCTATCAACAAACTCCAAAAGAGCCACTTATTTTTTTTTATTGATTTTTTTTTCATGCTCGATTCCAATGGTTCATTATTGAAAATAATAAACCAATGCATTAGAAAAGGAAAACGCTTTTTTGTGAACTAGTGAAACTGCCGAATCCCGCAATAATGCGGAACTGTCCTCAATATCGATGGCTTACCCGGTGGAGGGAATTCGGAAGAATGTAGGAGCAAATGGCTGCATAGTGATTGATCCTTGGGGGTGCGAGCTTGTTGACAAAGATGGATCATAAACCATTATCGTACTGTAAGGCTGAAGAGTGGTAGTGTTTCAGTATGGCGTGGAATCTATTTCATTAATATGCAGGTCTGTGGTTGATAATTGGCCCTCTGATAGTACAGGACAGAGGTGTCGCGCAGTGAGTTGGGCTCGAATGAATTGAGGTGCAATGGGTTCCTTTGACGTTATTTCTCTCAGGGCGTGTTCCTTTGAATGCGTTGTCACACAAATGAAATGCCATCTTGTAGTTGATTAAAATTAAGTATTTGTAGTATCCGTGCGAGCTCCACAGTGAAACCTTGTGAGCAAGCGACAGTAGAAATGGAAAACACAATGCCGCAATTTGCAGCCAGGTGATGAAACTTGGGCTGACGGCTACGGATGGCGGCACAACGTTCTCGATTCCTGTTATGTCATATTATGCTCTGAAAGTTTGGTTCGAGTGTCATCAGGATGAAGAGAAATTCTTACATGCAGAAGAGTGTTGGGTAGGTGACAGGGGTTGGAGTCGAGGGGACACAGTTGTCTTCAGTCCTTCCGCTCAATTTTGGTTTGTTATTTTCAGTAATGAACCTTTGGAATCAAGCATGAAGAAAAGTTGAAACCCCCTAAAAGTTTCGATGGTTTGCATTTTTG